>LHCL01000026.1:0-374128 GCA_001305275.1 Talaromyces verruculosus
GGTTTGATACATTCTCCTAGTAATTTGTATGGGGCCGCGAACACTGAAAAAATAGGCGGTGAGAGGCACCGAGGGCGGTGACACTAGCTAGCCAATCGCATATAAAGGATCCCTAGTTAACCGGAAGAGGCATAGCTAATTACACAAGCCCCCAAAGTAGGGGATAATGAATGTGTGTCATGGATTATTTGCTGCAATCAGCGATATAGATGAGTGTGGTGTAGTCAGTGATTTACTTTCAATCATATAATGCATAACGGTGCCATCCCTGCATAAACAAGCAGGGTCACTCTTTACTTCACCGAGAATCTCTTGCTGCCGCTCCATGAGAGATGATCATCAAAATTCCCATATCTCTGGCGCAGCATTAACATCTGTTCTCCGCGCAAGCAAGTGGCCTCTCTCGAACATTAGGTTGGTAGAACATTCGACTCGAAATAAAACTGAAGGTTTCTCATCGCGTCGTAACGGTCGAAGAGTCACTTTATAATCGGAATTTATATGATCAGTAGAGACAGACTTCTTTTTTATTTCACCCTATCTGTAAGGCTGTAGCCTGAAGCTAGTTTTGATATAATTTACTACATACAATTTATGAGCACTCAGAGGAAAGAAGATGAGGGTATCCGGGTATGCGTTGATTTATCTATAGTATATGCATATGCATTCTCCAGCCAACACTAACCAATTCTCAACAAAGTGCTCTGTTTACCGAGCCAGTCGGAAGAAAGATATGATATCAGATTTCGAAGGGAATAAAATGCATGCAATCAATTAATCAATCAACCGCCAAAACAACACCGAAATAAAAAGGACAAAGTATGCAAGTACAGAGCAAATATGAACAATGAAATCAATCATAAACATCAATATTGAGCGAAGTAAATCATAAGGAGATGCGTGGGGTAGCGTGATGCGTTACAGGGAACAGAAAGTCGAAAAGAATTCAAAGGAGGGAGGAGGCTATACCAATCCATCGTACAACGACAAAGCGCTGACAATGGTTTCGTCCCTCTTGCTGCCCTCCTTGAATTCTTCCATATCCAGACTGCCGTTTTCGTCCTTGTCCATCATACCAAAGATCTTCTTGACTCGTTTCTCAGGCGTGTCTTCGTCTTCGGGGAGTTTGACCATTGAGCCGACCTACCAGTAAACAGTCAGCAACCATTCATTAATCTCTCGGGCTCCAAGGGAGTGAAGGATACCATCTTATATATAGCCTCCACAATAGCCAACATCTCATCATAACTTATCTTCCCATCACCATCAATATCGTACAACTGAAACGCCCAATCGAGTTTATCCTCCATCTTGCCGCGCGACGTCACGGATAATGCGCATATAAACTCTTTAAAGTCGATGGTGCCGCTGTTATCGGAGTCGAAGACGCGAAAGACATAGTTTGCGAAGGGGGACGGGTCGCCAAAGGGGAAGAATTGGCGGTAGATTTTTTGGAATTCTTCTTTGTTGAGGTGCCCGGAGGGGCAGTCTTTAAGGAAGCCTACATCACTCAAATGATTAGCATGTTATTATGACTGTTAGGAGGTGGTACTGGGGATATACCCTTATACCATTGTTGCAGCTCCTTCTTATCGAAATGGGTGGCCTTGACCAGCTCGTCCAGCTGCTGTGGGGAAAGCTTTGATTGTCTGCGCGGCGTCGGTGTCAGCAAGTATACACTTACACGCAACTCCATCCATTGGAATTGATTGACAATAGCGACTGCAGTATAAACTCGCTGAATGGCGACAATCAAGACACGTGCTGAGTAATAAGTGCATCCCGGCTTCCCCGGCTCTGTCGCATGTGGAGTCCTTCAGGGACGGAGGGGAGAATAATGTCTTACTTTTGACCCATGGCGCCGACTTGCTTTTTCTGTTGGTTTGGTGTGGAAGAATGACTTGAAGAAATAAGCACAGGCTGCAGATGCCGATCTGCTTCTGTGGATTGTCGTGTCGAGAGATCGAGAGCCTTGGGGAGCCGAATTTGGCGCTGGTGTCGGAGGAGCGTGGGGTAGGAAGCAGTAGCCGTGTAGCCAGCAACTAGTGAAACAGGCAGATTAGGGGGAAGTAGGCTAGTGTGTCAGGAGAGAGTAAGTCCTAGCAAAGTCTTGTCTTGTCTTGAAAGATTGCCAGTTCAACAAAATGAATGATTGAGTAGAGAATCAAGTGCATGACGTTGTGAAGTCAATAAGCGCGGGGACCTTCTAGATATGCTGCGCCACGCTTGGCGGCTATACATTCTTCCTCTGCTCTCCTTCTCTTAAGTCTTTCTCAACAACAAGAACTACAATTACTACACCGCTATGAGCTTGCCAGCTTCCGCCCAATTCGCACCAAATCCTCGTTCAACAGCGTCTCCTTCTCGATGCCATTGACCGCCTGATCCAGCAACGTCGCCGCAATCTCATCGAGCTCCACGCGCGGCAACCCGATCAAACTGCGCATAATCGTCGATGCGACCACCATCAAAGTACTCATATGACCAGGCGCGTAGATGAGGCCTGGCCGTGTAATACATATTTGCACATCTTTATTGTCGGACTGTTTCGCAAAGTCGACGACGTGATTCTCAACCCGGCTCTAGACGTATGCAATCAACAACCGCGAACTATACACAGGTAGCAACGATGAGAAACAGACAGACTCACTCGTAACACTCCATAATCACCCATAATCCAAGGCCTCACGCTCTGATCTCGGATCACTTTGGCGCCACTGGTGTAGATGAAGCGAAACGGTTTGTTGCCTATCGCTGTCATCGTCTTTAATCCATTGACCGTGTAATCGAGACAAATCTTCTCGACCTGCTCAAATGGCATTGCCCTCGATTTAGATGGCGTTATAGCTATGAGCCTGGCCAAGAAGTTAACTTAGCATATATCTAGGTTATGCGGTCTCTTGGTGGATTGTAGGTACCATATACAAGCATCAGCACCGGCCAGATCGGCCTTTACGCTCTCTGTATAATTGTCAAAATCGTCGCATATTGTTGACTTGAGTTTTGATACATTTGCATCTGGACCAATGTTTGCAGGGACTGGGGTTGCGCGTGGGGCAAGCGCGACGATGGATGTCACTGCTGGGTGCGACAAAGCTTGACGGACTACTTCTGTGCCGACGAAGCCTGTTGCGCCTGCGACGATGAGCTTCATTTTCTTCTTATTCGTGGCTATTTCTGATGATGTAGGAGAGAAAATGTTTAGATCTTTCTATGAGGTAGGTGATTGGATATATAGTTTCAGCTCCAAAAAAAAAAGAGTACCATCTATACCGCGCATTAGGTACTATACTAAAATCTGACTCAGCCTCACGTTAATTCGCCTTTTTATATCTCTAGACAGAGGCCTGTAATTGCTGATGGATGAATTTATTGGCAGTAGAATGACCAGTTGCAAAACCCAAAGCACCTGCTGCTCTGGTACGTCGCTCATACACCACAATGAACATCAACAACTAAATAGCGAGGACCTCGGGAACGTATAACGTAAATGGCCTTGGGCACAAGTATCGAAGTCACCTACATATGTATGTTGCTCAGCTGCCACTGTTGCATCAATCATAAGGTTCATTTTTGCGCCATCTATAAGCTGAACTATTTACACGCCTGTCCCATAAAACCCATCAATCACAAACAAGTCAAACATAACAACACAACAAGACACAGCATGTAGAGTAGTAATATATAAAATTAGAAGGAAGTAACACGCAATACGCAAAGAAGGCTGGTATGAAAAGTAGAATAATACAAAGCTGCCATCGTTTCCCTATGCTTCGGACTGAAGTGGGCATGCCGCTGATGCGAATGTCTACTTAGAATAATCATACAAAAAGATATCGCATATATTATGATTGTGTTCGACTCCTCGCATGTTTTCCTCCTTGCGGGTAGATTAATCCACCTTGATGGATGAGTATATCTTGCGGACAAACACCCAGCTTGCAAAGAAGCCGATTGTGCCTATATATTTTGTCAGTAAAACAACTATGAATAGAAGGAAAAATCGAACGACTCACCAGTCAGGATAAACACCAAGAATCCAATCAAGGCCGAATATCCAACATACAACACAGCTCCAGTCAATCCTCCGAAGCTGACTCGGGTAGCCCAGAAAATGAGCGCATTCACAAACACGTAGAATCCAGTCATACCGGCGCCGCCAAAGGCACGCCATGACCAGCGATAGTCTTCAGCACAGAGCATAAAGTATACGAGTAAGATGGTGGTGGCGGCAGTCGTGATTACCATCAGGCCGTAGCAGAGAAACAGGAATCCGAACATGTAGTAGATCTTGCTTGTCCATAGAGAGTTCATGATAAAGTAGAGCTCGACAAAAATGGCGCCGAATGGTAGAATACCTGTGAGGAGAAGCGAGGGGATTGGGCGAAGGGTTCCAACTGCTGGTGGAATCTGTCGAGGAATCTGGTTTGTTTTGGTGGGAGCTTCAAAAGCCTATCATTCCATGTAAGCAACTGATACAGAGCTCTGAGTTTCGGGAAGTACTTACTTGAGACTTGAATCCAATCCAACTACCTACAAAGCTCAGCGGAAGACTGATCACAAACCAAATAGCAACCACAGCAAGCATGGTAGTAAAGGGCACAGCGCCGCTCGAGCCCTTGGCCCAAACGAACAGATTCAGTAAGAAGAACCAGGAAAAGACAATACCCGGGATCAAAAGAGGAGTCATAACGATATTGCGCTTCCAGGCTTCACCACCAAACGACTTATACGCGCGTGACGAAACGTAACCTCCAATAAAGCCGAATAATGTGTATAGAATGACGACTGTAGTGCCAAGAAAACCTCGGTTGGATGGAGAAAGCAGGCCAAAGAGCGCAAAGGCAACAGTCACACCAGTCATGACAAACAACTGAGCTCCGTTTCCAAGTAAAACACTAAGAAGCAAGGGACTCTTCGGACAACGGAAGACGTCTCCGTGAACAAGTTTCCAGCCCGAATCTTCCTGAATTCCATCCTCCACGACAGAGGTACCGTTCAAATCATCCAGGTTGATTTGGTCAAGTCGGTTGTATCGAGCGATATCCTTTCTCAATGCGCGGATGAGAATCATGCTGACCATACCGACTAGGAAAACCACGAAAACAGACGAATTGATGAGAGAGAACCAGTGAATCTTAGGGTCGAAAACATGGAGATACTTATCCCATCGAGTTGCCCATGCAGTGTTTGATTCTCTCCAGTAAACACTATATGTCCAAACAACCTTAGTCGGGTTCTCCTCACTCAGGATCATCGGGCCACCTGACTCGCCGCAGTCAACTTGGTTATTGCCGTCAATGAAAGAGTCGCCGCGAGTGTCCGGTTGAACTAGCACGCCAACTACCCTGTACTTGTCTTGCGTCGCGAGGCCGACTTTGTGGTAGTCAATGATAATATCGAAATGGTTGTTGAGAAAAGA
Organism: Talaromyces verruculosus; assembly: GCA_001305275.1. Taxonomy (NCBI): domain Eukaryota; kingdom Fungi; phylum Ascomycota; class Eurotiomycetes; order Eurotiales; family Trichocomaceae; genus Talaromyces; species Talaromyces verruculosus. Next base: position 5,423 of record LHCL01000026.1, read on the forward strand.
CTGTCCATCTTCGTCAACATAGCCCATAAGAAAGCCCGGATTGTAAAACTCTGCGCCGGTGATAGGATCGAGATTCAACATGGCAGCCGGTAACCCGTCCACCAACCAGTTGATGTTATATCCCTGAGCAATGCGATTGTTCGTGAACCGCGCATCCCGCGGCCCAAACTCCACCTCACCACAAACAGCTTTGCAAGTTTCATTCTTTGCCATGTGCAGCTCAAACGGCGATGTGCGAATTCGATCTCCAAATATGATGCTGCCTAACGACTCGCGGACATCTACCGGTCCGTCCTTGGGCTGGCAGAAATGGAATATGGGGTTGTAGTAATCGTACGACAGCACGGCGTGTAATTGATCATCTTGCCTGGCGATTCCGGGTGTGAGATGATTCACATATAGCGGTACTGATTGGCCTTCATCGTATGAAGTCGGCGCGACACCGGGGAGGTAGAATGCCGATGTCCTGGATGATAATAGGAGTAACGAGGACAGAAGCAATGTCCGCCTCGACGACGGCATCTTGCTATGTGGTTACTGAAAATTGATATGGAATTAGTCAAATGAGGCCAAGGATTCGAGCTTGCCAATTCAGGCTCGCTCGCTTGATGTTTCCGGAAGACTGGATCGATGCAACGACTCACCGAGCTAGCCCAGCACCTTGCGAGGTGAGCACCAAAGCGAAGGAATTTTTATGCAAGATGGAAAGTTGATGAAGAAATGATGCATCTATTTTGGCCCTTGTCACAATGATTGTTGAAGCAAAAATGTCTCATCGGCCGAAGCTGAGCTGCCGCAAGTTCCATGTGAAGCGTGTCAACAGCTTCCTGCACGTGATTCGGCATCCACTAGTCCAGATACAGGTTAGTGCCATCCATTAGTGTACATCAACTCTATTTCTACATCTCTCCTCTCTCCCTCCTCTCTCCCTCCTCTCTCCTCTCGAGAGTCATCGTTACTGCGTTTGTGCATTGCTGTCCGAATTGTAGTAATAAGCATGTTGAGCATGTGGCAAGTATCAAACGAATCTGGCACTAGCTTCGAAATGATCTCAAGAAATGTTCTCAGTCGCCAGTTGCAACAGCCGGAAACATTATACGGACGAATCTTCATATCGAAATTATAAGCTTTTCCTATTCAGCGCCCAATACCAAGTGGATATCAATAAGCCATGGCTTCAAGATCTGGGTCTACTATTCATGTGTGGGGTCCTTGAGTGTGATATCAGAATCTAGAACAGATGTCCTAGACTCGTTAGCGACCAATACGGAGGTCAAGCTGATTGGCACAGCATAGGAAAACTATGGGAAAGACGAAGGCCGAGCACAAAGGGGATAATTATAGGTAGAATACTTATGTCATATCTCTTCGGCAATTATAACACACCAACCGTGAGATCGAACAGAGAATACCTTATCCTGCACCGTGCACATTGTGTTGAATCGTGCTCATTTCGCGGACCACCGGGTGATTTCCCGAGGAGGTCATGTCCCAGACTCGATTTTGTTTAGGAAGGAAATACTGACCAAGAACAATGGACTTGACAGCACCTAGCGACTCAGTTATTGGTATAAAGTTCCGCTATACTGCATTCGGCATCGCCGAAAGAAAGAAAACAAAGGATAGCAAAACAAAGAAAGAACCAATAAACAGAAACTAAGGAGGGATCAAGATATGATCATTGATCATCAGGTAACAATAGTCTTGTTTTAATCTGATCTTTCTGGGTGGTCTGAGTTGCGATCTGCGTAATATGGAAGACAACTTCCCTAGGAAAGATGAATGTGACATAAAATCTGGGTACTGTCTCCTGGTTCAAGATGTGAACTCTACAGTTCTTTAATACGCGTACTGTTCCAAAAGAGAAGTGTTGACAGAGTTTACTTAGGCAATTCTTTGTTGCGATTAGTTTATAGTCCATGCTACAGTGGCGTTGCACTAGAGATCAATTGATTAATTCGTGGCATTTTATATCACATGTGCACCGATCCATGGATGACTGCCTTGGTATTCATATAATCGCAGCCTGGGGTCAATATATGTATATGTGAAGCGGCTCCCTCTTAATAATGACCGTTTGATCTTTTTATAGCCGAACGTCATCAGCTTCAACTCCAACTTGTTTATATTTACGTCAAAATGAGTTCGACTGAGGAAATCCTCCAAAGTCCAGCGGCGCAACCCCCTCCAGGTGTAACGGCGGATTTTGACAACCCACCAAATCATAGAACGGAATCAATCGCTATCCTAACTGCCAGCAATGTTGTATGCACTGTTCTATTTTTTATTCGCGTTTACACGAGGTTTTACCTTGTACGTCGTTTTACGCTAGAGGACGGTATGTGCTTGACCTTAGCTACTGGACACGGCGCCTGCTAACAGTCTTAATCCAGTTTTTATTGTTCTTGGATGGGTAAGAACATACCTATGTGGACTTTATGATCTCAAAATCTCATCAGCGGTCCCAGGGAATGTTTATCGGATATACTGTCTCCCTGAGCCTATACGTAGAGATATCTCCAGGCCTCGACCAGTGGAATATCCGAGTCGATAAACTCTTCAGGGTGCTATATGTGAGTATCTTCCATCTACATCTTGAAATATTGGTAAGTTTGCGCATAGACAAAATTAACAATTCGCTTAGTACACCTACATAAGTTCGATTCTGAATAGATTCCTCATGTTCTTCATCAAATTCGCGATTATACTACAGTACATCGAGCTATTCGCCCCAGCAAGAGTTAATCGAAAAATGTACTGGGCCTTTCACGGTTTACTCTGGACGAACATCCTATTTTATATCACCGAAGTCCTTGTGGAGATTTTTAGATGTCACCCTATCCCGAAAGCGTGGAACTTATTGATTACCGAGGGTTCTTGTCCAGTCGATTTCCTTAAACTCACTGTTGTGGCAGCTTGCATCAACTTGGCATCCGACATCATTATCTTGATACTACCACAAATCTGCATATGGAAACTTCAAATGGGGTCAAAGCAAAAGGCATTTATATCGATATTGTTCTTCATTGCGATACTGTGGGTTAAACTCGCTTTTTTGTGTGGCGAGCCTGTTCTGATTATAACATCGATATTCAGTGCTTGCATATCTTCCGCTCTACGCCTCCAATCCTCGATTCGCGTCCTTCGGGATTCCAACAACTACACATACCACGCCTTTCTGACGGGTGTTTGGACCTTGCCGGAAGCGACCTCGGCGTTTGCGGTTGCCTGCTTTCCCATACTTCCCAAATTCTTCCGGCATCTTAGGGGCAAGCTGAGACGAAATAACACTACTACGGGCCGGACATCTACGCTCTCGAGCATTGTTAACATGAAGTTTGGCCGCCTACGAGACAGACGTTTGGATAGAAGTGTGCATGCGTTCACTCCAGACTCCGCGAAAAGTATATGTTCACAAGGCTGGCACGAGTTGGAAGATAATAGATCGATGACAGAACATCCGCATTCTGTTGAGCAGGTGCAGGATTTACATCGGCCGTCAGGGGAGGACATTTCGGTGGATCGAGCGGTAGCATAGAGTCATCTCATAGATGCAACGTTTGTATATATTTAGGAGGACGTTTGTTCTCGTCTGGACTGACAACATTGCATTGGCGAAAGATACTCAAGATTCGTTTCATTTTTGGAGCATAATGTTCCTAAAAAGTGGTATAGACTTATTTGAGATCCATGTTTAGGATTTTTACTCAAACGCTATAGATGCACATGCCAAGTACTATACTGGACTGCTAAAGATGGCTAGGACTATACACTACAACAAATTATCAAGAATATGAGGATCAACCAAACGAAAAGCTTTACTTAGGGCTAATTTCCATTTCCATACTTCGTATGTACTGAGCCAATCAGCGTCTGCCATTACTGAGTGGCTTTCATTGGTCAAAGTATGAAAAAGCCCCATAGTGAGCGCCTGCACGTGATGATAAGCCCGATAAGGCGTGTCTCCACCGCGAGACCAAAATTTGTTTCGATAAAAAATGCGGCAACTTCACCTCGGAAAACAGCTACGTTTCACAATCAGCCACAACGATGGTCGCAATTACCGCGGGCGCGCCAGATGTTGGCGAAAACGATCAGAATGTCTCTTCTGTTGATAATCTATCATCGATCCTTGACACCTTAACAGCATGCTTGAACAGCGCGTCCACTTCGTTACCGTCATCGACCGAATCCGAAGACAAAACGACGAGCCCTACAATTCTACCTCCTTCAGATGGCATTTCGCTGCTAGACACAAAGGCCGAATTACTACTTTCGTACTTGCAGAATCTCGTTTTTCTGGTTCTTTTTCAGCTTCGAGGGCGAGGAAAGAGTGACAGCCAGGGCGAAGTCTCATTGGAGGATATTACAAGGAAATTGACGGAACTGAGGGTATATCTCGAAAGAGGTGTCAAGCCTCTTGAGGGCAGATTGAAATATCAGATTGACAAGGTTGTCAAAGCCGCGGAGGATGCAGAGCGGGCGAACAAGACCCCAGCCAAAGCAGGGAAGAAAATTAAAAACAAGAGCGGAGATGATAGTGATAATTCTGAAGACGTCTCCGACGACGAAGATGAAGCGGAAGATAGCGAGGATGAGGAGATTGACGAAATGGCCTACCGACCGAACGTAACCGCGTTCTCGAAGGATGTACCGAAAGCCGATAAAGAAGCCAAGACTACATCGAGAGATACGAAAGAACAACCATCAGATGGAATCTATCGACCGCCCAGGATCAAGCCAACCGCCCTACCGACGACCGAGAGCCGTGACCGTGATCGTGATCGCCGGCCTAAGAAGTCGAGCGTCATTGACGAATTCGTTTCCGCAGAGATGTCAGCGGCACCAATGGCAGAACCCAGTATTGGAAGCACAATTCAGCGTGGCGGACGACAAGTCATGTCGCAACAAGACCGTGCCCGTGAGGCTGAGCGTCGTACATACGAAGAAACCAACTTTGTGCGCTTGCCCAAGGAAAGCAAAAAGGAACGTGCGAAGAGAAAAGCTGCTGAAGGTCCTCGTGCAGGTGGATTTGGAGGCGAAGATTTCCGTTCTTTGGGCGAAGGTGCGGATAGAATTGCTAGACTTACCAAGAGATCGGCCGGTAGCTCAAGGGCTGGAGCGCTGGAGAAGAGTCGGAAGCGAGCATTTACAGAGGATGGGCCGAGAGGTGATGGTGTTGCAGCCGTCGGTCAAAACTTTGAAAAGAGAAGGAAGAAGGTGGAAGGATGGAAAAAGTGATTTGATAAATGCATGTGTAATACCAGGCGTAGCGATCATTAGGCGTTTACTTCGGTTTCATTTCAAGCAAGACTAGATAAAATTGCGCGTTTTTTCGGCATCTTGTGGGATTTCATCATTTTTTTTTTTCAGTTTGTTCTAGCTTTTGATGTCATATACGTATAAAGCTGATAGACAGGATACTGAACGCAAACAATCATAAGAAACTCTTCCACCCTCTTCTTCCATTTTCATTCTTAAAATCCACACTTCGAACCATCAACCTCCTCATAATCAACCGTCACACTTCCAAATTCCTGCGCATGCCCATGCGTCAGCTTATTCAAGACCTTTTGCGCAACATTAAACGCCCCAATCGCAGCATCAATGGCCACAACATAGACAGTCTCATTCTTGTACGATAAGGAGTAGCAAGCGCCACAGTTGGTATCATTCCAGCCCTTGATGGTCAAAGAACCCGCAACATCTTGGGTGGGCAGGTCGCCGATGATGTCGTAACCTTTTGTGACGAGGCCGTTTTCGCCATTGGAGCAGGTTACTGTTGATAGGGAGAGGTTTTTGTCGTCGTAGGCTGTGTCGAAGGTGGCAGTGGCCGTTTCGGTGGAATTTGCGGCGAGGGCGAGGGATGCAGAGAGTGTGAATAAGGTAGCGTGGAGGGTGGCGAACTTCATTTTGGATGTTATAAGTTATATATCTAGCCTTAGTTATTGGCAGAGAGGTTTCGATGTAGGCGTCTTGATTAACAGCACTTCACTAGGGCAAGGATTGATCGTCGAGGTCTGATGGGGTTCTCAATTCTGTTAGGCACTGATAAGATAACAACACCTTTCTAGAGGGAGGCATGGCTTAGGAACAGTGCCTTATATATAGTACATATGCTCTGTGCAGTGTACTAATTGATACACGCTTACTCGACGAGTCTCGAGCGTACATTCTCTAATTCTAGGTGTACAAGCGCGCGACAATTTCCTGGTATTAGTTGAAGAGCTACGGTAAATGACGTCTAGCTGGCAGGTCTTTTGCCGATCAATGTACTTGCTTCTTGCTGATCAGACCAGAATAAATGTGATTGAGGAGATTTAATGAAAATCTTGATTCGTTTGGATCAATTCCATGTGGCTGGGAAGTGAACTACTGCCAGTTCAGCTTCCAGGGCATCTGGCCGGGCCAGCCCGCTGTAGGAATGTACAGTCCTATTCGCTACACTCCAATTCTTGATTGTAGATAGTAGTTGCACAGCTGATTGATTTAGGTATTTTGTAGAACGACCTACTACTTTTGGCTGTTGACAATAGAACCTTGGAAAAGCCTCACTGGCAAGAATTGGATTTCTCTATACGTATTGCCACTTTATGTGCTACCATTACAGTATGCACGATTCAGCGAGATTGTTCCAATATCCACTGGCAATTAAGTTGGACAGAGGCTTGGATTATGCAGGAATGTTCTTGAGGTCGTGTACCGTGGAGAAAGGCCAGTCTCCGAGGGATGCCAATGCATTCCCGTGGCTGAACCAAGGCATACTCTCCAATGTCTGGATCATGGACCTAGTATGTTCAAGTATTTGCCACACTTTGAAATTCTTCTGACCTAAAATCCAGTCCCATGAGCTCTAGATTTCCACCGGGGCAGATCTTCAATAGTATTGCGATGTCTTTGTCTTATGAAATTAAAGTTTCGATTAGGGCTAACCATTCCTTCCAAATTTGGAATTATTTCGGACACAGCCAAAAGCCCTAAGTGAGAGAGGTCTGCAAAAGCGTTCGCACTCGCATCAGAGGATTTTTTTTCCCCGATATTTAAATGCAAGCAGGGGACCACTATTGGTGAAGTTCTCGTTCTCGGTAATAGGAATTGGTAACACTAAGACACGACACACCTGACATGATGGTTGGTATGTGAATAGTTAGGTTTCAAAGAAGAATGAAGGATATTCGAGAACTCAGTCTGGGCTGGATTGCACCTGGCAGAAATAGTATCTCCTAAGGGGCTTAAAAATGGCATCAAAAGAGGAAGAAGAAGAAAAAAAAAAAAATGTAACCTTGTGACTTCTGTGGATCGAACACAGTACTTCCAGATGATCAGATAAGTTCTGAAGAATGAAGTTGAGGCTTCAGTCTGGCATTCTCCCAGATGAAATAAAGTCACATGATGAAAAAAGGCGGGAATTTTGCAAACTTGTAGAATGTTACAAATGAAAGTGCATTATTTGCTAATTGATTCTGATTTGTTCATGACAACGTTCGATTGCATGGCGAACAACCGATTTTTTTCTTTTGGTTTTACCGGTGCTTCCTTGCCTTGATCAATTGAAACAGCATCGAAAATATGACTATTTCATTGCGCATTATTTGATTACTGGTACCTAGATTACATTTTCTGTACAGTTCAGGAATCCACTATTTGAGAGCATGATGGGGAGCGTCCCTATGTACATGTAATCGTTGAATTCTCTCAAAAGAGACATAACTATATTCAATTCAATGAAATGTGAACCGTGCATAAACGTATAGAAGATAAACGAAAATATAGGACGACTCTATCTATGGGGAAAGGCCCATTTCCAGAACAAGCTGCGCGAACACGCCACCGACAACAGGTCGGTTGATAAAGTAAATACCGGGGTAGTCACCGGTAACAGTGTCGTAGAGATCGGTGAGAGCACGATTGGTAGGGGTTACGTTGATCCAGTTTGCGAGGTCGGAGTAGAACATGTCCCGGGTGGACTCGCTTGCAATTGACGCTGCCCATGCTTCCCAGTCACCTATACACGAGATTAGTAATTGACCTTTGTAGAATGCTGAGTAAAGGAGAATGAGGCCAAATGCGCACCTTTAGTGTAAGTGTGACGAGTATCAAGCGGCACTCCATACGCGCCATTCACAGTCGGGTAGAAGTTGCTCTGCATCTCATACACAGATTCAGGGACAAAGTTCAATCCAAGTTCCTTGTCACCAAACAAGTTGTACAAAAGACCCCAAGAATCGTTGGAGCCATAGGAAAGGGTACTATGGGGTGGATCTGCGGCGCTGTTGATTCCTAGAGTTTGCCATTGGGTGATGTAGTCGCTGGCGATGGAGCTGTAGTTTGATGCACTGGCAAGGTTGCCGGTAGCATTAGCAATGACGGACATGGCCTTGATACCGATCATTCCCTTGAGAGCCAAATTCGTTTGGTTCCTATTGCGAGAGACGTATGGTTAGTTCATGATGCCTATCAACGGTGCCTACATGCAGGACTTTACTTACGCAAGTGAACCAGCAAAGTCATCGGTGGAAATCTGGTTGGCCGGATAAAGAGCTTCATCAACTAAGAACTGCGTCCATTGATCGAGCAGCTTGTAGTTTGTGTTTAGGAAATCCAGGTCATCGGATGCCAGGTAATAAGCAAGTGACATAATCAGCATGTTACCGCACTCCTCCAGAGGCATCTGCTCATCATTGCCGTCGGTGTGACCGGTAGCATTGGGATAATGACTTCCAATATCGTGCATCGACCACCGGTTGGGATATTGTCCAGCTTCCTGATTCTCAAATAGCGGAGCCATGACAAGTTTCAACAAGGTCGGGTTGGTATAGAGGTAGGCAGGATGAGCTGGGAAGACCACGTCGACAGTGTTAATGTTGCCGTCAGAAGATATTTCTTTGAGGAAAAGGTATTGTGTTTCATTAGTGCCGACGAGCTGGGTCGCGCCAAAGGACTGCCGGAGACTCAAAGTTGCAAGAATAGCATAATCATCACTAATCGCCGATGCATCCGACTGCACCTTGTCATCTAAGTCAGCCGATAGTGAGCTGGCAAATTCGTAATCATGATGAAAGAAAGATAAGGCGGAGACTTCGTCGGAGAAGTACTGGAGCCATAATGAAGGCAAGGGAACAACGCCGTCTGCACCATCAAATTGAATAGCTTCTTCTTGGGTGAGACCAATAGTGAACAAACGGCTGACTGATCTGGTTCCCACGCGTCCCAAGTCAAATGTATGCGCAAAAACAGGCCAATTTTCTTGGATAGCACGGTAGTTGGTGTCCACGGTGTTGGTCAGAGTGCCATTGTTAATGAACTGGCCTCGAACATTAACGTCGATGCCGGCTTCGTAGGTATAGCCTGTATCCGAGGTGGTGGCGTACCACCAGTTTCCGTACTCAGTCTGATCGCTGACTTCTGAAAATGCTAGTTGTGTCTGACGGTAGACTTTGTGATATGACAAATCTCCACGGGTGCCGTAGTCCCATTGCGCAATAGTGCTCCGGTCACCGGAAACCCATTCTATTTGATCATCGGTTTAGCGCTGGATATTTTCAAATGAGAACAAGCTGGAAGGATTTGACTTACCAGCAGAAATATCCGTGTACAGTTGAACATCATGCTCGCGGCCATCCAAAGACGCAACCTCAACTTTGACATATGAAAAGACGAGTGACTGTCGTAGGAAATCATCGGGGGTTATAGGAGACAGGAAAGTAACTGTTATCTGCACTTTATCCTCCACAGTTTGCACATAGATGCTAGATGTACTTGTGTAAGTGTAAGAAGTCTGGTTCACAAACGAGACATCGGCTGGATCTCCCATCCAACTGTAGGCGGTGCCATCAACTCTGATCAGGCCAGTCCAGCCCAGAGTCTGTCCACTGAATAGCAAGGCAAGTTAGTCAAAGAAGTAGGATTCCAAATTTTCTTCGCTTTCTTCAAGAGTGACTCACGGCCAAAATGACGGCCATTGACCGGCAAGGTAACCACCATTACCGCCATCGCTTCCAGCAGTCTGCCATGCACTCAAGTATGGAGACTTGACAGCGAGTGGCTGAGCTGGTGGACGAGCTGGAGAGAAAGTTGATTCGGCCCTAATAGATGGCAATGCAGCCAGGAGTAACGACACCAGGAAAAGCGGTGTCATGTTGTCGTACTGGGTACAAAATGTACCTTGTCAATTCCGACAACGACCGTCAAAGAGACCTAGAGTTAAGGTTCCTCTCGGGTTTAATTATCCAGCTATTTATAGGCCCTATATAAGATTATATGTTAGATGAACATAGGCAAATGATCCATATGAGGTAAGTGCAGAATGCCTGTGTTCGGAAGTAGAACTTTCTTTCGGTTCTGGGGAACGAAGCTCAAAAAAAATTTTGATCAAAAAAAGTCTAGCCTGAATGGCGAATAAAAACATTCTTAAGCAAATTGGGTAGTGCCCAGATCTTTCTGGCCAGTGCCTAGCCAGGGTGAAGGGGAGGGATGGGAGTAGGGAATGGTGGGTGCCATCGGGTGGAGCAAGATGGGCAGGTACGGTACCTGGTGATGATAGAGAAAGATAAACAGTTCCCCGGGTGTACATAACTCTAAGCAGTGGACAATCGACCAGATCGTCTTGCTCTTGGCATCAGGATATGGAATGTGACTCGCCACGTTGTTGATGAACAACTTGTGTAACCACGCGAGCAACAAATGCAACGAAAATCGGGAGCTGCTTGAAGGTAAATATAAAAGAATACGTACCTCGATATCGAAAACTGGCAAAACTGCAACGGAGTACAAGCTAGAACCCTTAAAAAGAAAAACCAGATAAAAGGCCAGCGTGACAGAGGGGGATGTTGACTAGCTTTATACTCTGCAGCATCAAGGTATCACTGGTGCAGGAGGGGGTGATCATCCTATGCATTAACCGAGCACAAGCACAAGCACAAGCACAAGAATCTGAGTTTCTATGAACCAGCAAATAGCGGGAAATGAACAATACTACTACGTAGTAGGGACCAGTATTCTAATAACCAGAAATGAAATCTGTGGAGAGGGATTTTGTACCAGCGGTCAAGCCGGACAACCGGCGTATGTATGTACCACCGGTTAGTCACGATTCGGAGGGAAATGAATCACGTACATCTCAGTACTAAGTGCAAAAATTACACTATGAGTTAGTATGAGGTATGTAAGCATCTCTACGTGGTCGGCATATCGACTCCCTGTATGCGTGGAAGCAAGGGGTGGATCTAGGTGTCGACATAGTTACCCTAATAGTGCTTTTGATTACCTTGTGGGATTGTAGGCTTTGTAGCACATACTTTTACAACTATTACTTGCGGGTCGGGTCATGAATCAAGTTCGAACCGGTCATGTTAACAAGGATCTGCGTATTTTAATCTATATCCATGTGTACTTAATCTTCGATAAATGTGCTACCCCGCAACGCCTTGCAGTAGACATGAGAGAGTAAGCCTGTAGATCCGGCGAAAAACTGTTGGCGGAGAACAAAGCTTTCAGACGATCCTACGCTGAAGGATTTCTTGACTGTATCTACGAATCAGGTTCCAGAATAACGAAAGAATTTTGAGCGCTAGTATATTGGATGATGAAGATCACTCTCCCAAATTCAACGAGTGGAAAACATGTGTCCATGTCGTGAATGTTGGCTCGGAGAATAATCCTGCGAATTATACTTGCACTCATAGTTTGAAGCGCGTAAGCACTGGTCCTCAGAAGGCTAGATCAAGCCTCAGAATTTGACCATTGAAATCGCTAAATGCTTAGAAATCTAATACTACATGTATTTTGACAGAGAGAAACTGCAAGGGTACAGTAATGGGGTTACCAACCAAAAAATACCTAGGTATACATGTCAACTGGTATGCCTATACTATTCGCGCGCTCAGATGCGTCAAATTTTTAGACCACGCAAACCCTCGATGGTTAATTAGACCTCTGGTGTGGTAGATGGTATGGTAGCAAATGTATATCAATATTTCATTCAGAGTAGTCAGGTAGTAGAAACAAGGTTACTTTGGGCTGTTTCAACGGAGCGACGCCATGAACGCCACTGGGGTAAATCGATGAAGGTGAAAGTATGTCGTAAGTTACATACATGCGTCCGTCAATTTACTCGAAATTAACTATGTAGGCTTCTTGGTACCTATACCGGTACCGCAGATCACTGTTATACTCAAAGAGCCAAACATTGTTTCATCCTCCGAAAACCTAGCGTAACATTGGTATTCCTTCCGAGTCGAAAGAAATCTATAAATCATGATTCATGAATTAAATTATTAATGAACAGTCAGCCGACTCCGGAGTCAGAGGGACCATCGCGTGATGACTCAGATCAGCTGACATGGCGAATATTTTTCGATCACCCGATTTGGTGCTTTGGACATCAGATAATGCATCTATCCGCATGCTCACATTGACTCGAGGCCAGACCCCATAGAGAGCGAAGGCTTTCACATGAACAGACGTCTTCATAACCTGGAAGTTTTACCAGTCATTTCTACTTGTTTTGAGTTGTAGCTGCTTATAAATAAGGACTGGATTCTTAGGATATTCGGTGTACTGTCCTTCCAAGTTTGTCTTATCACACTGAACGGCTTTTTGTCTGCGCTGTTGCTAGCTGGCCATGTCTGTAGCCGGATACAAGAAGTGAAACAAATTAATAGCAGCAGGAACTCCGGCTAAAGTGTTTTATGACCTGAAGAAAAATAATGATTATAATTACATATGCGTGTGCGTGCATGTGGGCATATAAAGTAAACAAGCAACTATGTGCCACCGTTGGTCCGATTGGTTACTTCTAGGATACAACAATCAACGAAACGCATCCATGATATCAAAACAATACCCGCCTAGCAGCATTAATGCCACTGAGATCCCAAGTTTGCGGTGCTGTCCGATCCATCCACATTGACCAATCTCCCTGAAAAGCAGGCCGCATAATCTGCGCGTACTCCCAGTAATCCGGGTACCAACCGGTATACTCCCAATCTAAAATCCCCGTGATTTTATTTTGCTCATCAACCATGATATTGCGAGGTGCTATATCACCGTGCGTAAACACAGAAGTGTCGGATCGTGGCAGCATGTCAGGTAATTGAGACTCAAATCGACGACCCCCAAAGTGGAGATAGCGCTCGTATATACGATCGCGCAATTCTGAATCACTCGTCAGAGGTCGGGCAGGTTCTTGTAAATCCTCAATCAATGGGTCTCTCGTCGGAGAGCCATCAGCGGTACACTGAAAAAGACCCTTCAGCTCCACCGGCGGTTGGATTGTCCGTATCTCAAGAATTAAGTCCCATATTTGACGACAGAGAGATCTCTTAGTTTCATCATCCAGCTTGTCCCACTTCTTTTCCAAAGGTATTCCCGGAATGAGTGTCATATTGATATTTCCATAATCAGGGCCGAAACTTTTGAAGAGTACCTCAGGCACGGGAACAGAGGTGTGTTGAGAGACGAGCCTCATTGCTTCAGCCTCAACCGGTCGTACTCCATGCCCAGACTTGGTCACATAAGAGAAATCATGCTCAAGAACCAGTCTACCAATCTGTTTACTCAGAACGGTGATCACTTCCTGACTGGGGGATAAACTTAATATGTCGACAGGCGATGGACATGCATATAATAATTGGTCCTTTTTTATGTAACGGCGCCCTTCTTGATAATTTTGTATTGAGATAGGAACGGCAGTCACTGGTGCGGTCATTTTCATATGATGAATTGTATCAAAATTTTCAAGAAGATACTTCTCGATAGATTGAATTGTGGGTTGCTGGATGTTTCAAGGTGGAGGTTGAGGTGGAGGCGGTTTTTGTTGTTTCAAATCGTCCAATCCAGCACCGCCCACTAATACTTGCAGCTTTTCTTGCGTTTATATACGAAATTTCCCAATTGCCCCATCGTTGTGAGTCTTTAGTCAGTTTTATTCCAGTAATTTGTTTACTACAGGAGCATGCGGTTTCTCTTGGTAAAATCAGCGCCAAATTGCGTGAATCGAAGCTCCAGTCTAGACCCGTTGGAAGAATTATTCTTCTCATGATATACGATCAATGACGTGTTTGGGAGTTTCAGTCATATCTTCGTTATGTTTAGCCATCACAAACTAGATAGCCTCGCAACCGACAGCGGTGACATATATTGAGTGGTTTATAGAACAAATTACGGATTAAACTACGTTACCCTTTTGTCAGCTATCAAACTAGTGCTAGAATTGTTCCGAAGTTATCCATGGACGAGGTTTATGCAGATCAAAATCGCTTAAGAAACTCGACTTCAAGCCCACGGCCGAATGGCGGTGCAACATCTTATCGGAGCGTTGTCGCTAATAGATTATCGAGTCACGCTAGGGGATGATCCAACACATCTGCCATATTACCTTTTGGTCAAAATGCTCAATGCACCTTGACAGACACTCCGTACGAGTTAGCTCTCATCCAAACTGGGTTGGAACCGTACAGTCACGTCTAGCAACGCTCACAAAAGATAAAATGTTGCTGGAGGGTTTCAATTTGAGTCTATTGAGGTATTACTTGACCTGGATTTCCGCTAGTAGCTCCGGATTTATCTTAATACGTGGACTTAAGACTCACCTTCCGAGACATAATCTTACATGGACTCGAGTATCGTCGTAGGGGGAACAATGATACATGTAACAGCCACTAGTAGTGTCTAAGCTTGGATGGAATCCCTTTTCCAAAACTGAGCCATTACCTAGATGGTTACAGAGATTCAATAACATCAGCCAGAACAGAAAAGTTAGGCATGTCCCTGAGAGGGAGAACCTTGGAACTGTTTAACTATGATCTTGTGTAAAAAATTTGCATTTGTCCACATATGCCCCTCTAAGCAGTTGTAAGAGCAATCATTGAAGTATTTCTATCTTGCGGATCGTGTCTATAGTAAAGGCATGACTCTTGGAGAGCTTGATTCGAATAGGCATAATACAAGTGACTTCAATTGTTGGAATCTAAAGCTACGGTCACATTGAAAAATGCTTCACCCTTGGACTTTTTTACGAGCTGCTAGAATTATTTCGTAAAACTAGCTGCTAACGATCATTGCGTCCTAGGTAGTAGTAGTGCTCCATTGCCCAAAACAGTCGTTACGGTCACGTGAATTCCCATACCCTAATAACCCAAAGATTGGTACGAAAACAGACCTAGGGATTGACACGGTAGAGGAGGGAAATCTCTACCAATGCTATATCTAGCTGTATGCTTATTTAAAGTTCTATACGCTTACTTTACGGCTCGTCGCAGTGTGACTTCAAAATTCAGTCAAATTATCTTCGACATATTGAATATGAATATCTTAAGTAGCTTATGCGCTGGGGTAGATGTAAGCACCGCTGGCAATCGCCTTGATAACTTGAGGCGATGGAACCGTATATTCACGAAGATCTTTACCCAAGGATGTCGTTGTAAGTAACAGCCAGCTGACCATATCCCCAAATACTATACTTCCAGTGGGATTCAAATGCGTATAGTCAGTTGAGATACGGTTGTATGTCGCAGAGTCGTTTTGTCCTATCGCGTCGAGATATTTAGTGCTGGCTTCGTTCAAGTCAATAAAGTCAACTCCAAGTGACTCGGCAACTTCAACAGTAATATTCCGCTGTTCCGCAAGATCCTCGATCACCAGTCCAGAAGAGTTGAAGTTGCGGCGGGATAACGGGGTCACTAGGATCTGACCTGATATCAGCGTAGGTCCATATAAGTTTTAGCCTTTAACTTTCTGGTTATGCTTACCGGAATTCCTCCAGCTGTCTTTACTTCAGTGGCAAGAGTAGCTAGATTGGTGGTGTAGTTAGCAATTGTGACACCAGATGTATTTTTCTGATCATTGTGACCAAACTACTTCGATGTTAGTCAACATAATGTTAAACTGTTGGTCATTCAGTTGGGTAGTGCGGACCTGAATTGTCACATATGGCTGATATCTCTCCTTGTTCCTAGTGACAGCATCGATCACATTTGCCCAGGCTCCACCAGCCACAAACGAGGCAGTTGTCGCTCCGTTATAGCCAAGGTCCGTCCCAATCGCGCCACCAGTGAGAGTTTTCAGAAACCCAACACCCCAACCCCCACCTCCTGAAGATTGAGCGGCGGTTGTAGAATCCCCCGCAAGGAAGAATGCGGCAGGTTTATTTGCCATTGCCAATGGCAGGGCTACAATGAGCAAAAGAGTTTGCCAAGCGTCTGGTTTCATTGTTTCGAGTTAATTTGTGCTTGTCATAAAGATTTGGCAAGTACAGTGTATTCAGACGAGACTGGCTCTTGGGCTTGGCTTACAGGCAATTTATATTAGCTGATTGAAATAACGGCCGTGAAAGTACGCGGTAGGAATCTTGTAGGTGAGGTGATGATGATCGTCGGACAATTCAATTTGCACCAATTGCAGAATGACCTTGTCAGAAATTCTCCTTGAAGTTCGGCTGGTAAACACCGAATATGTTAGATAGAAAAGCAAGGAGTTTAAAATCCGGTTTATGGTAGTGTCTAGAGTGCACCACGTTTGTTGACGATTATTGGTTCTTACAGTAGTGCATGGATTTCTATTGTCAGCGATATTTGACACTGCAAGAGCAACCTTCTCGCACACCCTTGTATCCCTTAGGTTGTTCGAATTACCATAATACTGACAATTCAACACTCTTAAAGTCGCTACCTTGAGTGACAACGAAACTTCTATTTCAAGCAGAAAAGTCCACAGACATGTGTCTAATGTTTTCCCCGCAGTCCCCGCAAACTCCACATTCGGAATTGTGTGACCGAGAACACCGAGCTTAAGCAAGGAAGCTGAGAGCCAAGGAAGCTTGAAGTAGTTTCGTCTTAGTATAATCTGACAATGTGGATGCAGGACGGAGTACAGTGCACACTAATGGATATAGGTACGATGTGAGAACCAAAAGAGGAAAAGAAACGGAAATGACCGTCTCGGCACGGAAAAATCGGATAATAAGAGGAAGCATTGACATACATACATATCACCCATCACCAGCCCCGAAGCGGGGTGTGTGTTGGTTGGACAGAGGAATAGACCCCACCAGAGATAGTTGGCTAGGTGCTTGATGATAGGAACGCGCGAAATATTTGTGTAGTTGATTTCAGGTGACCTAGTAGAATCGGCTTCACGCCCGTAGCCCTCTCTAGTCTGAGTTAACGCAGGAGGAATTTCCGAAGAGTGGATGAAAGGTATAGTTTCCTTTCTGCCGGTATCTTTGCAAGCGCCTACCTATATATACCTAGGTCGTTGTATTGCGTGCTCAGTGAAGCAGATTGAATCCAACTTTAGCATCAAGGTGCTTGGGCTCATCACTGTACACTGACGACGGGCTTCGCTTCAATCCGGAAGTTATCAATTGACGATTCAGCTTACAAGCGCATCAAGTCACATAGATTCACAGCTATCCTGATAAGTATGGGAGACCTACAAACTTCTGAAAAGAAGCGCTACGCTCTAGTGGGAACCGGGGGTAGAGCTGCTCTCTTCTACACGAGCATTGCAAGGGACTTCAGCAAGACGAGCACACTGGTTGCCATTTGTGATAGCAATCAAACTCGACTAAACTATGCTAAGTCCAAAATTGATAACTTGACTGGCGGTCAAATTCCAACCTATCTCGCCGAAGATTTCGATAAAATGGTCAAAGACACCAAGCCGGATGAGGTTATAGTAACCACCATCGACCGTACTCACCATGTCTATATCATTCGAGCCATGGAACTTGGCTGCAATGTGATTACGGAGAAACCTATGACCATCGATGTTCCGCAATGCAACAAGATATTTTCTGCTGTCGAACGAACCAACCAAAAGGTTCGAGTCACCTTCAATTATCGATATGCGCCGCACAACACGAAAATCTTTGAGGTACTCAAGTCTGGAGCGATAGGCACCGTTACTAGTGTCCATTTCGAGTGGATGCTGAATACTTCCCATGGAGCCGACTATTTTCGCCGTTGGCACCGTGATGTAAGAAATAGTGGGGGACTGTTGGTTCATAAATCAACGCATCACTTTGATTTGATGAACTTCTGGTTGCAATCTCGGCCGAAGACAGTGTACGCCCAAGGCGATCTCAAGTTTTATGGCAAGAAGAATGCCGAAGAGCGTGGTGTGACAAAGTTCTATTCGAGAGCTCATGGTAGTGAAGTTGCTAAGAACGACCCCTTCGCCTTGCAACTTGATGAGAGTGAGCAGCTGAAAGCCCTTTATCTCGATGCCGAGCACGAAGATGGATACTATCGTGATCAGAGCGTCTTTGGCGATGGAATCAGCATTGAGGACACGATGAATGTGCTCGTCCGGTACGAGAACGACACCGTTTTGACTTATTCTCTGACAGCATATGCTCCATGGGAAGGGTTCCGTATCAATTTCAACGGCACCGGTGGCCGACTGGAGGCCGAGGTTGTCGAGAGCAGCTACGTCAACTCTGGGGGGGAGCAGTCGTTAGAGGGTGCTGCAGAGGGTATTACCCTTACCCTGCGAAAGCTGTTTCAGGAACCGCGCAAGATTGAAATTGAGCAGGGTGAAGGAGGACATGGAGGGGGTGATAACTTGATGCTGAACGATCTCTTTGGAGAGGCTGAACCGGATGAACATATGAGAGCAGCGAGTCACATCGACGGAGCAGCCTCGATTGTGACGGGAATTGCGGCCAATCGTTCGATTCGCACAGGACGAGTCATTAAGGTCAGCGATGTCCTTAGTCTTTGATAAAACTTGATTTTTTGAATTGATTTTTCTGTTGGAGAGAATACTTGAAGGGTAGGGGCGTACTGTACACGGTTTTAGCTAAATCTCATGGAACTCATTTTATAGCTTTGAAATTTGATTGGATTTATTTGAAAAGTGAAGTGTTATGGCGGAATAATTCCACTTTGGGAGACTGCACCCTTTGGTTATGCATTTAACATGAACCAAAACAAAGCAGCTCCAGCAGCTTACCCCCTGTTTAGAGGATAGATTGGAGAAGTGACCAGTTGGCTTACTAGAGCTTCAAACGCAATAGGCATGTGCTGACAAGGAATCAATCACACCAAGGATCTCCAATCTCTGGTATTCCGAAGTGCTATGGATATCAGAGCTCTACGTTTCGACTAATCCGTCGTAAAATAGCTGCATACCGAAGAATGCTAGCATGCCGGCCAGAGGCAGGCGAGAATTCTGCGCACACATGACAACTGCTGGTTCGCTTCGGGGATTCAAAGTAAAATATCCGTCCAAGCGAACGGATAATACATGTATCAATGGAAAACTACCGGAAATTTCAGCTAGAGTTTGAACATACGTACGTACCCCGCGAGCCACTAGTTAACGCCAGTCTCAATCCCCGTTCTCCAGCCGAATGACATGACTAGCTAGTAACCCTAAAGTCTTGGTTGAGAGTCTAACAAAAACTAAGGACTCAGAAATTGTTTGTGGACTAAGCTTCATTGGTGCGGAAATCAGCATTAATATCGAGCTTCGGTATAGCTATGGACGAGAGTATATTGATCAAGAACTAACATTGCCATTATAGTCAAGCAAATGACTTGGGTGGTTGTGACAACAATTCGTGTTGGCATAAAAGGTAAGAACCTTCAACTACGTCTTCAAAATTCACAGACAACATCACATCCCAGAACAAGAGAGTGTCAGAAAGAGAAGGTGAACAGAGAGGAATAACCCCCTTTGCTTCTTTCCCCGCATTTATAGTTAGCCCACTATGGCTACCCGAAATGATGATGATATCCAAGTAGCAGCAGACGACAATCACAATCAGCTTCGTGCCAAGGCGATGCGCTCCAAGGCTGTCGAGTTCCTGGTCAATCATTCGGCTGAGGAGACCAGCTTTACCTACGAGGAGGAGAAATCCGTCCTCCGTCGCATTGACAAGCGTGTCCTTGTACTCGTCCTGTGGGCTTATTTCTTTCAGCAGTTGGACAAAAGCTCGTTGAGGTAAGCATGTGTTGACCTCTCCTCGTAACTTTTGGGGGCTCCTTGGTAAATAAGGATCCTTATTGAAGTCATCTACATAGTTACGTTTCCATCTTCGGTATTTCTAACGACGCTCATTTGGTCGGCCGTCAATACTCCTGGCTCGGATCTATCCTATACCTTGCACAGTTAGTCATGCAACCCCTCGCTGCTCTAATTCTTGTCAAACTTCCCACCGGAAAAGTCCTGGCGGCGGCTATCTTCCTTTGGGGCTCTTCACTATCTATTATGGCTGCTTGTACCAACTTTCCGTCGCTACTTGGTATGCGCTTTGCTCTTGGTTCATTTGAATCTTTGATTGCGCCATGTTGTGTTGCGATCACGCAGATGTGGTGGCGTCGAAGTGAGCAGACTCTACGTGTTAGCTATTGGAATGCGATGAACGGTCTCACTTCGATTATTGGCAGCCTCGTTACATATGGTCTTGGGCATGCCAATAGTAGCGTGCTGTACCATTATCAGACCATCTTCATGTTCTGTGGACTATTGACAGTACTTTACTCATTCCTTGTTCTCTGGCTTATGCCTGATTCGCCAATGGAAGCTAAATTCTTGAGCGAAAGAGAAAGGCTTATCGCTACAGAGCGACTGAGAGCAAACCAGATGGGTATTTCTACACAGGAGTGGCGCTGGGACCACGTCTGGGAAACCATGATTGACCTCAAGACGTGGTGTTGGTTCTTCGCTATTATTTCTATTTCGTGCGTATCCCTGATTCCCACCCATGCTAGTCTTTGAATTTCTACCTATGGAAGCATACAGGCTAACATAGTTTTTATCAATAGGATTTCAAGCGGAGGTATCGGAACCTTTGGTTCCTTGATTGTAAAGTCATTCGGTTTCAACAGCTTCCAGACCATCTTGTTCAACATTCCCTTTGGCGTGATTCAAATCATCTGTATTTTGGGCTGTGGTTGGTTGGCTACCAGAACTCAACGCAAAGGTCTCGTTATTGCAGGTCTCAGTGTACTGCCAACAGTTGGAGCTATCATGATGCTCACTGTTCCGCGAAGTCAGAAGGGAGTTCTACTCTTTGGCTACTACCTGGTATGCCCTCGAAGCCATAGTTTAATGTTTCCAAATTGTAACTTACTAAATTCAAGTAGGTCTCTTGCTTAGCAGGCATTACCCCCATGCTATACGCATGGCAAGCCCAGAACACTGGAGGCGACACAAAGAAGAAATGTACGTCCGCCATGGTTTTCGTTGGCATGTGTGCAGGAAATGTCATTGGGCCTCTCCTGTACTCGACAAACGACGCGCCATTATACCGAACTGGCCTCGTAGCTGATCTTGCAATGTTCATTACTGTCGGTGTTATTTCTGGGTATGTTGCCCACTAAGAACTCATTCTCACTATTTTCGCTCCCTCCCAGACTGGACTAACAAATGCCTATAGGTTGACACCATTCTACCTCGCTTACCTCAACAGGAAACATGAGAAAAGACGAGCAGAACTTGGAAAGTCTGCTCATGTGATCGACTTGTCCATGATCCGCAAAGACCAACTCGTCGAAAGCAAAGCGGTCGAAATAGAGGACGTCCGGAATCAAAAGACTTCGGTCGAGTCAGACAAGGGTCTGCTAGACGTGACTGATTTGATGAACGAGGATTTCATCTACGTCTACTGAGTACCCGAACATGAGTGCGTTGGTTTGACCTTAGGACCTCTCGGAACGATGTTGTCCATACTTCTCTTGGACCAAACCGGCGTTATGTGCTATGCCTAGGTATATAGGGCTTGTAATTCAAATAATTAGCCTTGTGTTCTGTGCAAAGTTACATGATTTCAGGAACATTACATAACTTTGGATTTTATGACAGCAGTAAGATGGAACTCCATGTTGAGCGTTCAGACCAACCTGTGAACTAGAAAATACCTAGGTACTTATACGAACTGCGAAGACCTACGCTCTATATACATGTATGGGAGGACTGTGATTGGGCACTGGTTCGGCACCGTCGGAGGTAAGACTGTAGATATCGCGCTCTATCCGGCGTATCCGCTGGGTATCGAGATCGCACGCCAGCCGCAGACAATCAAAAGCACCAAGACCACTCCGTTGATGCCTCAAATCGCTGGCAACAACTCTTCGCTCATTCTCATTGGCTCAAGTGATCTCGCGATAGGATCAGTTCTCACAAACCTATAGAATACCAGGACTAGTAGCTCCTTTAAGAAGAGCCCAACAAAGATAGTGATGAAGCTCGCTTTTGAAAGCCGCGCTTAGTATAGAATCTATATTAACATAATACGTCTCAAGCGTCCAGTGACTTTGGGGAACTGGATATGTTAGGGGCTTTGAGGGCACCAGACGTGACCAATTCTTGAAAGCATTAGCTACTATTCTCCCTGAAGGCATTGTTGAGTTTCAAAAGCGATTACAGGAAATTCACGAAAAGAATGAGACTGAAAAGGTGACCTTGGAATTTGCCGATGGTACATTGGCTCACGTTGACTGTGGTTAGTAATCGTTCTTATATTCCGTAGATGAAGTTCGAAATCAATGCCGCTGACCCAAAGATTGCTTCGAAAGTGATTGGCGCCGATGGGATCAGATCCCGTGTTCGTCAACATCTGTTCGGAGAGGATTCTGCCAATTCCTATC
Organism: Talaromyces verruculosus; assembly: GCA_001305275.1. Lineage (NCBI taxonomy): Eukaryota > Fungi > Ascomycota > Eurotiomycetes > Eurotiales > Trichocomaceae > Talaromyces > Talaromyces verruculosus. The sequence goes on from LHCL01000026.1 coordinate 28,018, forward strand.
CCCACTACAGTCACAAATTTGCCTTCCGGGCACGAAGAATCATATATGTATCTTTTTTTTTTTCAAGGCGGCAATCCATTGTTTACTCCTTCTTCACTGCCTTCGCATCATTCAAAAACGCCTCCTCAATAATAACATCAAACAGACTCTCATCTCTCTCCCACAACAATTCAATCGCGGCCGCCGTAGGCCCCGTTAACACTCCAAAAATGAGCACTCTACACATAATTCCCACCGATGAAACCCTTCCGTTTGATACTCGGAAGAAATTGACATATTGAATCAGTACCCATACCAACACACCTGTGGATCCAGTAATATAATCCCACTGAAGAAGCCACTTACATCCGTCAGCTAGATGGAGAGCATTAGTACCTGACCATGGAGAAGGAGGGATGAAGACATTTCTTAGGGAGAAGATGTCTGGTTGAGCGTAAAGTCCAGGGTAGAGTAGCGCTGACAATGTGATTGATAGCACGATCAGATGCGGGATAGCGGCAAGAGCAAACACGAAAGCGTAGATTACGCGGTGGTTGGAACGGGCTGATTTGAGAGAAACTATGTGGTTTGATTGAAATTCTTCTTGTCCACTTTGCCATAGTGGACGGGAGGCAGTAATTAGGAAATGTGTCACAGCTATCCAGACACTCCATGGTTGATACCACGCGACGATGGTCTGTTTTTGGAAGACGGTCAGCAATCGTGGAACTGGTGCTGCGAATAGAGCTAAGGGAATGATGTACGCCAGGATTTGGCTGAGAATCAATGCGATGGTGCTGACACGACCGATCAGGTAGTCATGAGGACTTCTTTTTCTAGACCAGAAAAGATTCCACATTGAATACAAGGGAGTTATTATGGCGTGAGAGTAGTGGAAGAAGAGATATCCCCAGGGAAAGATACTAGTTGACAGTGTCAGCCAATATTGTCTTCGGCAACACATAACATCGCAATAAATTATATAGAGGCTATTGATACATACCAGGAAAGGACGCTTCTTTTATGCCCTCTCCTCTCACTCTCAATCACGACCAACATCCATGCGGCCCCCGCGGCCCCTGCAAAATTCAAAAACACCAGCGATGCATCAGGCCTTGCCCCATCTACAAAAGGCCACATGAAGATCAAAAAATCTTGATTTTGCCGATCAATACGCGCTGAAAATCCTGAAAGCCAGGGGCTAAGAGGCACGTCTTCATATTCCGGCGAAGAAGCTAGCAATTTTCCTGTCTTATGGGGCTGCTGAGTGTGGTCTATGAAGCCGTTGGTGAGAGAGAATAGGAAGAGGGCTTTGAAGCCGAATGCGGAGACGCAGAAGAGAATTATCTGGCCGATACGGGTTGGCCATGGCATATCGAGGACGATGTTTCTCCGTCTTGAGAATGTGAATTTTAAAGGTTAAACATGAGATGGGTTCGGAAACTCCGAACCCAGGGAACTTCGTATGGAAATATGGTCTATGAACTCAGGCTTTGCTGCTCAAGTAGTTGTTGATCGCTAAGTACAAATGGTGCCATAGCTATTCTTGTTTTCGGGTCGGGAACAGGCAAATCCCGATGCGTCACCTGATGCACGCAATTCAAATGAATTAAAAATTATCTTGAAGCTCATTGTAACGTATATGCATGTGATAATATCGATTGGGCCACATCATACATGTCTTCCGTCAATTAACCGATTGGAAGGATTACACATTTTCCCGACCCAAGAGTACGTACTACGTAGTAACAATTTGGTTCCACCATAAAAAAATTACTTTTCCTCGACTGACTGTTCTGGGAAACCTCCCCATCACTCGACTAGTTTACCCACCTTGTTGGAACACGCTAATCATCAGCTGAACTGTGGAGATTTAACGAAGCGCTGGGTAGTGATCCCTCCGCAGATTCCGTTCGTTGCTCATGTACTCACCGCTGGCCTCAAACCTCACGATGAATCTTCGTACTCGTAGTATATTCGTACGAAAGTTCGTTTTATTACGCAAGGTGGGGGCGGCAATACTAGTACGCGAATGGTACAATACGCGGCGTCGTATCGTAATCGTTTCAACGTGTGCATTACAATACAAAAGTGATATATTGATCTCTCCAGCTTGCATTGTGCGAGACTGCGAGACCTCGCGCCGGTAGCAGACAATGTTCTCAATCAATGTGTAAGTCCATTATCAACCATGTTGGCTAATCTCCTCATCCTAGTCCTTGCATGCTTCATCGTCCAAGGATGGAAATCAATACAAACCTTGTCCATAGAATATGGAAGTGTTGGTCGTGTTCTCAATAACATCGTATACAATGACTCTGTGCATTGGCAGAATCGACATGATAAAGAGTGGCTTTTAGAAACTACGGCGTTTCAACCGAACCATTTTCAGACGGCACCTTATGTGTCGAATGGGTATTTTGGGCAGACCTTACCCTCGGAGGGTGTTGGTTATTGGATCGAGAGGGACGAGAATGGGGACTATGCTCAGAACTGTGAGTTACGTATTGAATACTCAATAAACTTATTGCATGCGGATTCGGTTCTCCTTTCTTCAATTCATCATACTGATAAAGTGACGAGCATGGCCACTTGACCAACCCAGAGCCACCTTTGGCACCATATCCGGTTTCTGGAACCTGCAGGAAAAAGTCAAACATGTCAGCTGGCCTGAAAATGTGAAGAGAGGCGGAGAATCTGTGATCAGCGGTATTCCGGATTGGACAGGGTTGATTTTGACGACGGCGAATGGGCAAAGTTATCAGCCTGGGGTTGACAGGAAGACGGTGAAAGAGTTCTATCAGTCATTATCAATACGAAATGGGATTGTGCAGACCAGTGTGAACTGGGCCCCTCCAAGCATTGGTCCTCATACTCAGTATCAACTGAATTATACTGTCTTTGCACATCGTAGGCGACCCAATGTTGGCGTTGTGAGGCTCGAGGTTACCGCAAGTGACTCTACAACTGTTGCAATTACCGACATCTTGGATGGTGCGGGAGGTGTAAGGGCTCATTTCGGCGATAAAGCGTTTGAGGATGATAATAATCTGATCTGGACGAGCGTCAAACCGTGGGGCGTGGAGAACGTGACCGCTTACGTAGTCTCTTCGGTGGAGATTCGTCCACGTACCGCCTATCAAGATAGTAGAATAGATGCAACTAATTCGCCAGTCGTCTCGGGAAATCCGAGCACGATCGCTCAAAGTTGGAAGGTGCTTCTCCAAAAAGACCAGACGCTGGTCGTGTCAAAATACGTGGGCATCGCGTCAAGTGATGGGTTCCCTCGGCAAACATTCTCGACTGCAAAACGAGCTGCATTGGAAGCAAAAGAGGCTTCTTGGGATAAGCTAGTCTCAGAGCATCTTCAAGAATGGGAAGATACTTGGAATGCTGCAGATATCATCATCCCTGGTGACAAGCAGCTACAGACCAGTGTAAGAGCATCTATTTTCCACATCCTCACAAATATGCCACACAATATCAGAGGTCCAGGCTTGAATGACAATTCTATAATGACCGGCGGTCTTTCCAGCGAGTCTTACGCAGGGTTGATTTTCTGGGATGCTGAGACATGGGTATATCCGAGCGTGTTGGCGTTGCATCCCCAGTATGCAGAGGCTGTTAACAACTACCGCAGGCGGCTTTTGCCTCAGGCAATTGAGAACGCCCAGTCCTATGGTTTTTCGGGCGCCTTGTATCCTTGGACTAGTGGTCGATACGGAAACTGTACAGGTACAGGGCTATGCGAGCGTTATCAGTACCATCTTAACACTGATATTGCATTGGCTCATTGGCAATACTATCAAGCCACGGGTGACAAAGCTTGGTTGGCTGATAATGGATGGCCCACCATCAAGAATGCTGCGGATATGTTTGCTGCGTTCGTTGTGCCTAATAAGGAGACTGGAGAATTTGATACTTTGCTTGTTGGAGAGCCGGTAAGTGTTCACATTAAAAACGTACCCCTGTCCTTTTCTCATGAACAATACTAGGATGAATTTGCATTTTTCAAAGACAACGGCGCATTCACCAATGCTGGAATCAAAGTGCTTCTCGGAGAAGTCGCACCAGCTGCAGCCAAGATCTTGAACGTAGAGGTTCCCAAGAACTGGTCAACCATTGCAGAGAAGATACGAATACCTCGAAATCCGAAACACAGAATTACGCTTGAGTTCGATGGCATGCCAGGTGACTGGAAAGTTAAGCAAGCCAGTGTTGCGTTAATGAATTATCCACTTGGGTACCGGATTAGTAAAGATTGGGCCCGAAATGACTTGGACTACGTACGTTCCCTTTCTATACATAGATTCACTTGACATTTCGAAGAACGGAAGCCATCAACTCATGCACTTCCAGTACTCAGGTATGAACACACCCCTCGGTCCTGCCATGACATGGTCCATCTTCTCCATCTCCGAGGCCCAACTCCAAAAGTCCGGGTGCGCCGCCTACACCTATCTGCTCCGCAGTTCAGAACCCTATCTCCGCGATCCCTTTTACCAGTTCAGTGAAACACCACTAGATAAACCGGAGAGAGATGGAGACGTGATCGCATTTCCGTTTGGATTCAACCCCTCTTTTCCTTTCCTTACCGGTGCAGGTGGGTTTTTGCAGGTTTTTACGCACGGTTTGACTGGAATGAGATCAAGGGTTGATGCACTGTATTTGGATCCAATATTGCCGCCGCAGATCCCCAACGGAGTTCTTATTAATGGAATTAAGTGGCAAGGGGCAAGCTTTGATATCGCTATCAACTTGGAGAATACCACAATCACCAGACGGCAACTAGGACTACCACATGATATCGTGCCCATCATTGTCCGTACCGAAAGACAGACAAATGACGGAAGGAAAAACAATTCATTGAAAGGAGGAGAGTCCTGGACAGTTCCTACGCGGCGACCAGATCTCGTCGATTCTACAGTAAACGTCGCGAGACAGGCCCGACTTAATCTGGCTCAATGCAAAACAGTGACGTCAGATGATCACCCATGGAGCTATGGGCGTTATCCTCTGAGTGCCGTCGATGGATCAAACGCGACTGTCTGGCAGCCTGCTACATCTACCTCACCAGCATCCATGACTGTTGACTTGGGTCAAGAAGTTGAGATATCCGGATTTGTTGTCAACTGGGGTAAATTACCGGCTGACATCTTCACTATTTTCAGGGATGATATAAAATTATATCAACAGAAAGTCCATATCACGGCGCCTTTTAATCCCAAGACAGTTCAAGAAGTTGAAATCAAGCAAGGAAATGTTACAGAAGTGTTGCTGCCGCATTCAGTCAGGGCTCGGCGGATCACATTGATGATTGAGGGAACGCTCGGTGGGGAACCACAGTTAGGGGCTACTGTGGCAGAGTTTGTTGTTTTTTAGCTTTCTAGTACCAGATACTCATGCCTCGCAAATACACAGGCATGCCGTTAAAACTAATGCTCGCTCTAATAACTACAGAATCTGATGAAGCCCAGAAGCCATATAAATGAAGGCACCCTATCTAGCTTGCAATTTCACCCAGATGTCTCTATTCGGTGACATAATCCCCAGTGCTCTCGGATGCAACTCAAGTTTCGCCGGCCCCTGTATATCAAAGTCATACTTCATAATCAATGTCGCTGCCGCAAGTATAACTTCCTCCTCCGCCACAAATCGACCTGAACAGATACCACTCCCACCTCCAAAAGGTCGCAGATGTGCCGTCATCTGTTTCTGCTTAAGCGCCGACTCGTTAGAGTCATCTGCGAAGATCCATCGGTCTGGATTGAACTTTTCCGGGTTGGGGAAGACGTTTGTATTGTAATGAAGAAGCTGGACAGGGATGAGAATTACACTGCCTTGCTTAAGGCGGTAACCCTCGAGTTCGACGTCTTTAGCTAGAACTCGAGCGACGGCGTTGACTGAGCCTAGACGAAGGGATTCTTTCCAGATCCCCTGAACCAAAGGGCTGGATCTAAGTTTTGGGAGATCGAATCTTATTTCGTTCTTGAGGCTCGAGGTCGGTAGGAGAGATTGCTCACATTCTGCGCGGAATCGGGATAGGAGGGTCGGTGATTGGAGGATGTTTGTTAAGAACCATGTTGTCAGAGGCCCGGAATTTGTGTTCATCCTATATCATACCATCAGTGATAAATTACGACTCTTAAAAAGTTTGAAACTTACACATATAGAAAAGAGGCATGCGAACATGACCGTCCTCTCAATGTAAATCCATGCTGACGATGAAGCTTCTCTCTTTCCCAATTCAACTTCATCCCCCACTTCTCATTCCACATTCCGTCCTCTTCTTTCCAATCATCAATATCCATATCAACCCAATCGTCGAAATGTTCTAGCAGTCTTCTGCGAGCTTTATATGCCTTCGGATCCAACAAAAAAGCCAGTTTCGAGCGCACACCAACGTACAGAGCTCGTTCCAGGATCTGAAAGTCGTCCCATATTTCAGAGTAATTTGACTGCAGCCTTTTGCCAAAGAAGGTATTAAGTGATGCGTAGAATATCAGCTTCTGCATTCTTTCATGCACGGGAATGGATTTCCCTTCTATCGAGGTTCCTTCCGGAATGATCTCATCTAGAACCCGGACGAACCTCTTACTATACTCTTCCATTGTAACAGTCAGATTTCCTCCACTAAGATACTTGACAAATACCGCATGATTAGCCTCCACAAATGCCTTGGACTCCTTCTGATCATTTGAATATTCTGCAATAGGAACCCCGAACTTGGGTTGATCCGGTTTAGGGACTGCCAAACCATTCTCCATCATCGATGCCACAATGGGATGAAATAGGAATTCGCGAGAGCGGCTAAAAACGTGCGCAATAACCTCGGAGGAGTTGTATATGTGGAATTTGTGTCCCATCATAATCAAAGTGAAGGGCGAATCCGGGTATTTCACTTTCATATCACGCACCAGTCTGCCGGGGTCGAGCAGGAAAGCAAAAAGATGGCCAAAGTAAGGGATCAAGTATGGAGCTACTGGAGGTTCTTTGGCGCTGATATTTTGCTTGCGACTTGTCGAAATCCATAGCGCGTATGTCGAGATCAAGAGAATTAAGACGGGAACGAGCGATACGGCCTGTCCGCGGTAGATTTCGAAGATGGTGGTGTAAATTCTCTCCAGAGCTGGATTCAAATTACCCAGCGTAATAGATGTGTTGTTCATTTTGATATACCATCAGTACCGTATCATCACCCATATGTGCCTCCTCATTGAGGCTGGATGTTGAATATTCAGGTGATATCTGAACTGATGAATCCGCAGCGCAGGTGACAATGCCCAGTTGGCTTCTTTTGCGACGATGTAACGTGAAAGTATGCCCTCTTCGATATTTCCAACTGTGTCTTGCCCGAATTGTGGCAGGTAATGATAATATCCACAAATATTTCGAAATCCGAGTAGGCTGACCTCAGGCGACTTGAGAGTGAGGTAGTAGTACTGTTTTGTAAATACAGGTTCTTGGCGTACGAAACACACATCCATTAAAGTTCGTATCGTCAAATACACAACGATTCCCCCACATCATATCCCGCAACTCTATCCAAATTCCCTCTATCAACTCCACTTCAAAATCACATTTTCACGCACAACTCGTGTTAAGGGGCCGGGCCCGTAGAGAGAGATTCGGGCAAAGCCCTCATGAGAATAGCGTACGGATAGCGCACATATATGAGAATTTGGATAGCCCCACCAGTCGGTTCTCTTGTGTTTGCCTTTTAACGTAAACAGTACGTTAGGCAGCAGGCACCCCATATCAACCTGTAACAACTCGCCACGTTTTCAGGTTTTTAAAAAAATATATAATTAGATTGAATCTTAATCCTACTATAATATATACTACCCGTGCCGCCAAGCCCACACCCACTCGCAGTGCGAGTGGGTGCGCGTCAGATAAGTGAAATTGTCACATAAGTGATATTTCTGATATTTCAAACTCCCTGTGTTATTACAAACCCCCAAAACACCACTAAAATGCCGTCGGATAAATATAAAGAAGAGGAAAAGAGGATCTTAGAGGCCTTAGAGATACTTAGAAATGATCTGAATCAAAAAATCAAGCTATTGGCGCTCTAATTTGATATTGATTACCAACAGCTCTAGCGAAGCTTAAATTAAGCGTCTTTAAACACTTAATGCACGTAAATCTGCTCAAAAAAACTAAGCGCTAGGTGTAGATTGGTGGTATCCTTACTGTAAAAGATGTAAATAGAGCTATTAAAAAGCGTACTACAGCTGTAGAAAAGAAAGCTGAAAGAAAGAGGCTTAAGGAGCTCTGTGAGGCATCTTTGGGATTAGTTACTTAACTCCCCCCTCAACTTATAGCGAGTGATGAAGTGGCGATTGATTGCAATATGGTGTTGAATCTAATTGAGCAGGCTTACCCAAGACGCTTAGATCTAAATTTAATTTGTTGGGTTGAGGATAGAGTGTAAATTTGTTAGCTATTTCCATATAAAATATCATTTATGTGACAATTTCACTTATCTGACGCGCACCCTCACCTGCAAGCGGGTGGGTGCGCGCTAGCGGCACAGGTATACTAAAATACAGAATTGAAAGTATGACTTTAAAGTAGTAAAATCGTAGGTCAAAACCACCATACTAAAATTTGTTAGGCGAAAATTAAGCTATTGATATCTACTTTCAATACTTGGTAATTTTATATTATTTAAACTATATAATATAATAAACTATAGATATATTTTATATTTCTAAACTTTAATACAAAATATCTAAAACGTGGAGATTTATGCGTGGAAATGTGATTTTGAAATTTTTTAGCGAAACTCGAGATTTGTATGGGAAAATCAATGGTTTCATTTATCTGACAATTCCACTTGAGTGACGCACCCACTCGTGCAATGAGTGGTTGTGGGCTTAGCGGCACGGGTACGTGATTTATCTTTAAAATCTTACAAGGATTATTGGTTAGTCTAATACCTTGATATGGGGCTGTTTAAAAAGTAAAGTCTATCATAGTGCGTCGATGATATCTTTTTACTAGACAAGACATGTTTTTGCCAATGCAACATTCCACTTTTGGGCTTATCCAGCCATGTTTCATAATTTTTGATCCATCAATAACGCGTTATTACACTTCCACTGACGAGGCATGCCAAGGAATTGAAATGACCCTTCCAATCGTCACGTCATTGAACAGTCTGAAGAAGCATTAGGAAACCCTCTCGTGTTCAACAAAGTCGACTGTGAAGCATGAAGATTCTCTGCCTGCACGGACGAGGCTCGAATAACGAGGTGGGTTGTGATTCGGTTACTGTTCATAAAGAGAACTGACAATACTAAAGAAGAGATTTACGTGTAGATCTTCCAGCTCCAGACAGCTGCATTTCGGGCTGAACTTGAAGACTTCGAATTCGAATATGTCCAAGGCACAGTCCCTCACACAGAAGGTATGTATCATGGTTAAAGAATATATTCGGTCAGAATCTCTGATGCCGATGGAAACATTTCGGACCTGATACGAATAATTATTTTTTTTTTCAAGGAAACTGGTCCCTATACACAACAGCATTCTCTAATGCACCGTTATACGGCTACTACGACCCGCTGAAACCGACCTCTATACAACAGGCGGAAGATGATCTATTTCAGCTGATTAAGGAGAATGGACCATTCGACGGTGTCTTATCTTATTCCGGTGGCACAGCTCTTGCCGCTCAGATAATCATTCGCGCTGCTCTGGAGAATCCCTTTAGTTTACCGGACGAACGACCGTTCCGGTTCGCTGTCTTCATTAACGGCGTCACGCCGCTGAAAGTGTTCCCCGTGGCAGAGGCTACGTTCACAGAGATGACTACGCAAAACTTGGCACTCGTTCAGGAGGCATCTGCGCTTCTAATACGAGACTCTGCTACGCGGCAGCGCAAGAACAAGAATCAATTTGATGACCATGACCCAGCAGCAATCAAAGCTGAATTGATGGCTCTGGAGACGAAGACTCTGGAAGATGGACGGCTGTGTTTGTCAGACGGTAAATACGGAATCACGAGATATGATTCAGAGATTGATGGAATTTTGATCGATATCCCAACGCTGCATGTGCGTTGTCCTGAAGAGATCGACTTCCAACATGGACTACATATGACACAGCTGTGCGATCCTAATGCATCCACAGAATATCACCACCACAACGGGGAGGACTTTCCACGAGGCCATGTGGAAATGAAGAAGATTGCGCAGCTTATTAGAGAAACAGCTGAGAGAGCCTGATATCTGTGGTTAAGACCCCAAGTGCCCCAATATCAATTGATACTTGTCATAAAACAGCAGCAATACGCCAAGTGAACACAAAAGAGGAAGTATCAAATAAATATCCACTGTTTAAGTTGAATGTTTCCTATATCCCTTATGCTATGTTAACCCACATGAGACCTGTACCGTTTCCCCACCATGCACGTGGCTACAGTATAGCATATGCGAAGGTCAACGTGAACTGAGGGTCTGCAATCTGTAGTACTAAGACCGAATGGAGGAGCAACAAAATTCATACTAGTTTCTGGAGCCGGAAAAGTACTCTACATAGCATAGCTTGCGGGGGCCATTTGCTTTCCGTAAAAAACCTGAACCAAAATGAGACGATCTCTTCCTGTTTCGGGACGTAGTGCCGCCAACACATACAGTGGCCTGAATGTATGTCACGGGTAAACTGCGCAGTTTACCCGTGAAATACATTATACGTCTGTGCCGCTTATGTTAGAGATTTCATCCCAGTGCTGCCAGTTTCTGTGCCTAACGCTGCCTATGTAACGGCTGAGTCAACGTTCTGTCCTGGCCACATAACATTGAGTCAACGAATCAAGACTACAGCTCTACGTCGAGAATATTATTCCATCGGCATCTTGTGGATATTTCTTGGAGATGATTTGTATGGTATGCACATATAAAAGGACCAGAATTCCCATGCAGCTGTACCTAGAGGAGAGTGTAACAGCAATCACCTATTTCTACTCCTCTCTTTCGTTTTCACGTACGGTATATTACGAATCCATCCTAGCGTAGCCTATTCCAACGTATCGGACTACGCATCTGACTGGATCGATATAAAACATCAGTTACAGCAACACCTTGCGCGGACACAATCAAAAACATTACCGTACATTGGAGAGATTACATCTAGTAAACTAGTACGTACTACGTTTGGTTCCGAAGAATCCGGAAGAACTTGAGAGCCCGCGCCAGACAGAAAACTTAGGAGGATTAATGTAGTATCTTTTCCACCCGTGAGATTGAGGCTGCTGAAGACTGACGCCTCCGCCTCCGCCTGGGTAACTTCGGGGTATGGGGTATTAGTGTTACACTCTCTGATACAAAGAAGCTTGGGACGTATTTGTATGATTGACTTGTATTACTGTACCATGTAGCATGTAGACACCGCTATATAGAGCCTTTGCTGTGAAATTTGTTGCATTATTTCCTTTCGACTCAGGAAAGCCATATGCGCACAGGAGAAATACAACTGCACCTCTCCGCTTGAGAAAGAATTGAATTTCCCCTCCCTTCCTCTCTCCTTTTCTTTATGCTCTTCAAAATGGCTCCCATCGCCGTGGATGAGGAAATCAGAGATGGCTTCCGCATGGAATCAATGCCCCTTGCCATCATTGGCATGGCAACTCGATTTCCCGACGATGCAACGTCAACAGACAAGCTATGGGAATTCCTCCTACAAGCTCGATGTGCTGCATCTCCTTTCCCCAAAGAGCGACTCAATGGAGAGGCATTCTTCCATCCAGACCCCGAACATGGTGGTACCTTTGCCGTGGAAGGGGGTCATTTCCTCATTGAAGACCCCGCGGCATTCGACGCTGCTTTCTTTAATGTCATCAAAACAGAACTTCTCACACTAGATCCCCAGCAGCGACTGGTGATGGAGAGCGTATATCATGCACTAGAAAACGCAGGCATTCCCATGCAAAAAATAATGGGATCGAGAACATCAATCTTTGCCAGTGGTTTCAATCATGATCATCTGGCTCTCCTCAACTCTGATCCAGAGAGCACCATCAAATACAAGCCCACTAGCGTCACAAATTCTATCATCTCGAATCGAATCAGTTGGTTTTTTGACTTGAAATCACCGAGTATGACGATTGACACTGCTTGCTCGAGCAGCATGGTTGCGCTGCATCTTGCCGCACAAAGCTTGCGTACAAAAGAAAGCGAGATGGCCATTATCAGCGGTGTAAACATCGTTGAGTTCCCCATTGATATTGTGGGCATGAGCCATCACGGATTTTTGGGTGCAAATGGGCGCTGTTTCTCCTTCGATCATCGGGCTAATGGATATGCTCGAGGCGAGGGTGTGGGCAGTTTGATTGTCAAACCCTTATCAAGCGCAATCAAAGATGGAGACACAATCCGTGCCGTTATCAGAGGGACAGGTGTCAACCAAGACGGCAGAACTCCTGGAATCAGTCTCCCTAGTGCGGCGGCCCAAGAAAAGCTCATTCGTGAGATTTACGAGAAAGCAGGCTTGAGTCTCAATGAGACACACTTCATTGAAGCACATGGTACTGGTACGGCTGCTGGAGATCCAATTGAAGCTGGAGCCATTGCTAGTGCTTTTAGATCACGGCGAGGAGACATCCCACTTTACGTTGGCGCTATTAAGTCAGGGATTGGTCATCTTGAGGGTGGTGCAGGTATCGCCGGTATCATCAAATCCATCTTGATCCTCGAGAATGGTATCATCCCACCAAATGCCAACTTCGAGAAAGTTAACCCAAAAATTCCAATGAAAAAATGGAATATAGCCTTCCCCCTTGAGAACATCCCCTGGCCGGTGGAAGGGCCGCGAAGAATCTCGGTAAATTCGTTTGGTGTTGGCGGTACCAATGGACATTGTATCTTGGACGATGCGTACCATTACTTGAAGGACCGCGGTTTGTCAGCTGCTCATAATACCAGACCTACGATTCCCACTCGTGAGGAGATTGGTGAGTTGGTTAAGGCTCTTATTGATTCCGCGGACGCTGAGAATCCTAAGGGAGACGTTGAAGCTACAACCCTTACGGAGGCTGTGAATGACACCGATGTCAAGGGTCACACGAATGGAGTTAATGGTACTACAAACGGTACCGATGGCATCAATGGCGCGAATGGCGTTCATAAAGAAAGTGTTCCCAAAGTGTTCCCACTATCCTCCTTCGACGAAGATGGCATCAAACGCAACGCTGAGGGAATCTCCGATTATCTGAGTGGCAAGCCATTCTCAATCAACAACGGAAAGCCTGATCTCCTAGATGACATATCATTCACGCTCACTGAAAAGCGCTCTAACTTCCCATGGAAGAGTTTTGTTCTGGCGTCTTCAAAGGAAGAGCTCAAATCGAGCCTCTCTGACGCGAAGTTTTCGAAGCCAGTTCGAGCTCGTAATCCCCCGATGATCGGCTTCGTCTTCACAGGTCAAGGTGCCCAGTACTGGAAGATGGGCCGAGAGCTTTTGGTATATCCCGTTTTCAGAAAGTCGTTGGAGGACGCATCAGAGTATATGAAGTCCCTTGGTAGCGAATGGACACTAATAGGTATTTCGTGAAACTTTCTTGCTATGGGCAATTTACCGGGTTACTAACTGTTTATTAGACGAACTCCTAAAGGAAAAGGAAATATCCCTCGTGAACGAGACATATCTATCTCACCCAAGCTGCTCCGCCGTTCAAATTGCTCTCGTCGATCTATTGGCCGACTGGGGCATATTCCCAGAACGAGTAGTGGGCCATTCATCAGGAGAAATTCCAGCAGCATATGCCGCTGGACGACTGACAAGAGAAGCGGCTTGGAAAGCTGCGTATTTCCGCGGATATGTCTCTGCGCAACAATTAGGTGCAAAAGGTGCTATGGTTGCAGTTGGTTTGAGTGAAACACAACTAGCTCCTTACCTCGAAAAAGTACGCGCAGAACATACAGGAGAGCTTATCATCGCCTGTTATAACAGTCCCAAGAATAACACAGTATCGGGTGATGAGACTATGGCTGACAGTCTGAAGGACCTGCTACATGCTGATGGAGTGTTTGCTCGAAAACTCAACGTTAAGAATGCTTACCATTCGGCCCACATGCAGGAGGTTGCTGCAGATTACTTGCAACTGATGGGTGACCTCTCAACTGGAACGTATCTTGAAGTTCCTCACAAGGTCCTCATGTTTTCCACTGTCACCGGTCAACAAGTTGAGGAAGATCATCTTCAAGCTCGATACTGGGTTGACAACATGGTCTCGCCAGTGCGGTTCACCGATGGTCTGTCAGCTATGCTCTACAAGAAGAGCATGGCTGGGCAAGGCCATTTAAAGATGAACAAAACCGCAGAGAACATCTTCTCCGATCACATCATTGAGATTGGGCCTCATGCAGCTCTGCAAAGTGCGATCAAGGAAGTCATCGCCTCAAAAGGCAATCAGTCTACAATTACTTACCTGCAAGTTTTGAACCGCAATGAGAGAAGCCCTCGTGTGATATTGAGCACCATTGGAACTTTGAACTCAAAAGGAAGCCCTGTCAAAATCAATGCCGTGAATATTGCCGCCAATACGTCGGTAGTGAAGCCCCGCCTTCTAGTTGATCTTCCTCCATACAAGTTCAACCACTCCTCAACAACAATGTATGAGAGCAGACTGAGCAAGAATTATCGCTTTAGAAAGCACCCACGACACGATCTCTTCGGCGCGCCTGTTCCTGATTGGAACGAAGAAACGCCTCGTTGGCGACACTTTTTGAGGCTGCAAGAAAATCCCTGGTTGAAGGATCACCTTGTCACCAATAACTATGTCTTCCCTGGAGTAGGTTACCTCATAATGGCTCTTGAAGCAACACGGCAGCTTTCAGATCCCGATTCGGATATTGCTGGCTTCAGATTGAAGAACATTGCTCTGAAGCGTGCTCTTATAATACCAGACACCAAAGAGGGTATTGAGACGTGCGTCTCGCTGACCAGAATGGATGAGTCAAGCTTATGGAGCTCTTCTATTTGGAAACGTTTCCAAGTCACCTCCTACAACCCAATTGGGGATGATTGGATAGAGCATTGTACAGGATATATATCCATCGACTACACGACTTCTCCGGGTCCGGTTGATGCTGGTCGTGAAGAACAGGAAGAGAAAAAGGCTTGGGCCGATGTACTGAAACAAGTTCTGGAAACATGTCAACAGCCAGTTGATTTTGAGAAATCATACGAAAATCTTCAGACAGCCGGTCTTTCTTTCGGTCCTTTGTTCAGAAACTTGAAAGACGTCAAAGTCAACGGGCAGAACCTAGGATCTGTCACAGGCACTGTAACAGTGCCAGATATTCCAAGCTCAATGCCGAAGAACCATACTCATTCGCACCTTATCCACCCTGCTACAATGGATAGCATGCTACATCTCTTCCTGGCAGCTGTCTTGGATTTTACCGGGAAACCAACGCTCGAGAAGGCTGCTGTTCCAACATTTATTAGGGAAGTTTGGCTGTCTGCAGACTTAAGCTCCTCACCAGGGCACAAATATACTGGCCACGGAAAGGCCGGAATTATTGCCTATGACAAGTATGAATGTGATGTGACGATATGGGACCAAGAGACACAAGATCACCGCATCAGCATCAAGGGTATTCGAGTTACGCCCCTGGAATCCGGAAGTTCAGGTAGTAGCTGGGTTCGAAAATTGTGTCACAAACTCGAATGGAAGCCAGCTCTGGAGTTGCTTGACTCCGAAACGGCGCGTGGCCTTGGCGCAATCCCGCAACCTGATGTCGAGAAAGATCGCTACTGGGTTCATAGGTACCAATTGGCGACTATGCTTCTTGTGACGGATGCTTTAGCTAGTCTGGAAGGGTTCGATCCTTCCACATTAGATGGACATCTGAAGCGATATTGGGACTGGCTCAACTTCAGAGCAACACAGCTGAATGAGAACAAGATTACTCTTCTTTCTCTGGAGGAATTTGAAGCTTTCCCGAAAACCACCGAGCATAAAGAGGGTCTCTATCGCGAAGTAGAGGAGCACAGCGCCGACGGTGCCCTTGCAATTCGCATGGGCCGCGAAATTGTCCCTGTGATGAAAATGGAAGCAGATCCTCTGCACTTGATGTTTGGTCAGGACCTGATGGATCGTGTCTATGATCAGGTTGTGCATTTGGAAGATCTACCCATCCATCTGAAAAACTATTTGACAGTTGTTGGGGACAACCGAACAGATCTCAACGTGCTTGAAGTGGGTGCAGGTACAGGAAGCTCGACTGCTGCTATTCTAGAAGTGCTGTCGCCTCATATACAGGCAACCGGGGAACAAATTGACAACAGAACCTCATCCAAAATTGCGTCATACGCATTTACCGATATTTCATCTGGTTTCTTCGAAAAGGCCAAAGAACGATTCAAGTACTGGAATAATATCATGCAGTTCAAGACCCTTAACGTAGAGAATGACCCGCTTGCCCAGGGTTATGAAACCGGTGCTTATGATTTGATCGTCGCTGGTAACGTTATCCACGCTACCACGGATCTCCATAAGACACTGAAAAATCTGCGGCTGCTACTGAAGCCCGGCGGTAAGATGATTATGCACGAAGGAAATAGACAAGACTTTCTCTGGACCCAAATTTCGTTCGGTCAACTACCTGGCTGGTGGCTGGGTGTAGAGTCGAGTCGCCAGTGGTGTCCATTCCTTGCTCCGGCGGCGTGGGACGTTATTTTCAAGGATACTGGCTTTTCCGGAGTTGATGTTGAGTTTCCCAGCTCACAGAACCCAGATAATTCGAGCCAGAGTATTCTTGTGGCAACAGCTGTCGAGAGTGATTTGGAGAAGGAATTGATAGATCAGATTATCATACTTGACCATGAGACGAGTCACGAGGTCTCATCTGCACTTGAAGAGAGTCTTCGTTTATTGAAACATATCACTAGGGTTACCAGGATCAAGCCAAGTGATTTGCCAAATACCGATGTCAGTAGTGCCATTTGCATATCACTTCTGGAGCTGGATAAGCCTTTCCTAGACGGCATTAGTGAGAGTGGTTACCTTGGAGTCAGAAAATTGATAGCCACAGCTAGTGGCTTGCTTTGGATTACTGGAAACCCGCTTGTTATACCTGAGCTGGATATGATACTCGGCCTCCTGAGAACTGTGCGCTGGGAAAGAGATCTCGAGGCTGCCAACTTGGCAAGCGTCTCGGTCCTTGAGCAGGGACTTTCTACTACGAGCCTTGTCAGTATGATTATGAAGATTTTCAAGAACCAATTCGTGGATCTGTTCCCAGGAGACTTTAATTCTGAATTCCAGATCAAAAACCGGCGCATCTATACGAGTCGCCTGGTCGACTCTGATCTTGGAAATGACTTCTTGAACAACAAATTCGTCAAACCCACGCCTCAAATGACTACATTTAGAGAGAGCGGTCGCCCTATCAAGCTCAGTACTTCGTCACCAGGTCTCTTGAACAAGCTGGAATGGGTCACCGACACAATTTACCAGGAACCCCTTGCCGATACTCAGGTTGAGATTGATATTAAAGCAGTTGGCTTGAACTTCCGAGACTTGATGATTGCGATGGGTGAGCACATGGCATACAGCCTTGGTAACGAAGCCGCTGGTATCGTTACTCGGGTCGGAAAGGCTGTCGATAGATGCAAGGTAGGGGACCGTGTGGTCTACCTCTGTGGTTTGGAGAGCACTGGATGCTTCCATACCTTTGGCCGAGTTGATCAAAATGTGGTGTGCAAGATTCCAGATAATCTCAGCTATGAGATTGCTGCGGGTCTCCCTTGTGTCTATGCCACTGTCATATATGGTTTAGGTGATGCTGCTAGGTTGCAAAAGGGTGAGACCATTCTTATTCATGCTGCAGCCGGAGGTGTCGGACAAGCAGCCATTCATTATTGCAAGATGGTAGGAGCAGAAATCTACGCAACTGTCTCGACTCCAGAGAAACGCACCTTGCTAGTAACGGAGTACGGAATATCCGAAGATCATATCTTCTCTAGTCGAGACCTCACTTTCGTCAAGGGTATTATGAGATGCACTAAAGGTAAGGGCGTTGACGTCGTCCTGAACTCACTGTCCGGTGAGGCGCTCCGAGCATCTTGGGAATGCCTTGCGCCGTTCGGGCGATTCATCGAGATCGGAAAGAAGGATGCCCAAGCATACGGCAAGATTGAACTGACGCCTTTCTTGCGCAACGTCACGATGGCTAGTGTTGAATTGCCTACGATGATGCGTCATCGTCCATCGCTGATCACTCGCTTAACAGAGGACACCATCCGTCTGTGGACTGAGGGCAAAATAAAAGAAGCCAAACCCACAATAATTATGAGGTTTTCTAAGGTTGAAGAGGGTCTTCGGCTCCTGCAATCTGGTAAAGGAATGGGTAAAATGATCTTTGTGCCTGGGGAGGATGACCTGCTCGCCGTGGTGCCGGAAACTCTGCCCCCATATCAGTTCAGGGAGGATGCTTCGTACGTTCTGGCCGGTGGGACTGGCGGTCTGGGGCGAAGTCTTGCATCATGGATGGTTTCTCGAGGCGTCAAGAATTTGATTTTCTTCGCTCGACGTGAGCCTGCTACAGCGGTGAAAGGATTTATCAAGGAGCTAGAACAGCAGGGATGCAATGTGAAGATTCCACTATGTGATGTGTCAGACTTGGAACGATTGAAGGAGGTAGTAGAAGAGTGCAAGACATCCATGCCACCGATTAAGGGTGTCATTCAGGGGGCAATGGTGTTGAAGGTATTATTGATATAAAAGGAAAACAGTTTTACACAATGCTAATTAATCTTCCAGGACGGAATGTTTGAGAACATGCCTTATGAAGACTGGGTAACAGCAGTCAAACCCAAAGTTCGAGGCTCTTGGAATCTTCACGAAGTCCTCCCAAAGGATATGGACTTCTTCGTCATGCTTTCCTCTGCAACCGGAATCCTCGGTAACCG
Organism: Talaromyces verruculosus; assembly: GCA_001305275.1. Lineage (NCBI taxonomy): Eukaryota > Fungi > Ascomycota > Eurotiomycetes > Eurotiales > Trichocomaceae > Talaromyces > Talaromyces verruculosus. Next base: position 46,921 of record LHCL01000026.1, read on the forward strand.
TAGTCAAGCCAACTACGCCACTGGAAACACATACCAGGATGCACTATCTCGACATCGCGCTTCTTTGGGCTTGCCAGCGGCCAGTATTGACCTGGGAAGTGTACTGTCAGTTGGTTTCGTAGCTGAGAACAAAGACTATGCGCGTCACACCACAGCTGTGCTGGAAGTACTTCGTGAAGACGAAATCCACGCACTCGTTGAATTTCTCATTGACCCTCGCTACAAGTCCGATGCGACTACGCAGCTTATTGCCGGTCTGACGACGGGAGCAATGTACCACGAGAGAGGCGTTCCTCCACCCTCATACCTGGGCTTCCCCATGTTCACGCATCTCCGTAAGACGAAGGCGTCCAGCACACAAAACTCAGATGAAAATCCGACGTACCTAATCCAAACACTCCTCAGCGCCGCATCTACCCTAGAGGAAACAGTCAATGTGGTCTCGAATGGAATCAGGAACAAGCTTGCTTCGCTGTTGGCGATTCCTATGGAGAATATTGATCCAGGCAAGTCCATCAGCTCGAATGGTGTTGATTCGCTCGTAGCAATGGAGTTCAGGACGTGGCTGGTCAAGGATTTAGGTGCTGATATTCCCTTGTTGGAGATTACGGGGACTGGCAGTATTATGACTATTAGTCATAGGATTGCGAGTGTGAGTAAGTTGGCACAGTTTTCGACTGCGCCGGCTAAATCGGGTTGACGGGGGGTCTTTTCCTCGTTAAGTAGACAGATGCTTTGGGATTTTTGCTGCTTTGGGTTAGAAGCTTGGAGTTTATGAGCAACGGTATAACTACAGTACAATTTTCGAAGTGATAGGTCGAGCAATGAGTGTAACTCATGCAGGGCTAAGTTCTCTACCAGGTAACGATCCTACTCTAGACTAGGGAAGTACTTACAAGTTCAATTTAAGAAGACACTCAAATGATCCAAAGTTGGTCATTTAACCTCACGCGCACAACCCCTATAATGACCTGACAAAGCAATAACAAAGGGGCATTAGGGTTTGCAAGTTTAACAAATCTCCAGAAAAAGGAAAAGAAAAACAAAAAAAGGAACAATCAACGTGTCCTCCTAATATTCACACTCTCCAATCAAACCCACTCAATCGTAACTCTCCCTTGGTCAATCTTCGCCAACTTGCACAGACTGAAGTCGTTGTAGTAATACCTATCGCCTTACGCCTAACAAACCAATCAATCACAGTCAAATCTATACTCTTATCATTCCTTTGAAGAGGAAATTTCAAAACGCTGAGAAGATTTTCATTGGGGTTTGATCCCTTCTGCACGGTGTCAAGGATGATGCGTGATACAGCACAGATGTTGTCTGAGTCGGTACATGTTACACCACAGGACGGGTTCACAGTAAGTCACGTCGCCAGCGTAAGGCGCACCATTGGACGAGGCTGAGTTCACCTTTACCATACAATTTTTCCCCTTCTTGAATGTATGGCTGGGCTGAGAAGGTTCAGATCCAAAGGCTCCACCCAAATGATCGTAGCCTCTTCAATCTTCGGAAACCCATGAGTCCAGCTACAATGTCACACCAAATCAGAACTAAACTAGTGGCTTATACTTACATGTCCATGTCAAGTTTATGTTACACTATACTTTACAATACCTAGGTATGCAACCCCTGACAACGTCCCCAAGTTCTTTGAGGCACTCTGTACTGTTCGGTAGTGTGGCCGGTTTGGTAGTGAATTACGTTAAGTTATCCCTATGAGCTTATGTAAGGCTCACTGATCTGATCACAGCGCTCAGGAGGGTGAGCACTAAAACGGAACAGGTAAGTCCCGAGGGTCAGGAAATATCAAGTACGTAGGTAACCGCCTCATTCTACTGTACGACATTAATCTCTCTAGGGCTCGAAGGCTGAAATCGTTCTTATCCGTCAAACATTGATAGATATTATAGCTATCTTCTAGGTTCTGGATCAACACGAACCTTTTCTACCAAGGCGTTCTCTTTTCCTGTTCAGCATCAGTTCAAGGGAGCTCATTGTCTCCTGAGATGATAGCCCCATATTCATGGCTGGCATTAGTCGTCCCTAAGTAGCAGTTTCTCTGCCGTGATCTTCAACATCCACAGAATTTCCGGCCGCTCGTGCTGTTCGAATACCAATTCCGTGTGTTCGGACATATGTGTTCGGGACTTGAGAACCCCCAGACATCACTTGTCAGCTGTCCCCACGGGGAGAAACATGCTTGCTGGCAACTACCCCCAAAAGGCGAATCTGGCAATCTGCAACTCTGTCAGTCTCCGCATAGCATTAGAAGAAAATAAAGTAAAATGCACTAGAAAAATCGTACTTTGGAATCCCTCCTCGGCCCTCTCGGGCAATTTCCACCAATAGGTGTGTCCTCAGTTCCCACGTTTATTTATCCGTCCACCACATGCCGGCGGACAATTACCGGTACCTAAAAGCTAGCATCCGCACCCAATTCCGTCGACGTTCTTCGCAGTTGATCACACCCGTCCGCTTCTGTTGATTTCGGGCGTGGATAAACATCCGTCTGCATCATGGATACATCCGTTGACTTGTCACTGGCTGGCAAGCAAGTCAATGATTGTCCTGGCGACTCTGATGTATCGGGAGCTTCTGCTGAAAGTCCTAAGCGTATACGAGTGTCTCGTGCTTGCGATCGGTGCCGAAAGTAAGTTAATGGCCAAGAGGTGATACTGCGTGTCATACCACGTGGGTATAGCAAAGGATGCATGATTGACTATGGGCCTGCCGGTGCGTAGGAGGAAAATTCGATGCACAGGTACACAACCATGTAGCTTTTGCACCAGAGACACGGCAATTTGTTTCTATGCCAACCCTAATAAACGCGGAAGAAGACCTCGTGCGAGCCAATACAATGCTCCAGTGTTGCCTACCAACACCGAGTCTCATCCTACGCACATTGCTCTTGCTCCTCATGCTGGACCCGAGGAAGATAGTGTGCAGCCGGCCTCGCGGACCTTCCAAGAAAATTTCGATTTGGCCAATATTGCTGTAAGAGAAACGCCATCAAGGGCCTCACCAGAGCCCATAACCGACCTTCAGGGTCAGTATGTTGGCCCAGCATCTGGTCTTTCTTTCCTGGCTCGCGTCCGAAAACGGCTTCACCATGGGGATCATACGCCCTCCTCCTTCACGTTTGGCGATGCGCCAATGGAAGAGTATGATCCAACTCCATCTATCATGATTTCTACGGAAGATTCTGCGCGGTTATTGGAAAAGTTCTTTGACTTCACTATACCCATTGATCGAATTGTGCATCGACCGACGGTTGAGGAATGGCTAGAGCAGTTCCAACAGACAATGGGAGCCATGAGGGACACTAATAATGCACCCGCTCAACGCGCCATACTCTGGATGATTTTTGCTATGGCCCAGGAGCACATGATTCATAGTGTACCCGGTAGGGGTGAAGATCGAAGGTACGTGAGAGCGAATATCCACCCTTTCAAATGACATCGACACAGTTCACCGTGCTGATACGACATCTCAGTATTCAATACTTCTTGGCTGCCGACTACCAGCTTTCCAAGGAACGAGGCACAGTAAACCTGGCTAGTGTTCAAGCACGGTTGTACCAATGCTTTTGGCTCCTATCACGATCAAGGGTCAATCATTGTTGGGGCCTATTCGGGATGGCAGCTCGCCTTGCACTGGCGTTAGGCCTTCATCGGAAACAATTCAAAAGTCAAAATAGGCGTTCTGATCATATTGATTTGGACTGTAGACGCAGAACCTTTTGGAGTGCTTATTGTCTTGATGTGCATTTGAGTCTCACCCTGGGAAGGCCGAGGATATTCCATGACGAAGATATTGATCAAGAGCTACCTTCAGACGCCGACGATATGAATTTGCGCGCCAATTTGCTAACGACGGCGGCTGCATACGGGTACTCTATGATGATTGCACCAGTGGCATATTACAAGTAAGATATTCCACTCTAATAATTACAGGAAAAGACCTAGGATCTGACCAGTGACAGGCTCCATCGGATTCTCAGTCTCATTCTTCGAGATTTATATTCGATCCGCTCCGTCTCTACAGTAGATCAGTGTACACTTGCGGCAATCTATTCCACTATGCTTCAACAATGGCGCGATGATCTTCCCGGTTCTCTGAGAATGGATCTTGGAAATTCGACTCCTCTTATTCCCATCTTTCAGAGGCAAAGAGACGTACTCAACTACACGTATTGGCATGCAGTTATCCTGACTAATCGACCCCTTTTACTGAAAGGTTTTAACACCAGTGGGGATGATGGCACACGGATTGCCTTCGAGAAGTACAAGGCCAAGATTCAAGATGGTGTAGAAAAATGTCTACAAGCAGCATTGAGTGTCACGAACAGAGTTTGCCAAATGTTTCAGGCCGGACTGATGTTTCGATCGTTTTGGGTAGGCTTTTTAACTGAATTCTTCCATACCCAGGAATATCTAACATCGTTGATGTATACTAAAATAACTCCGACAGGGTACCTGTTACTATGGCTTTACTGCTTCTGCGGTGCTTTTTGTCTACACGATTCAGCAAGCCTCGTCGCCTGCAGAAGTCTATCATCAATATTTTGACGCCGCAACAAGGTGTCAGAACGATCTAGCTACTTTCCGAGAGAACAGTTCCTTGGTTGAACGCTATATTCTCGTTCTTGAGGAGTTGCAGCAAGAAGCCATAAGGCAGATTGAGTGCCAATCTAGCCCTTCGGATTGGAGCATGCCGACCGGTCAAATGGAGGGCATAGCTTCAGAGTACGCTAATATTCTTGGTGTGCGCATACCACTACCAGCTGCTGGCTACGAAAACATGATTAGTGCTCCAGCTGATATTGCAACATGGATGCAATTTGAGTCACTGGTATGTATTTAGTCCTTCATATCAAGAATAGAGCTCCCCATACTGACCTGAGGTTTAGGATGTTCCAAGCTTTACTGGTTTGAATCCTATAACCCGGCATTAATGGCAACCCTGAAATCGTGAGCAGTTTAACGGCATGACGAGCTATCGCTAAATGATATGTATCCCACGGGTGCTTCGTTGCATAAAAAACAGGCCCTTAGCGTATTATTTTTTTTTTTTAATTTTTTTTGCTAAGAAACCCTATGCAACCCATCTGCAAGTCCTGGCTACACATCATGTTCTGCTGTGGTGCGAATGTAGTCGCAAAATTACGCTCCAGACTCCTGTGAAAACTTTATTGACATTTGAATATATAGCAGCAGACCGTGACAGAATAGGGTTCTAAGCTAAATTAGGGCTATGCAGCACGACCAGCTGCGGCTGAACGCAAACCCAAGCCACGACATTTGCTGAAGTGGCCCCAAATCGTCTTTCCCATAAACCTAAACAGAAACATGTCAATGATATCATTGAGTATTATTCAGGAGGTAAAGTTTGAATAAGCTCTTTTTGTTGAGATGGAACTTCAGATAAGCGTAAGTTATCCAGATCCCACATGGCTGCCTTCCTTTTCCAGATCAACTTTTCCTGCTCAATAGCTCATTACATAGTGCTTTATTTTGTCATCTTCTGTCTGTCATTGGTCAATGTCAAACATTGATGAAACAGAAACTATTAGAATGAAAAGCAATTAATTTAATCAAACATGGTATGTTCTTGAATGTTATGAAGACCTCGATCTTATGAAGTATCAGTTGACTGAACTCGTCTCATTATATCCTATTCTAGATATGTGACAGATTTCTAGTCATATGTTGAAGTTGTTCACTTTCAGGTTGTCAATAGGCTGCCTAGAATGCAACTCTGGACTTCGGCAGGATGAAGTGAAACTACATGTTGACACGAAATATCCCCGTTCAAGCATTTGTAGGCTTGTAGCCATTCTTATGGATTAGCGCCAGGTCTTGTATTGACTGGTAGTCAGGCATGATATGTGAAAATGTAGTATGAATGTGTACTCCCAATCTAGCTATAACAAGTCAAGATCATGTAGTCACTGTTGTCACGCGACTTGCATACTTGCATACTCGCATACTAAACCCTCAACCAATCTGTCTGTCCTAACTAGGCAGGTCGTATGTGAAGGTGTGAGAGAATCCAGGATTATTCAAAATTTTGATAAGCGAATGATACACCATTATCTGCATAAGAGGCCAAAAGAGAAAGAGTGTAGCAAAAGCCAAGATTTCAATCCAACCAATGGGCTACCAACGCTATCACGAAAATGGATATTACCTTCCTCATAGGCTCATTCTCAATGGCTTGACTCTAGAGGCTTGGTTGGGCAGAACTAAAAAAGCTGGCGTCCTTTTGGCGTCAAATTTCCGTGCCCACACGACTCCACCTCGTGCTTACAATTTTCAAGCTTGTTTTCTGGCGCACGTTCAGCTTGATCTTCAGGGTTTTATGAACCGATCGCAATTTCATTTTCGAGCACGATGGTCATAATCTGAGCATTGACAATCACATTTAAATACCTCGGCAAAACAACTACCCTATTCAAATGGCACCTGCCCAGTACGTTTCCGACATTCAATGATAAGCCAAGCACAACGGAAAGGATGAAGTAAGTTGTAACGTGGTCATCCTTCCCCTACCCAATCACGATAAGGACGTAATTAGGGAGTATGCACTTCGTAGCTGCGCGGCTGCTGCTACATGGCTATCACTGGATCAGGAAATAGAAGAGCGAATGAGGGGCTTAGCAGCTTTAGCACTAAAGATAGTATGGTGGTATCTACTCAGCCTGACCAACTAGAGAACATTCAGCCCAGGAATCCAAAATATAGCTTCATTCATATTTCTTAGCAAGTGGACCTAGAGCCTACCAACAGTCCAATACACCTACCCAACATCTTGAAATGTGAAGATGCTAATAGAAACTAGGTCTAGCTAGGAACGAGCGGACTCATGATCGACCCGCAAAAAGGCGCGATTGGTGACTGGCCTGGATAAAGCAGTTCCAAGTCCCCCAGAGCTTAGTAGCTTACAAAATGTCTTTCAGAGTTCTGACCCCCCAAATCAGTGGAGTTTACTCAGGATAGGTTTAGTTTGATTGCTGGTCATTTGGTCACACATGATAAACATGCAGGAAACCGTTGTTTTAAAAGGAGGGGAATTGCTCCTCGTCAGATTATCTTTTCAGTTCATCACAACATTCAATTGATTCGATACGAGTTGGGGTGACATCCTCCACAATGAAGTCCTCTATTATTTTGTTGTCCTTAGCGGCAACAACCACTTTGGCTGCTCCGGCCCCGAGCAGAAGTCATGTTGTTCATGAACGGCGAAGTGCGTTGCCCGCATCTTGGGTAGAACCTCGCCGTGTCGATGGTCAAGCTAAGCTGCCTGTGAGAATTGGATTGACTCAATCCAACTCCAATGTAGGCCATGATCTTCTCATGGACGTGTGAGTTACAGTTCTAAACTCCATTTTGTTTTCTCACGATACTGACAAGTATTAAGCTCGAACCCTAATTCGCCCAACTATCGCAAATATTTGACCGTCCACGAAGTCAATGATCTTTTTGCTCCTTCAGAGGGAGCCGTCTCGGCCGTTCGATCTTGGCTAGAGGGTGCCGGGATCATCGCTGAACGTGTTAGTCTATCCGCCAACAAGCAGTGGCTTCAATTCGACGGAGATGCCGAAGAGGTCGAACGTCTGCTAGGAACCGAATACTACATCTATACGCATGAGGACAGCGGTAGAACGCATTTAGGATGTGAAGAGTAAGTCTCCGCAGACGGTGTCATCAAGTGATGCCTTTATCTGACCTGCTGTATAGATATCACGTCCCCAACCACCTTAGTGAGCACATTGACTACATTACTCCTGGAGTAAAAACAATGGAAGTTCGCGAGGCCCGTCCAGCTGGACTCGAGAAGCGCTCCTTTGGACTCAAAAACCCGCAACCACCTCTGCTGAAGGACATCCCAGAAACCATTGAGCGTATTCTCGAAAGCCTTCTGACTAGCACCATTTGTGATAGTGTCATCACCCCAGACTGCATTAGGAGTAAGTTGACACAATTCCGAGCGATTTGGGCCATTTCGAGAGTACTATACAAGCTAACTTCACGAAGCCATGTATAATATCACCGAGGGTACAACAGCCACCAAAGGTAATGAACTGGGGATATTCGAAGATCTCGGTGACTACTATGCCCAGGAGGATTTGGACCTCTTCTTTGCCACAGTTTACCCGTATGTAACATAAACAGTGACTTTAGATGCTCTACATACTAACACTTTATCACAGTAAGATTCCTATTGGAACTTCCCCAACCCTTAAGGGAGTCGACGGCGCCTCAGCTCCTGCCCCTATCCAAAGTGCTGGTCCAGAATCTGACCTTGACTTCCAAATTGCGTACCCTATCATCTGGCCACAGAACACCATTCTCTTTCAAACCGACGACGCCAACTATGAATCCAACTACACCTATGAAGGCTTTTTGAACAACTTCCTCGACGCAATCGATGGCTCTTACTGCACTTTCTCCGACTATGGCATCACTGGAAACACCGTGGACGACCCACCATACCCTGATCCAGCAGCGAATGGATACAAAGGTAGTCTGCAGTGTGGTGTCTACGAACCCACGAACGTGATTTCCATTTCCTATGGCGGCGACGAGATCAGCCTCTCAGCCAACTACCAGAAACGCCAATGCGACGAGTTCAAGAAGCTCGGACTACAAGGTGTCTCCGTGGTCGTTGCATCCGGTGACTCTGGTGTCGCAGGTCCCGATGGATGTCTAGGTAATGACGGATCTGTCTTCAACCCTGACTTCCCTGCTGGATGCCCCTATATCACAACTGTGGGCGCCACATATCTTCCCACCGGTGCAAATTCCAATGGAGATGAAGAAGTCGCCGTTTCTCGATTCGCTTCTGGTGGTGGATTCAGTAACATCTACCCTCAGCCATCCTACCAAGCCGATGCAGTCAACACATACCTCACGCAGCACACTCCTTCATACAAGTCGTACAACACCACCGATAACGCTGACATCGGCGCCGATGGGGGTGTCTATAACGCCGCTGGACGAGGCTACCCCGACGTGGCCGCAATTGGCGACAATGTCCTTATCTACAACGCCGGAGAACCAACATTGATCGGAGGCACTTCAGCGTCAGCACCAGTGTTCGCAGCTATTCTGACACGTATTAATGAGGAATTGCTGGCAAAGAAGGGTACCACTGTTGGCTTCGTGAACCCTACGCTCTATGCCCACCCGGAAGTTTTCCATGATATTACCAGTGGTAGTAACCCAGGATGTGGTACCGATGGATTTGAGACGGCACCTGGCTGGGATCCTGTCACTGGATTGGGAACTCCAGACTACCCTGCTTTGTTGGCTCTTTTCTTGGGCGAGTAGTTTTGCTTCTCTATCTTGTTCCTTTGCGAAGGAGTAAAAGGTTGAGTCGCTTTCGATGGTTTAGTTATGCATCTCCTGTTGAATCTTATTCTGCTCTGAATCGCCATTCCGGTTTAATCTATGACGAACAACCTTCCGAAAGATAGTTCATGCACAGACACCAACCCAGGAGCAGTCTATAGACCCTGTCAAGGATCTGGTTTACTGTATCAATTAACATAATAATTACATAATGGCAGGTATTGAAGCGAGCAACTGAACATAATATGAGAAATATAATCCTAGATATACTGATATAAAGCAAAAATTCAATTTTGGTCTATGAGCATAAGTCATGACTAAAACTGAAGAAATAATCACATGACTGTACCGGTATCAAAGACAAAATCTGAGGCATGGAAAGCTAAAAGCTAGTTTGAGACTAGCTGGCCTGGCCTAGCATATGTATGAAGAGCCCAATCCAGAATTTCGCATCGCTGATCAGGAGAGATTTTAAAGTCTGTCAAAAACTTCCACAACAGCCTCAGCAGTCGACTTTGCACTGGCAGGGTTCTGCCCGGTAACGAGGCGACCGTCGACAATATGGAAGTCATCCCAAATACCAGCGGAGCGTTCATCTGAAATATTCATTAGCATGAGATAATACAGAACTAGAAGCAAACTTGCACTTAGCACCGAGGCGCGTAGCGACCTCCTCTACCATTTCGGATTTCCAGCTTCTAAGGTCATCCATGATGTTCATGGTATATTCCGCCTCGGTAGTAAAGCCGGTAATTCGCTTTCCCTTAATCAAAGGTTCACCGGTCGATCGATCAATCATATTGGCGAAGATGGCAGGTCCGTGACAGACAGAGCTGACAACACCACCATTCGCCCAAACTTCTTCAGCAATATTCTGCAAGTTCTTTGCCTTTGGATAATCGATCAAAGCGGCATGTCCGGCAGAGGCGAAGAAGACTCCGTATTGAGAGGCATCCACATCAGCTGCTTTGGGCATGTTGTCAAGCTTCTTGCGGAACGCGCTGGTCTGGTCATTCCATGTTTTGAGATCATCGCCATTGAGAAAGTCGGGCTGCTGGGAGAGCCAGTCGGCGATGTATGTTCCGGTCTCAGAGACAAGGTCGACTTCAAAACCGGCGGCGGTAAAGACATTGAAGGGATGGAGAGCCTCGCCGATGAAAAGACCAGTTGTTTCCTTGCCGTTGAAGAGAGTGGCCTGGGCCGAGGTGATGCTGATGAGAGCCTTGCGAGGGAGAACCATTTTGATTGTATTGTTGGTGGATGTGAAGGATAATATTTTTGATGAGTGAATCGTGATTTCGAAATCTGAAATTCTGGATTTGTGTTGATAGTTCGCTGGACAGGCTGTTGACTTTTCTTGCTATTGCCGTTGTTGAGTGTGAACTGATGATGAACAAAATCCTGAGAGAAGAGGTTGAACTTGGCTTTATATAAGTATTCTCATCGAGGCACATGTGCGGACTTTCCGTCGAATATGGACTGAATGATACTCCATTTCTCTCACATCGCAAAGTCAAAGTCCCTTGTATGGCTGCGTTGTATGAACAGACTCCGCAACTCCGCAACTCCGGCCTGTCTGTCCTTAGGGTTGTGTGGTTCTGCGACTCCTCAAGCTCCGCAACTCCGTAAACACTAAGAAGACGTCGCAAAGTACTCGTCGCCACCCAATAGGAACGTTCCGAAAGTTCTGGGCTTGCTAAATAAAGGGAAAACACACCATAACAAGTCTTGACTTGTGTAGTGCGCTATATCTGTACTGGAGCTTGTGAAAGGACTCAATTTTTTGAACCGAAATCATACCATAAGCCTGCTAAAACTGGAAATGCCTTTTAACGTGTTACGGGTCTTCTCATTTTAACCTCTTAGGGATCATCTAAGAGGATGGCCGACCGGGTGGGTTGTCTTCTCCGGTCATCATCCCTCAAAAACAATTACATCCTGCTAAAATGGCCATTACTTTGGACAGGTATCTGGTTTTGAGATAGAGCGTCATTTTCAGGCCAAAGTGTGTCAAGATCATTCCAGAAATCAATGTCAACGGCCATATCGAAGAAGTTAAAATCGGATGCGTCAATCTGCTCCTGTGGATATATGTTCTCAAACATTGGGTTGGAAACAAAGGGCTGATCGACCAAGATATCTTGTGGTAGATCACGGGTAGCTTCCATCAAGTCTGCTGTGAAGTCGTTTGTTGATGCATGCTGATGCTGATTTGTTTTTCGCAGGGTGTCGATCTTCTCGCATAACTCTCGCACTATCTTAGCCGCGTTTCGTGCAATAGCAAATTTGGTGCCAAAGTTATCAAACACAGAAAGGGCTAGATCGATCGCGGCCCTGGCTTCGATGGCCAGAGAAGTGTGCGGATAACCCATTACAAATCCGATCAGTGTCATGGTCGAATTCCACTGGCAGTAATACGCCTCGTGCCACCCGTCGAGAATAGTTGTCTCCGCAAGCACTTGTTGCGTAATCTTCGATAGCATAATGGCATGATTAGCACATCGCAAAGCCATCTCCTCTACCAAACCTCCTGGCGGCAATCGTGAGGTGAAGGATATAATAGGTCGATAAAGGTTAACGCTCAAGTGATGGTACGTGAGTTCAAGGAGCAGGCGCTGTCGCTGCAACCACACGGGAGCAAACTGCTCGATTGATGGACATGTACCGTCCGTGGAGAAAGGTGTGCCATTCTCACGTCGTTTCGACTTTAGGGGCTCCGGCACACTGTCAACCCATTGCTGGAGTCGTTGCGTGTGCCGTGCTAAGGTCTCTGCACTGGCCTGTAAAATGCTCGGGTCATCCCAGATAGACTGGTCGTGCTGCAACTGAAGGATCCTATCGTAGAATGAAGTATAGGCCGTTCGTACCGCCATGTATAATGTGGTCTGGTAGAGGTTAAAGCTCAGCCAAGTGGCATTGTCGCCTATAGGAGCGAATGTGGATCCTGAAATAGCTGCGGCCTCTAGGCTATCGTTGGGTAGGCATGGCATGACATAAGAGTCATGTAGCATGAAGGGACGACCAAGTTTCATTCCCGCCTTACTATCCATGAGATAAACTGCCCACCACAAACGCCTGCGCATCTCACGATCCCGCTCAGGCATGTTTGATGCAGGATCCAGGTGTAGACCGAGAGTATACGCGGTGCGTACAGATAAGCTCACAGAATTTTCCATCCTGTTATGGAAAGATCCACCGCACAGGTATACGGCGCAGAGTAAGTGACACTGCAGCGTCGAAATAGAAGGGCTTTCAAGTTCGTGTGTAAGTAATGTTTGACCCCGCCAGTAATGCCATCGTCCGGCAACCATTGCATCCTTGCCCTCAACAAGAATCCCTTGGGACTCTGAGGGCAAAGTTGAAAGGTAGTACTGCATGCACATGGCGATGACAATATCGACTAGCGCTGATGTCCTTCTTTCCGTCCCGCCAGTCACCCACAATGACTGATAGTGCTTTTTGAAATGCGCCTCGTCTATTATCGGAAATAGTGAGGTGTGGTGCGTTTGCCAAAAGAAATTGATAAAGTACTCTTCCTGTATCAGGCTTAGATAGACACCAGGCGTAGAAGTTTCCTTGGTTAAGGACAGAGGATGGCGTAAAAGATCCTCCATTCCTTCATCACAACCAGTCACCGGTCGGTCAAGTAGTTTATTTTCTTTGGCCGAAAGAGGAAGTAGTTGATGTGCTGGAGAGGATTGTGAGAGCTTCAAGTTCAGAAATGCACTAAGACGCTGCACAAAAAAATAAGATGAGGACGGCCCAAACCATGCATCGTTCGGCGACCGCGCCGCGCGAAATTGTATGCCCCCAGGGAATCTTTTGAAATCTGTGTGGTTTGTATCAATTACTGCAGAGCGCGGGTCTTGGGATCCCGATGGCGACGAATTTATCGGCGTGGCCAAGTTGTTGCTCTCGTTGCGCTGTCGGTCGATTTGCGCTTCGAGTTGCTGGACTCTTTGTTTCAGTCGCGCAATCTCATCACGAGCTTCGGAAAGAGTCGACGCCTTCGGAATGCCGCTATTACTACAGTCTAATCCTTTGATAGAACATTTTGAACATGGAACTTTATTGTCGCATTTGGTGCGACGCATTCGACACTCATCACACGCTCTGGCTACCTGAGCCCGCTTCCGAGGACGTTGCGGTGCTGTTTGGCGCTCTGACAGGCTCGGGTCGATAAAAGATGAATGGTTGTCCATTTGCTTGAAGACCAGTTCGAGCAACAGGAGCAGAAAGACGTTGAAGTACGGTAAATCTGTTGTCAAGGTTCAGCGGGGAAGCTTATAATCTCGAACAGAAGGGTGAACTAGAGGAAAGTGGCATGCTCCCCCAGTCACTCCAACATTATTCCACATCAACACCCTTCCTCTAAGTTAGTGCGCAGTTTGAAGATATGGATAACGTCCATTGTGACTCGTCCCACCTTTCATTAGTAAGACTAGTACTGAAGTGGAATAGAGAGTAGGCACTAGTATCTAGCTGACCAATTATTTCGGATTAGTTAACTAGCTAACTTAAGTTAGTTAGCACCAAATGCTGACTCATGCTGTTTTGTGTCTGAGTTAACTAGGGAGGACCTAGCAAAGCAATATCTTAATATCTTAATATACACTGTGTAATATACACGTACACTATGCGCAAAAACACGCAGAGCTACTGTATCAGGTCTAATGCCCTCTACGGTCTGATAGGCTGAGAGAGTTGGCCAATCGTTGTCTCTTTTGATACATTACGAAATGCTATTTTATGCACGCTATCAAGTTGCACGTCTTGTGGATCAACAAAAGGTTTAGGATCCACGTACAGCACACCTCCTTCTTGAGCCTAGAATTTGATAGGGTCTATCGATGTAGAGGCAACTAGTATGTCAAGTTGTCGTCTCTATAGAATGAGGTTTAAAGTGCATTTCGAGAGAAGTTACAAAAATTCAAAATAGGGCTAGGGTTGATCTCCACAATCGGGAAGTTTGGATAAAAGGAAAGAATGCGATTGACTACTAAGTAAGCTATATCACTTCCTAGCTCGAGTTCGATCATCTTGTCGAAACGTATAAAATCCCCAAGGTTCAGGAACAATACTGAGCGTTATTGAACATTGCTTAGTAGCGTCATCGAATCATGCTAGAGCGGTCAACGACTAGACGATTTTCATGCGAGGCGCTACTGAGAGTCTTAGTCCATTTGGGAAGAACAGACTGGGCAAAATTGACAGCTCGATTTGACATTGAAACACAGATAGACTTTCCCAACGTCTATGACGTTCTCTGATTGTGCAAGTCTTTGAACTTTTGCAAAGCTTCAATCACTTCTGCCGTCGACGCTGTGCCGCCGAACCTTCGTAGAGCGTGTAGAGCGGCTAAATGGTCTGGCCTATTGCATGTCCCCGTTGCATCACTTACGGTAGTAACGGCGGAGTCCAATTGATAGGCATCTCTTGCCGTCGACTCGACACATACATCCGTCCCCACTCCTGTAAGAATCAAATGGTTGACTCCGCGCTCCTTTAAGGTATCTTCCAGCGACGTACGAAAGAAACCAGAATTTCTCGTTTTCTCGACAACTTTTTCGCCGGGCTGGGGCGTGAGCTCGTCGAGGATATCGGCGTCCCAAGACCCTCGTAAAAGACCTTGTAATTGTTCGAGCCGATCCCGACGGTCGCGGCAACGCCAGTCAGAGTAGTCGGCGCTGTATCCTGTCCTCAAGAAGAAGACCGGCATATTAGCGGCGCGGAACGCTGAGCGCAGCTCGTTGATATACGGAAATCGCTGTTGGTTCGCTTTGCGCGCCCATCTTTGCGAAGCTACCTTGTTCGTGGCGGAAGCCGTTTTGCATGTCGACCACTAAAAGTGCTGGAGTGGAATCGAGTTGGACCATCTTAGTGGGGACTGAATTCCTGTGTATTGTAATTTTCGGTGTTGAAGGCTCTTACGAGAGGAGGTTGAGAGTCGTGGCATTATCTGTCTGAACGATCAGATACTTTAAGGATGGGACCTTCAGGTCTTATAGGACCAACCTCTCCCCTGACCAACTTCCAGCTCACAGAAGCGTTCATGACGTGGCAGCTTACGAAAGCTGGTCACCTGAGACTCGAAGTAAGTCAACCGACCCGTGACCCATTGACTGATTGATTGGTTATTTTCATTCGACGATACCCTATCGCATTGACCCTTTGATACCACGAAATTTCGCGGATCTCGGAATGATCTTTCCATTTCACTGATAATATCTTAAAGGCCAGATAACAGATGCATGCTACAGTTACTGCTTGCTGCTACTAGCTTATTTCCTACAACACACTTCCATCCTTGCATGAGTAGCTACAAAAGGCCTGCCGAATTGAGATATAATGAGTAAAGAGCTTATCTAGTAGCTTAACTTGGATTGTAATCTAGAAACATACAGATATAATTAAATTATACAATGGAACATATAACTCAAGTTAGATGAATGATTCATACCCTAGTCTTACTTATCAGCAACAACTGGGTAGCTTTACATATCAAACAAAGAGATTACGTAGTTCCGGTCGTAGTTCCTATTAATGAAGCTTCAAAATCAACCATCACCTTCCACTAAAAATGCGGCACAGCAATACAAAACTTGTTTCTTTACCTAGACTAAAGTATTGGGAAATCCTCTCGAAGCCAAGTGCTCTAGTCTATGCGAAACTCGAATAGGTAGGTATAGTGCGATGGAGACCAAATCTCTTGTTGTTGTCAACTGATATGAAAATTTCTGTTTGTTTAAGCTATGAGCATCGCTTATGACCGATGAATAGTCTACGATATATTCAACTGTCATGGATTTCAGATAGGATGCAGTCAATTTTAGCTTTTTCCAGATCGGGGAAGCTCTTTTCAAATTAAGTAATTTTCAGGTAACTCGGAGATCACGGACTTGGATAATCAGATTCCTCAAAAGTACATGTAACAAGAACCAAGGACTGGCATTGGCAGAACACATGGCCCTGGTATCTTTTGACAGTATTTTATGGACGGTCAAATATCATTTTCAAGAGACATTGTAGCCCGAGCACGCAGTAAACTTTGTTTAGTTTTCCTATATTCTCGATTATGAATAACATAACAAAGTGCTATCGGCAACCTACTTTCACAAGGAAATTCTGAGGCTTCACAAACCATCGACTTTTGGTGTCCCAGTCCTCATGCCGAAGCTCTTCACCAAGAACAAAATCAAATGTTCTCAGCAACTGTGGTATCAGCTTACTCATCTCCAGCATACTCAGATTTTTGCCGAGACAAGTCCTACTTCCCAAGCCAAATGCTAGAAAGTATCGATCCATTTCAGCGACAGCAGCATTATCTTCGTCAAGCCATCTTTCTGGCCGCCAAGTATCGGCGTCTTCTCCAAAGACGCTTGCATTTCTGTGTGCGACCCATGAATTGATGCCCACGGTAGCACCTGCCGGAAAGTGTTTCCCTGCAAGCATTGCACCTCCTTCTGGTACTATTCGAGCCAGGGGTAGTCCTGTCGCAGAGTGCAACCGTAATGCTTCCTTGATAACAGCTTGTAGAAAAGGTAACTCTTGAGCCTCCTTGAACGAGATAGGATTTGATATCTTTCCCTAGGCAACAGCCTCGTCAATCTCTTCTTTGAGGCGTCTGTATGTTTCGGGGTGTTTCAAGAGGTTGTACACAACTGCCGAGAGGGAAATCGCAGTTGTATCGCTGCCAGCCCCAATGTTACTTTGACACATGGTGAAAATGTCCATCTTGGTCATCTTGTTAGGGTCCTCTTGCCGTATCTGAAAGAATCTAGACACAAAATCTGGTTTCCCATCACGTTCCTTAACACCCGGACTTTTCAGCAGACTTTCGCGAGACGCAATCTCATCCATGGTATACTTGCCCACATATCCATGAGCTCCGGTTGTGGGTAGTAAAGGGAACAGCATCCGGTGTAGCCAAGGAGGAAATAATCCGACAAATGTGCTATAATGATTGCGTGTATCAATGGCGTCAAATACATCAGTCCTCGTGCTATCATCCAGAAATCCGAAACGATGGCCGAATGTGATCTCTCCAATGACATCAAAAGCATAACATTGAAACCAATGAGCTAGATCTATCTTTTCGTCTCGTTTCGCAATCTCAGAAAGTTTGTCTGCGAATAGCTTTGTACAGTTGTTGACGAATGGCTCGTAGCCAACGAGACTGGTCATGGAATATGACGAAGCAAATTTGCGTCTTTGTAGGGCGTGATGATGTGGATCAGTGTCTCCGAAGAGGGAAGCTTTATTGAGGTCTGGCGGCATCCATGCCGAGTACCAGGAAGCCTAGGATGCCCTTTTCTCAGCTTATAGCACTATTTGATGTTTCATAAATTATTTACTGACCTTGACAAACTTGCTTCCATGTCCATACAAGACCTTTGCACAGTCCGCGTCATCAATGGAGTAGACATTGGGCGCTATTCGAACTACCGGACCGTACTTTTTATGAAGCGCAATGTTGACTAGCTCGAATTGTCCATCGAATATCTTCTTCAGATACCAAAGGCCCGTAAATCTTGCGATAAATGGCCCGTCAACGTCACGTAGAGGGTCAAGATATGTTTTTCTAGCCGTGTAGAGAGCCAAAAAGATTACCCCGAACAGGACCGCCCAGAAGCCAGGTGTTAGCATGCTATAAATGATCATGGCAACAGTTTGCAATTTTTTCAAGTAATTATTGCATGGATAAAGGCACGTTGAAACCTACTAGCAGCCGGTTTTGAAGTAGGATTGTCGGTTGCCTGAAATTTGAGTAAATCATGGATGCTAACCCCCACCGGAACCCCTCGCGCGCTCTTAGTAAATCATACCCTCTCTTCTCTTTGTCTGATCAGTATTAGATTACAGAGTTCCTATCCGGGAATAGTAAAGACAGATGTGTTGAGCAATGCCGGAAGCTTCGGTTCTTGATGATTCCGTAGATTGTTAGGGCTAATTGCATCAATCAGTTTCCATTAGGCAGTTAACCCTAAGGGCTACGAATTGTTTTAGAATTCCACATAGGCGTATACATCAGACCCCGACTATAACGAACAGAACACCTTTCAACGTCTGAATCGAATATCTAGAGTCTTATAGGAATCGAGAGTACTCTAGTATAATAATTTGTCTCGTTAACAACGATTCGGAGCACTCTTCATATTCATATGAGCAATTGCTAACCCATTATCAATATAATGACAGCGGGCCTTCTGTTCGTTATAGCCAGGCTCTACTGTATATAGTAGATTATGATTTCTGCGAGCAGGGTTCGTGTATTCAACACATCCCCAAATGCTTATAAACATTCTTAGATACTATAAATATTTGCCTAGATTCACTCTCCAGCTATCCGACCTCGACCTGTCGGACTCGCACATCTCGAAAGCCGCTTCTCTGGCATTTCGGCAAGAACGCTCATCAACTTGCCCAAGTTATGACTAGTGGTGGTGATATCCTGGTTTCAACGGGGAAGTTGTTTTGATACAAGTCTCGAGCCATCTTAAGAATCGCATTCGGATCTTCCACTTGAATGAATTTCATAGCAACTAACCCGGTATTGTCGAACACGCTTGCCGGTTTCCAGATGTGCGTTAGGATTGGGGTTGTTGGTCGACCGGCAATATATGCTTTTGTAGCATCAGTCTCCTCGCTGTTGATGACAAGCGTTGTTATGCTCTTGATGAGAGTGTCGAGCCCTGTAGGAGATTGTTGAGACACCCTATATGAGGTGCTATTGTGGGATATTGATAAATGCCCATAGACCCAGAGCAAAATTCCAGCATGATGCACAGCGACAGCGTAGAAGTCACGGAGGTCAGTGGAACTTAGATGCGTCGCCCAGCGAAACACTTGCCCAGCGTGCTATACTGCTTTTCTGGATTCCTCAGTGCCAAACCAACGCTCTAGGCCAGTAACAGCTTGAGATGCTGCCTCTTCACCATGTTTTTCTGCAAAACATTCCAGTTCATCCGTGGAGACGTGCAGTATCATGAGGAAAAGCTCGATTGTAATCAGTAATTCAGCTCGCGAGCCTTGTGTGCGAAGCAGATCCGTCCTGAATGTTTGCATCTGCTGATATAACTCGCGCTGTTGAGTTGCGAGCCAGAAATGATGTACCGAAGTCTTGATATCACCAGAATGAAATTTCCACGCTTCTCTAAAGGCCCATATCTGGCCCCAGAAAGTGTGGATCGCAGCCATGCAACAGAAAGGTACATCTACATCGGTGCCGAGATCCTCTAATAAACCTGGATCACGCGCGATATCAACCAATTTCAATGCTGGTTTCGCAGATAATATTTTCTGATCATAGAAACATGATTTCCACTCCGTGGAGGTTCGCGCTTGATATAGAATGCGAGGAGCCGGTAGTAAAAATGTCATCTCGGTGGAGGATATAATGGGGCACTTGTAGAGAGCAATTGAGGCTTGAGTATCATGCAGAAATAAGTGCATGCATAGCCTAGTATTCGTTAGACTTAATCTTTGATTTCGATATTTTGCCTCACGGACCTCTTGAACGATTCACATTGCACCCACTTCTTCCACTTATTCTCAAGAACAGGTCCTTCATCGGATTCAGGAGACATCAAAGATTGGGCATCTGCTGAGGCTCCAAACATTCCTCCTCGGCGCACCATCTACACAACAGTTAAGTTAGTATCGAACTGTAAGATCAAAGAAGTCACGTACCGTCACGACGGTCTTCTCAAAGCTTTCAGAAAACTCCATCTGTCTTTGGATACCACTCCACAGTCCTGCATCCAGGAGAAGCATCCATGCTTGCAAAGGCTGTAATTTGCGTACAGCGCTATTCCGTCTTTCACACTAGTAGAGTGACCCTGTTAAACTCATTACAAGAACAATCTGTTGTCCACTTATAGCTTACCAATTAGGCCAATTTGACACGGACCATATCTGGAAGCACATGACCTAGCTTGCGCATGGAAGAAATTGATATCACAGTCGAGCCGCCCATTATCAGCGCCAAATTTAGCTCGGAAATGGCTTCAGATGATCGTAACATTGGCATATGCAGCCAGCTGTATATTTGAGACGCATCTCTAGTAAGAAATGCCCGAGAAAGATCGTTTAGAATATCAACAGAAGGAAACCGGGGTATGCGGCGGGTGTACGTATTCATAGTCGAGAGGAGGTAGTGCGTCTCATCGCGCTTTGAAGTATTGAAGATCGGGAGTTCGCCACTGAGAGTGTCTGGCGTGAGACTCCAAAACGATGAAAGCGCCGAAGAAATGTTTTTTTTTTCGTCAAGGGCTAGATCCTCGGCATCACGATGTAATCCCGCAATGCTGTGGTGAATAGCCATGGCGATCGTGCGAAGGCTTCGCGACCGGCACGTATGTCCTCTGGCCTGGGTGGTCACTGTAAAGTTTCTATTGCGGCAGTCTGATTGTTCGTCGTGCGTGATATCAATGACGGAAACGGGTTGTACAACTGGTCTGGGAAAGCCAGTCCATGAAAGCTCAAATCGATATTCTGGTAGTTGAAGTGAGGAACGTTAGGAGTGAACATGACATTGTCAAATGCCGCTTCGTACATGATTTGGCTATCGTAAATGGGCGGTATGTGCATATTGTACGGATCTATTGTATCCATAAACGGATCCACAAAATTAGAAGTCTCTGACTGTGCCTGAGAGCCGCTATACCCAGCACTAGGCTCGCTGTCAATTGTCGCGGATGGCTGCACTTCAGGGGTAATATAAGGATTGAGTTCCTGTCGCTCCTGTGGTTGTTGCTCGGAAGAATCTTTTCTGTTACATGCCTGTGTGTAGTTTTCACATCCCAGGACTGTACAGCTCTGATCATTATCATCCGGAGAATGCTCGTTTCCAGTTCCTCGAGAAGGATTCAAAAGACCGGGAATCTCGCACTCGATCTTTCTAGCCTGGCAGAGCTGACAAGGCTTTTGCTCCTCGCACCGGGCTTTGGCAGAAGCACATGCAAAACAGGGTTGCGAAGTTCTTTTGGCTTTGTGGATATTGGTAAGCGACTCTGATCCTGTAGTGGCTTTTTTTCCGCTTGTGTGTTGGTACATGCCGGCTTAGGAGACCCGCGCGGTTGAATCCTTTCTGACAGATGTGGCATATGTAGCGCCGTGCATTTTCATGGGACTTCAAATGACGGCTGAGCCGATCTGCACGCTGATATGAGTGGTGGCAGATGCGAAATTGGTAGAGTGCGAGTTTGTGAGAGCGTAGTCGGGGTCACTTACTCGTCGACGTTTGCTCTGTTGAAGCGAGACTCTTATTATCGGCACAGGCAGTTAAAGCAGATACAGATTCATTCGTGGCGGCCCCAGACATGGTCTTTCGAAGCGACGAAAAACTATGGATTACATCTGCAAAGAGCGCTTTCGAGGCTGGCTGCACATACATAACGGTAAGGTGGCTGTCACAGTGCTGAGCGAGGAAAGAGAGAGCTTGTTGGTTGTTCGTTTCATACGAATGTTGTCCCCCATCGGCTGATCCTCCAGATTTCTCCTCCACCCCGGGGTCCCGGACGTGGAGGACATCCGGGGTAAGATTCTCCGCACAGTTTGGTTCTGTAGGGTCTTGAACTTGTATTTATGAAGGTAAATCCTCCTGATAGTGCATTTATTATATTTCGAAATTTCTGTTCTTGTCTCACTAACTCCTAGTCCGTACAATTTTCTGCCCGGAATTGAGAAGGCGAGTAGGTATTCGTTCGGAAAATGAGACTCGGCCCGTAACATTCATATTCATTCTCCTATTCGATGAGGGAGATAGAATATTAACAATCATGAGTTCCTTTTCAACTTGTACGTATGGCGATCCGAAGGTATGTACACCAAAAACTCCAATTCCAGTAATTCGGATCTAACCCTACCTTGTCCGTCACTTCAGTTCTGGCCAGCCTACATCCGGCACATGGCCCTCGCCAATGTCTGTGTTATGGTTTTTATCGCGAACATGTACACCGCCAGTATTGCCACAGGGTTTAGCGAACTAGCCATCGAGTTCAGGGCCAGTAATGCTCAATTAACAAGCACAATCTCATATCCAGTTCTGGCTCTGGGTGTCGGAAACCTGTTCTGGACACCTACATCGATATGTTTCGGAAAGCGGCCGACAATCATTGCTGCTATTGTTGTGTTTCTTGCTGGTAATATTTGGAGTATTAAGGCTACTAGTCTTAACAGTTTGACTGCTTCTCGGGTGGTGGCTGCGTTTGCGGGTGGTAGTATTGAATCTCTAGGGCCTGCAATTGTTGCTGGTATTTGTCCCTATTGTAATCAGGTATGCATGAGCTAATTCCTTTAATTGATATCAGATCTTTACATGGAACGCTACTTTGCCACAGCCATGGCCGTCTTCTCCTTCTCGCTATCCTGGGGCTCCCAGATCGGACCCATGATAGCCGGATTCCTCATCAATGCCAAAGGATGGATATGGCTCTTCGTCTTGTGTGCCATTCTAGTGGGTGTCAACTTTGTTTCGATCCTGCTCTTCTTTCCCGAGACCAACTACCGTCGGGTTCTCTACGATGATGCAACCGCCGAAGAGGCCGACAAGCAAGCCGTTCAAATGCTCGAGTACAAGAACACAGGCAAGGATAGCAATAACGTTCACGCCTCATCGACTGTTGATCTAAATCCTGAGTATGCAGGGTCATACTGGAAGGACCTAGTCAGTTTCAAAAATAGGGGTATCGAAACCAGGGGAATTTTGGGATGGCCGAGACAGTTCTCGTTACCCTTTCGATTTATTTTGGTCCCCCATGTCCTTTTCGTGACGATCTCCTATGGCGTGTTTCTCGCTGGGTAAGTACTTATGTCCTAGGACTCTCACGTAGTCAATGCGCAAGATCTGACGACCATACCAGGTGTGTCATGGTATCTACAATTGCGCCTTCAATTCTCTCACCACCTCCATACCTCCTCCAACCTTCAGGCATTGGTCTCTTCTCCTTGGCATCTTTCATCGGCATCGTAGTCGCCTACCCAGTCGCCGGACCCCTGACAGACTCTCTTTCTCGTGCCTTGCGCTGACGATACCATTCCGAAACCCATAATCCTGAGGACCGACTGCCAGCCCTCATCGTCCCATTCATCGTCGCTCCCCCCGGCCTTTTGCTCCTGGGTTACATCTTCCACGAACAAAGGAGTGTCTACATCGCTGCCGTCGGGCTCGCAATGCAAGTCTCCGGCCTGGTTCTGGTACCCTCTTCCGTCTTGTCAGTCGTGGTCGACGGTTGGCCTGCAAGTGGTTCCGAGGCTTTAGTGTTGATCAATGCAGGCAAGAACGCCATTGCGTTTGGGCTTACGCTGAGCACGACCGATTGGTTGGCTAGTGAAGGGTTGCTCAAGATGTGTTGGGAGATGACTGCTATTCAGTGGGCTGTTTTGGCGCTGGGAAGTATACTGTATTTCTGGGGTCCTTGGTTGAGGAAGAAGACGCAGTGGTTGCTTTGAGTGATGATCAATTGGTCTCGATAGTATCAACCTTTGGGCAGTACCCGTTAACGAATGGATGCTATAGTCTTCTTTGTTTTGTAAGTCATATCTTCTCCAATTCAATGTATGTAGAGTCTCTATGCACGATCTGCTTATGGAATGGAAATTATGTGGGATGATAAGTTGTCGTCTAATCAGGACACCGGAAATGGGAAACTAGGGCTTTGCCGTGCGAGCCCTACATCAAGAGACCTATGTACTTCGACTCGCCCCCTTGATTATATCTGAGATAACAAGAAAGTCCTACGTGTTGTGGTCCCTGCCTTTTAAAGACTGCGTAAGCAGATTTTTGATCTGGACCAAGCAATACAGAATGGCCATTTTTGTCATCCCGTTTCCTACATATGATGAGCACTGATACGACTCACATTTCTGAGATTTCACGCCTTGCAACTAGAGCCCATTCACCAGTCGCACATAAGTCATAATTGCCAATAAATTATCCAAATTATGACTGGTATGGTTGTACCAGAATAGCTGATGTGCCCAAATGACTGGCGCATATTCTATAACTTCTATCTCAATGTCGGGGACCAGGAAATGGGAAATCATGCGTCTGACTATGCTGCCTCTACATAATTAACGCAAAAAGGAAGTTTACTAACTCACATTATACCTTGATATAAGTCAATTCATGACTATCTTTGTGACTACTGCTCAATAACTTTGGTATACTGTCATGCTGGAAGAGATGATGTACCAAAATGACCGGTACGTACGCACGCATTCGGAGACAGGGGAGGGAAATGATATGACTGATTATACCGTCCATTTTGTGGTAAATGTAGCTATGTACACTCACTAATCTGATCATGTCTACTTGACTCTTGACTGATTATTGCTTAATGACTCAGGGTATGCTGTCATGGTTCTTTGTGTCTTGGCTGATGTTCGGTGTTTTATTGAGTAGAAGGATGAGATCAATTTGAACATGTGTCAATTCATCGCTACTTTAATCACTTGTTCCTGATAGCTCCAGTGGAATCCGTCATGATTCTTTGTTTCTGACCATACGTGACTTGAATTCATCGAAGAGGAAGATGGGATACTTTCAATGTGACTCAATTTCATGACCCTTTCGGGGAATGCTGCTCCACGACTTCAGATATAGCCTTGATTCTGTATCTTTATGACTACTATCGAGTGATTCATTTGAGTAGAAAGATGTGTCAACAGAGGGCATGTAGCAGGTATAAAAGTGTGACCTTTTCCTTCATAGACTCTCTTTTTCGAAATCATCAAATCCAACAATCACTTCCTCAATCTATTCTCTCAACAAGCTCTACCTTACTCTCAAGATGTCATACAACTTCGCTGATAACGCCGCTATAGCCGCGAGATCTCAGTACCATTGGAGAGCGACAAATATTGACACAAGAGACATGTACATAACTGATGATGCTGAATATCAAGTCACCCAAGGAACTCTAATCATCTTCCTGGAATTCTGTAATGCATACGGTCAAAAGTTCGATCCAATCGCTACCGGTGTTCCTACTGGCATGAAAAAAGTGAGATATGTGATTACTCCTGCCGGAAAACCGGCTCAGCCAGCAAAAGAGGTCGACGTAGACCTTGACGCTAATCTAAGTTACGTGCAAATCGACACTAGGGACCTGTCAGGGGCATATGAAGTACGGGTGGCTGGTCGTACCATCTATGTCGATGTGAGACAGCATCTCCAAAGGCCTGCGCCGGCTGTTATCGCAAAGCCTAAGCGGCCTCCTACTGGTCCTACTGGGAACACCTGAATTGGCACGGGGAAATCGAAGATGAGGATCTCGTTCACGGCTCCCATCCTGTGACTGCGTCCCTCTCATCTCTCTTGATACCTCTCTCCTCCTCTCCACCTTTATCTATCTTTCTCCTCATTTCCTTATTTATTTTTCCTTTTTCCTCTTCCTTTCCTCTCTGTGTCTTATTGTCATGCAAGCTGGAGATCTTTGCAGTGGATAGCGGGTCTATCATGTACTGATTAGCTGGCTCATCCGGGATAGATAGATACTCCCAATACACTCCTTTATACACCCTCTCATCTGAGATTCCAACAACCAAGTATTGTGTAAGCGTCTTACCATCATCAACTGGTAAATAAGGCGTGCATCGTCGCCGCATAGTCTCGTCGTAGTCATGATGCGGGTAGTATGCATGCCCCTAAGAAGAAGCTTGTAGTCAATATCAGTAGTTACCCTTCTTTTGATTGATAAACAGACTCGCCGAAGTACTTAGGGCTAGCCTCCACTTCCCCGGACGTCCCCCACAAACCCGCTCGTAAACCCTAACCCGGATCCATTTATCCGTCCTTTCATCCGAAGTAATTTTCACATGCGAAGACACCGAGCAGAACAACAATCGACAGAAACAATCATGTCATATCATAACTTTCTATGAAATCAGACGTCTATATACATGTTCAAGCACATTCACCTGCAATATCGGAAAAGACGAGTCTGCGCAAGGTTCAACATCTGTAAAATATGAAATGGAATGGGTATATACATTGTATATTGGCTTTTGTGGGATGTACTGTATGGAATGGTATATTTCTAGGAAACGAATCAATCGCTCGATCCATCAAACATCTTGTTCATAGCTTTGTGCGCCAATTCAACACCGAGGCTGTACACACCATTAGTCAAATTTCCAAACAATTTATGTATAAAAAGCGAGGGAAAACTCACAAAGTAGCAGCATTAGCAGGCACAGCTCTCGCCAACGCCGGCCCAAAACCCGGGAAGAACGCCTTAAACCCTCCACTAGCATGAATAGCCCTAATCGTGCCCCCAATCGTCACTTTACCGGGTGCAGACTGCATCCTCGACTTAATCGTATCAACCGGGAAGACGGGGATCCACATAGCAATACCAGCCGCACCACCAGCCGTCACGACCGCGGTCAGGGACAAATCGCCTGTAACGTTTCCATCGGCATCCTTGGGTGTAAGGGAGCGCTTGATATATTCATACGCAGCGAAATAGGCCGCTGAACCGGGCGAGTCACGTGCGAGTGTCATTGCTGAGCCGCGAAACACGCTACGCAGACCACCTTCCTTGTACAGTTGACGCACGACATCGACGCCACCCGAGTATTTCGGTTTCTGGCCGGGCGGGGGAGGGTTTTGACCCTGGATCTGCAAAAGGACTTTGACGCGCTCAAAGGGGGCGGTGATGAGTGTCATGGGTAGAGCGGAGAAGGCGCCTGCGGCGGAGATTTGGGCTATGCTGTATTGAGGGGTGTTGTTGTGTACGGGGACGGTGGATAAGGAGCTGACGAGCGTTTTGCCTAGATCGTAGCCCCAGAAACTCACGGCGACTTTTGTCTCGTCAGTATATAGACGACAACCATCTAAGATAAACGGAAGGAGGGCTTACACATAGGCGTAACACCAACCAACGGCGCCGAAACACCGGCATACAACCCCCTCGCCAACCCTTCCCTCGCAATCGTCTTCTTCACCACATCTATCGCACCCGTATAAACGCCCTTTTCGGCTGTTTGCATGCGCACCTTAACGAGATCGAAGGGGTGTCCAATGATCACGGCGCAGATACCGCCCACACCGCCAGCGACAAAAGATCGGATTTGGGCGAGACCCTGGGAGGACGCGGGCTGTTTGGCGGGGGCGAGGACGAGGACTTCCTCGTTGTTTTGAGTTGTGGTGGTTGACATTTTGTGTATTGCGTTTTGTGTGAAGGATTGGAGCTGTGTGTTGTTATGGTTGCGGGGACCGAGAGGTTGTCAGTGAACGAACGGTGAGGGCGATCCCTCTCGACAGCTTGTATATCCGGTTGAATCGCAGCGCAGTATCAATTCGTGTATCTTTATTCAAATATTTCCATATGAACAACAAATATCGCGTAAATGAATAACGTGACGTTGTCGCAGTAGTAAGTTAATTAGTTTGCGAAGATAGTTAAGTAGTTAGCGGTCTTCTTCGGTACTATAGGTAATAGACCTCGGGGAACCTCGGCTCATTCCAAACTTCCCGCCGAGCTTACACAGACAAACTGCTTGCAATTCCATGTTTCGGCATAACGGAGCCATTTTACTTTTACGTACTTTCATTTAAAACGTTATTTTTCCATGGGTCTATTTATACAGAGCGCTGTCCCCGTATTTGCAAAGTTTCTCTATTTGCGACTCGTCATTGCAGTCCGGAGACATGGAAGAAGACCCCACGTTCTGCCCAGCTTATTAGGGTGGTGAGCACATGTCAAACAGCGAACTATACAAGGGAAATGTTCAATTCTTATAATCAATTTCTCGGGATTCGGAGAAATAGACAGCACTGAATAAGTTGTTATATTATCGTACAAGAATCAAAAATAGACTGTACACACAAGAGAAGAAATTCCATATACCTTTCCCTCTTCTTTTAGCCTCCAAAGATAAGAAAACAGAAAGAATGAACGCTTCACAAGAAAGGAAATAACGCGTAAACATCTGCATATGCTGGTCAGATTGGTTAGACGCCGAGTATCGAGAACGAATAATTATAATATAAATCAAGATATTATAGAGAAGTCCAGAACAAAAAGGAAATTCGTGGCATGATCCGTATCATATAATTCCGACTTTTTTTTGTTTTGGTCCTAAGTAGCAGTTCGGTGCGAATTGCTCGACTCAGTATCGGTGCTTTGCTCGACCAATTCTGCTGTGCTGCCAGTCACAGAATGTTCCGTGTCCAGCTGATGGATGCTAGCACCGGCTCGATGATGTGCTACATAGCCCATCCCAGATGGTCGTCCCGGTTCAGCACTTGCTACACGTTGGGTAGTGGATGACGATGATGCTGTTGACCCATGGCGCCCTTGGCTGGTCTTGCTGCCCGCTTCGCTGGATGCAAATGGTAGCCGTGCTCCAGATTCGCCTGCTGGGTGAAGAAGGTCGGAGCTAGGTATTCTGCGAGATGGGTGTGCTGCGCTATCAGGTGAACCTGGGATAGGTAATAATGCGGGCATTTCATCTAGTGAGTCTTGGTGTCCATGTCTTCTCGAACTTTTTCGCGGCACAGGGGGACGATTTGAGACCGTACTAGCCCGCGAGCCAACTCGACTAGGAAGCTCAATCGAGCCACCAGCATCAATCTGCGGCAGGTTGAAAGACTCCGTCTGTTGTTCGCCCTTCTCTTCCTCTGCCCCATCCGAATCGTGATAGGATGTCGTAGTAACACCAGACACATTACGAGTGTGGCCCAACTCTCCAACTTCATCAGGGGATTGTGAATCGGGGTCATCTCGGTATGGTTCGTCGTATTCCGGGTCTTCAGCAGGTGGAAACATCCCCGCAGGAGGTGCTCGAGCACTTCGAATCACTTCAAATCCTTTACCCTGCTCTTTAGTCTTTCCACCTAACAACCGACGGAACCAACCTGATGCCGATGAGACGGGTCCTGTCGGGTCTGCCGGTCCTGTTTTCAACTTGCGAGTCCCGGTATGAGACAATGCAGGACCACGAACTCGATAGTAGAAATCGACTTCGCGGACCGCATAGTCCTTGCGGTTCGGTCGACCATCATCCAGATCAGCATCATCTCGAGCACTGCCGAGATGTGCAGGGAGGGGTTGACCTGCACTTTCGAGAGCGACGTCCTCGGTATCACTGCCAGATGTAGCTTGTGCTCGACCTTCACCACCAGACTGTTGAGTATCTATGGTCTGTGTTCGAGGACGAGGTGGTCGGTAGTAAGGATCCATCGCCTCGGGCTTGAAACCGATGACAGAGCCGCTCTTTGGTGTGCCCATGGGTAGATAACCGGCTGGGTGAGAGAATGCACTACTAGCGCCCGGAGTGGTCGGAGTGTACATTCCGCTGTTCGTTCGACTATGCGGACCGCCGTGTGCACTACCTGCATCATATGCAATACTTACTCGGCCCTCGCTAATGGCCTGACGGTTCAAAAGCATGGCCGAGCTACCAGAAATACTTCTCGCCCGGGAATCACCAAACTGTGCTGATGACCGTTCATCCATGTTGGCGAGCATTGCTGCTTCCGATGCCATGCTTTGGCGTGTGCTGCTTCGAGGATTGCGTCGAGAGAGCTGTCTTGCGCCGAAGACCTATGAACCAATTAGTAAATCGCCCTTGGCATACAGACAGAACTATAAGAAAGGCTTACCTTTGTGAGGCCACCTCGAGTCGCTCCTCCTTCTGCACCTCCAGCTCCGGCAAGTCGAGCAATCACTTCTATTAGGGTCTGCAGGGCGTTCAAAAAGAACCCAAATGCCAGCATTCCTCCGTGAAGAACCAAGATGGCATATCCAATCCACCCCTTGGTCTGTTCTGAGATGCCCAAAGACGGCACAAAGGCAACGCACAGAAGTACCACTAAAAAGCGCACAAGTGAGAAAACAAGCTGGTAGAGATTCATTGATGTCGGCGAAGCATATGGTCGGAAGGCAACAAGAAGCAAAATCATAGCCACTTCACATATTGCAAGCAAAACAACCTGTGCAACACCCGAAGGTTGAAGGGCACCAATTGCGATGGCGCGGAGAATGGTAATGAAAATGGGTACTAAAGCGAATGGTGCAACATCGTCACGATATGTGTTGTAAAGAGGTCCGTACAGCAGGACAGTCGGGAGATCGTCAAATAGATATGCTCGAGGCCGTGCGGAGACAATAAGGCGAATCATCCAGAGGGCGAAGAGAAGAATAGCTAAGATTAATATGACTGCCAATGCAACCGCATACGCAGTGGAATCTCCGGCGATAACAAGTTGGAATAGCGCCAGTGATAAAGTTGGTAATAGAAAGAAGTTGAATGTAATGCGGATGATGTTGCCAATCGTGAATGGCATGTTCTTTGAGCGTAGATCCTCCTCTGGAACGCGAGCC
Organism: Talaromyces verruculosus; assembly: GCA_001305275.1. Classification (NCBI taxonomy): domain Eukaryota; kingdom Fungi; phylum Ascomycota; class Eurotiomycetes; order Eurotiales; family Trichocomaceae; genus Talaromyces; species Talaromyces verruculosus. The sequence goes on from LHCL01000026.1 coordinate 77,612, forward strand.
ATCCGATGGTAAATCCATTGAGTGCCGAACACAATTTGAGTCAACGCGGTTACTGCAAACAAAATCACCAGCAGCCAAATAATTGATCCCGGCCAGACGTCCCGGATGTTTTCCAAGCCGACATACTGTCGAAAGAGGTCCAAGCCATAAGTTCCGTTGACAACGTACACACCATCGACAACCGGGTCAATGCCCCCTCCGTGGCTTGCGAAACTCTGGTTGAACATGAGAATTGACCACGCTCCTGAGGATACGACAGGCTGGTAGTATCCGGGGTAACTTAGTGATAAAGCTCCGGTCAGTACAATGAACTGAATATATTGTAGGCAGTCCGCAAATCCTGGAGTCACCAATCGTAAAAGATCTTCATCTCGGCCATGGTTGCTTGTCCAGCGGAAAATGTCGGTCGATCCCCATGGACTATAAGTTGATGCGAGTATATTTGCGAGGGTAAGAAACACTAGCACTAAAAGGGGCAAAAAAGCAAACACTCCCTTGAGCGTTCCCCCCAGGCTGGGTGTGATGATTCCAGATATGCAGCCCAGATCCGTACCTGCTGCGTCGCCGGACTTGATGCGCAGGGTGGTAGCCAAACTGGCTAGCTGGTATGATGTGCCAAGGTCATGATGGACTGCAAATGCTCGAAGTTGACTTGGGTCACTCCTAAATATTTAAAAACAGGTTAGCCATAGTACAGAACCTTGGTGGGAAAAGAATATCCAAAGTCATACCCGTTGACGTTGTAAACGGGCCCGAGAGGACAACTGCCTTGTGTGACATTCCGGCAGAACTCGGTCGCATGGTCATATGGCGTAAAGGTGAGCACGTCGACAGTTGTGAAAAGGGTGGTGTACGTCTCATTCCCATTATTGTTGATTATATTGACAATCTCGCCGTCTCCAGTGACATTTCCGTAAATGACTATATCTAGTGGATTTGGGCCGGGTGAAGGATCGTAGACGACAGAGAAGAACTTGGGGACGAATTGCAGTTGATTCGGATCATTCAAGAGGTTGGCCTCTAAACAATTGTCGAAATTGATGAACGCAGCATTGGTCGAGCTTGTAAGAAATACGATCATGCAAAGTACAATCATAAGCCAAGAGCCGCTTCTATCTTGAATTGCAAGCCTCCGCCATGGTGGCCCGTCCATTATCTCGTCATTTCCTTGTACCCTGTGAAACAGCTCTGGCGACGGTGAATTCCATCCATGGTGTCGCCTATTCCCATCGACATCCATTGCGTCCTCAAGGGGCTGGTTGAGGAGACCCCCAAGAGGTCTGCCCCTTCCCTGCAACCGGGGCCGTCAACCTATGTGATTCCAAGCAATGGGCGGGACGGTTTGTTTCTGATAGCAACCGTTGTGGGGGGTTGAAGCACCCGAGTCGACGAGAATAGGGAGTTCGATCGATAGAATACCAAATATCAACGGCGACCGCTGTGGTGTTCGGGTCTCTTTTGTTGGAAAATATTCGGGGGTTCACCAGCCCAAGGCAACCAACGGCGGCTATGAAGCTTGCAACATGACGGGACGAAGAGGAGAACGAGCGACTAGAGGCTGAGGAGAGTGGGACAATTAGCGGTCGGTCGAGTAGTCGAAAGGAGGTAAACCGGGCTTAGCGAAAGGCGTCGACGAAAATCAAAACAATTGAGTGAAGGGTCCAAGATGTAAACTTTGTCGGAGAAACAGCAGAGAGAGGATAGCAGCCTGAGGATTCAGGCTGGGGTCTTTTCCTGTTTTGGCCTAGCGCGGCTGGCTGAGCCAACAGCCACATTTTCTCCTTCTCCTTCTCCTCCCTCAGTCAGGCCTACCAGAAACAGAACACCACAGCACAGCCCTGCCAGTGTCCACATTTCCTGATTCGAAGCTTCAGAGTGAAACAGGTGTTTGCCGATTAGCCTATATCGACTCCGATTCTCGTTCTTCTTGATCCTGTGTGGCTGGGGTGTTTTCAGCCTCCGTTTACAGTTACTTTAACTTGCTTAGCCAGAAAGTCTACCTACTCCGTACCACAGAAAGTGCTTCTCACTTCCAATGCTGCTCGTGCTGCAAGTTACAAGCCACGACATAGTATGATTGCACTACGCTTACTACATAAAGAGTACTTGCGTTAGTCCATGATAGCAAACTTGGCAGTCGGCCTGGCTTCTACGGCCTAATAGCCGAATGATGTCTGTGGGCATTGATTCCGCATGTCTCACATACGAACTCTTCGTGCACGTTTGATTGGCCAAGTGCCGGCCCAGAACGCAAGTTTGGTGTCAGACAGCCTTAGTTGCTTGGATTATGGGCCAAACTATTAGCCTACTATCTTTTGCTCCATGTCTCATAGTTACAGTAATGGCATTATGGCACTTATCAAGGTTGGAGGACTAGTGGTTTATCCTTGTCTCACCTTTAGCCAGTTACAACATGATGAAGCCATGGCTTACTTTCGGTATATCGAGTTCAACACAGTCCTAAGCGGTCTTTACGTGGTGCCATCACAGACAGGCATGCGGAATAATGTCGGCTATTGACAGTTCAGTCTGGAATACATCGACCGCCTGCATAAGTATGTAACTGACTGACATCTGCCATTGGCTTATCTGAATCGGATCGATGGTGTGTGATGCCGTACAACTGTCTATACTCAACTCGACTTGACTGGTGGCACCTATAAAGTGTACCTGTGCCCAGCTGGTACTTATCCAGCGAAGGTTCTCTCCTTGCTCATTTCGTCCGTATCACATCAGAGACTCAAATCTTGGACATTGGAACTTTCATTGTCTCCACAGGTAGCGAAGAACATGGTTTCATCATACTACGATGTACCTCGACAACTTCCGGCGATCTCGTTGGCTATGTTGGTCGCCAGTTGCTAATTCGGCGCAAGGTGAAACCAGGCATCAAGTCATACCAGACAATGGAATTCACAATTCTTTGTTAAGGAACGCAACCACGAAGAATTCACTTAATGAAGATTCGGTAAGTGATATCATCAAAGGCCTCATGGACGTAGCGTGACATATTTCATTCTATCGTTTACGCATAATAATGCAAACTTACACCAAAGTCATTTATTCGAGCTTGCCAGGGCGACAGGAATCTTGAGTAGGGATGATGTTGTACAAACGCTTATTTATTGTCATGATCAGACCAGCCCAATCATCTACTTCATAATTGAAGCCTGAATATTACCTACCAGTAAAGAGCGGCTTGAATCCAGCTACAGCTACGTACCAAACTTTGAAACAGACCACGTAAGAACTGACTTGTATGTATAGCAACACTGAGCAATATTGTATCACTCCTACAATCAAGCCACAACACCGTTGGCCACGAATCGCCCAAAGATACGCACACTAAGTGACGCAGGGCGCTTCCGGGGAACGGATGATGACTCCGTCCAGCCTAAAACCAGCTGTCTATGCCCTAAACAGGTCATAGCTTTAGCGGTCTCATAAGCTTGGCTTATAATTGAACAATGTGACTGGTTGGTGGTGCTCCATTTTCTATTTTGGCGATTTCATAGTTCCGGCGCTCTGATTGGCCGCGTCGGCGCTTACTCTGACATCGGTCCATAACCCTAATTCCTCAAGATGTTTGACGATATTCAGTATCCAGCAAAGTGATGGTCTGGCCATTGTATTTGCATGATGAATAGCTTTGCTTCAGAGATGGATCGACGTCTGTGGGCGTTACTAAAATTAAGATCTGGACTGTTCTAGGCTCTTGTTACTTCTGACTGCATTGAGTACATATACTCCCAGTCATATTCATCTCGTCCCTCCTTTTCTTCATTTCAGATCATCAGTCATCAGTCATTCATATAGAGAGTCAGTCATTTCACAGTTTACTCATTCTTTTCACTCATAGATTTGGTATTTCCCAAGGTTTCATTCTTTTCTGCCTGCATTCAACTTTTGTTCTCTCTTTGCAAAATCAATCTTTCTTCTTTTCTCTGAGAGAATAAGAGCCACTGTCATTTCTTCAGAACTATATCTTCTTATATTTTTGCCTTCTACACTCATTTCAAACACTATTCTAGCAACATCAGCACAAAATGAATGAGAAAAAGGGCATCTTCAAATTCATCCGAGTGAGCCGCCACGGCATCACAGGCGTTACCTACCACGTCTTTCGCGTCGCCGAATTTATCACCTTGATCGCCATCATCGGTCTTACATCTTCCTTCGTTGCGGACATGGTTAATGCCAATGTCTCTCCTCCATCTCTCCTAGTCGCTATCCTGTCCCTCGTACGTCCCCCTTTTCCTTCAGCCAATTCAACAACCCTAGCTAACAGACAGAGCAAAGGTCGTCCTCACAGAACTATACATAGTAATAACCTCCATCCTCTTCTACGACCACAAAATGGCCTTCAAATGGGCCCTCTGCTTGGACTGCGTCATCCTAGCCGGTTTGATTGTCATTGCTGTCGAAGCCGGAAAGCCACTGTCGTACCTCCGTTGCTCTGACATCGGCACTTCCGATGATGCATCCATCTTTGAATCTACGCTATCCAGTCTGGCGGATGCGCTGAGTTCTGTGACCGGGTCGAAGGCATTCTCAAATTTTATTGCGTCGGCGAGACATGTTTGTGTTGAGATGAAGGCTATTTGGGGGCTGATTATTGCTAATTGGTATGCCCCCTACCAATTATGTCTTTTTTTATTCTCATTGGCTGTTGTTGAAGCTAATTTGGTGTAGTATCTTCTTCGCCTTCACCGTCATTACAGGTGCGCTTCTTTCGTGGATGGATAGACGGTCTCACCAGAACCAGAAGGAAACCGATGTCTAGAATGTGGACATTTCTACGTCGTCAGGATCCACGATTCTCTGGCTGAGCTGAATGATCTCCTTTACCTTATGTCTGTATGACTGTATGATTGCGCTGCCCTTTACATCTCTGGAGACGATGTAGGGGGCTGCAGATCAACAAAAAACGGGATATGAAATCTGAAAATTGGTGGCGTTGAGGTATCTTGGTTGTTGTACATGGCTGTGGCAGTCTCTCCTTTGTATTTTCTTTTTTTTTCTCCATTCTCTCTGACTTCCTTGGTGTTGCTCAATTGAGCCCTAATATTTCCGGTCTTTTGCATAGTGTACTGTACTAGCTCTTTGTGGAAGCATAATGATGAGATACTTGCTAAATCCGTAAAAGAGCATTAGTAAAATTTAATTAGAAACTATAGATTAACCTCCCAATTCGGACGTACATTCATATCTTGTCTTAGGCATCATAACTCAACAAAGGTCTACCTCTAACCCTCCGGCAGCGGTCTTTGCCCATGTACCACCACCCTATAATCATCGAGGTCAGACAAATCCAGTTTTAGAACAGGGGGCTCAACTCACAACTCATAGTAAACCCTATTACTCTGTTCAGCAAGCACTTCCTTTGTCTTCGCCACGAACTCTTTCGCTTCATCCGCCGTCCACTGTAGCATTCTATTAGCAATACATCTCAGTTTTTCCCTCTTAGGCAAATAAGAAAGACAAACCCCCATATACCTCGTACTAACAGCCAAAACCCAACCCTCCATCCCTGTCTCCCAAAACTGTCGAAACCACCGCGCAATCTCCGCAAGGCGCGTAACCGGATAATCCGAGTATCCTCCACAGACACTACTAGTAGTAGCTGTCGAAGCTATTTCGTTGGAGCAGTCGAAAAGGGGTAACATATACCGCGTCTGGCACACATTCTCAAAGCCCGCTTCATAGATCAAACTAGCCATTTGATCCGCGACAAACCATGTTTTGCCTGTTCGTTGGCTGCACTCCTGCCAAAATTTGTACCATATCACAAAAATCGAGTTTGAGTCTCCTTTACTCAAACCAGCAGTCGAGTCCCAATCAGAGCCCACATCCTCCAGACTGAAATCATCTCCAGCCTCACCCTGAGTATACCAAAACCTCGGCACAAACGAAACCTCAACCTGCTCAATCCAACCCCTTCCCGGCGTCAAATGCTCAAGGGCCTGCTGATACAATTTCCGCCAATCCTTGACACTACCATACAAACAACGGATATGAACAAGATCAAACAGTTCGCGCCCTTCGTCGAGATACGTCCAGTTTGAGCAGCAGTCGTCGACTTCGAAGCTTAGGTTTGGGCGGATGGTGAAGTCGGAGTTCCAGAGAGGGGAGAGATCGGTGCCGAGAATTTGGGCTTTGGGGTGGGCGTCCGAGATGTTGCTGTAATAACCGTGTTAGCTCTTTTTACTGTTGAAGGGTGTTGCGGGGTTGGGAGACAATATACCTAGCCCATAGTCCTATGCCGGTGCCGATGTCGAGGACATGACGGGGTTGTGCTATCGGGGCGAGGTAGAGTCTGTCTTGCAGGACTAGAGTGAAGAGATGGTGTCTGACAAAGTCAGCGTGTCATTATCATTTCGATTAGGACCAGGAGAACATACGCCACTCTCTGGTGATATGCATCTTGCTCGTCGTTTGGACCCCAATATGAGCCTTCACCTATATCCTTGTATCAGCTGTCCGGCTCCGGTGTCTATTTCTGAGAATATAAAGTGAGACAGGCATACGATATGCATGATATCTCCTATTATTCTCGTACTTGTAGGCCTGCAACGGTGACGCGAGTACATTGGTCCTGAGGTCGAAGCATCAGCGAACCTTCTTTGAGGATTGAGCTTCAAATTGTCTTATAGAACTTACGATAAATTATCGTTGAAACTTTCTTTGGACGTTGAGCCATCATTCATCTGTCATCACCAATATCAGTCTCGATTGTCTCCAGTCTGGTATTCGAGTCTCACGATAAACGAGCCCTGTCTTCTCGGCGTCAGAAACCCCGACGCCATCATCTCTCACAAGAAATCAAAACAGCGTAGTATTTGGTCGCCCGAGAAGTATATCCCGCAAAAATGAAAATCTCCTCCTTCTCTTATCGTTTGCCTTTTGATATCGGAGAACTTCAACCTCTTCAAAACCCGTTTCAGCACAATAACAATCTAGGTAGATTGAATCAAGTCTTTCGATGCAAGGTACTCCGAGGATACCTTCCGATGAAGATGTAGAGGGAGAATGACGATGAGATTCGAACGGAGGGATATGGAATATCGAAGTGAAGAACGACATTATATCCATCCACCTCTTCTTTCCGTTCTCGTCCGGAAGATGAGACATATATATTTATACTTTTAAATGTGTTTCTGTTAAATACCTGTCATACCTGTCAACACATTAATTCCAGCCTCACCCACACAGACCAGTTGCCAGTCTCAAACTTGATGCATAACTATGTAGTCAAATTCAAAAACCGACGAAGATCGACCCCGACACCGTTTCGCAAACATTCGAGGGACATACCTGTGTGAAAATCCACCGACTATGGGAATCGAGAGTTCGCTTAAGCTTCGAGAATGATTGAGCGGTATGCACGTAACCCAGTTGAGGATCTGACAGCAGAGTCATGAGACAACGCTCTTCCAAACGTACAACAGTCAACGTCACTTAACCATTCAGCAAGAAGATGCACATATCAAACCCGTTTCACCTCCAACGTGGCCAAGTCTAGATCACGGCCTACGAAGTATTAAAGTACGGCTGCTGTGCAATGTATATCATTCCAGTCCTGTCGCGTGTTTCAGTCTATTCATCATTCGGCTCTCCCACTAGCTTTTGCATGAGGTCATTCATTCAATTTGGCATGGCGAGAACGAATGGTATGCGTCATTTTTTCCCTTACGAGGTAGATAGTTAGCGTCGTTCCTGCATGTCATCCCGTCGCGTGCTACGCAGAATGTTGATTTCCGCATGCGGCTCCCAGCTGTCGGGTTGGGTTGCGCATATGAAACATTCCAACAACCTCTCAGCTCGTTGGGAAGGAGAACTGTCGGGTGATGTCGGATTGGATTAGAATAATTCTATTGCGTATCAGCAAAAGCGGTGTGTATAGGTATTTCGTCTCATGCTTCGAACTGCAGGTGAAGAAGAGAACGGGATGGATGGGTTTGTGTCACTTGACGTGATTCCGGAGAATGTGTAACTAGGCACGTGGTACAGAAGCTGTCAGATCACATTGGAGTAAATGTTCTGATATCTATCGTTGGGACTTCGTCTTGAATAGAAAGTAAGAAACTTTCAAGTCAATTCGTGATATGACACCCGTGATTATGTACAAGATAAACCCGTCATGTATTATTGCATCGAACAAACCCCATCCATCAAACCCATCAACATCACCAACCTGAACACAGCAGATCGAAAAAATCATCCAGAACTAACAGGCGGAATAATAGCAACTTCCTCCCCCTCCCCAATCACCCTCTCCCCTCCCTCCTCTCCCTCCTCCTTCCCCGCTGGTCCATCAGGAATATCGACATACTCCAACCCAACACTAACACTACAACTACTCAACACTTTCTCCGTAATCCCCGGATACCGTTCTTCGAGCAGAGGAAATAGTTGAGAGAGTGGCAACGGTGCTGGTAAGGATTCGCTAGATTTGCCGGTGTAGCTAGATGCGGATGCGAAGTAGAGGATTTGGAAGGTTGGCATGTTTATTTTCTTTTTTTTTCGCCTTATCACCCCTCGGGATTTATGTAGAATGGGTTGGGGTTTGTTTTATCGTTTGATGAGGACTTCTTTGGTGTGGGAGAGAAGGGTTGATTAGGTAGTCCGCAAGTGGATGTGGCTGAGGTTGTTTAGTTATCGTGGGGTGTGAAATCTTGAAAAATTGGTGGTGTTCGTCAGGTAGAAGGCCGAGTGTTGAGGTTTGAAGTTGCAGTTGTCATTTAATTTCATCCAATACAATTGGTCGCTATCTGTATATTAGATTTATTGTTGAGATGATTAGAAGGAATGAAGTTTAAAGATTCGAAATCAAGTGGATATCATGTGACGGCCGTGCCGGTGAACGTAACAAAAACTAACCAACTTCACAAAATGAAGTCATAATAGTTGTACAACTAAGCTATCAAAGCTTTAAAAGCCGATACAAAATCATCCCGCAAATCCTCCCAATGCTCAATACCAATACTGACTCTCAACAATCGTCGATCAACCCGTGTATCCGACATGGCCCGCCACTCAATTAGACTCTCAACACCTCCGAGACTGGTAGCGTGATGGAAGTATTGCAGTTTGCTTGGCAGTCTTCTGGCCAAATTTTCATCTTTCATGATAATCGAAAACACCGGACCATATCCATTGGGCATCTGTTTCTTGACCCAGGGCTCGGTTTGAAGACTAGCGTGCCTGATCTCGGCGAGTACTTTGGAGATAGCTTCGGCATCGCTTCCAGCTGCTGCATATGACTCAGTCAAGGCAGAATGAAGGAACGAGACAAGGCTTGTCGCATTCTGGCTAGCGCGTTGCACTCTCAATTCAAGAGTACGCAGACTGCGCACTCCGAGCCAGCTTTCCAGGTTACCCATGTTATTTCCCAGATGAAGACGCTGAGCAAATAGCTGATCAAACCAATCCTTGCGCTTTGTGGCCAGCACCCCGCAGAGGAGATCACTGTGTCCTCCAAAATATTTCGATCCCGAATGCATGATAATGTCGGCACCAAACTCAAACGGGTCCTGCAGACCAGGCGGACCAAATGTACTATCTACAATGAGAAACGCTCCGCGGGAGTGTGCCTTTTGCGCATAGTGTTCAATATTGAATGCTGTTCCGTCAGGGTTGAGGGGTGTCTCGAGCAGAATGACATCTCCGGCCTGCAATTCCTCTGCAGGGCAGTCCAGACCCAATTTCCTTAATCCAGTGAGTCGATTGAAGATCTCAATGACACCATGGCAGCCATGGTAGTTATCGCCAATGGAAATGTTTTTTGGGTTAAGCAGCACCAATGCTCCATTCAAAGCTGCCAGTCCAGAACCATATGCAAGTGCTCGGCCATTGAGTAGGGACGAAAGGATTGCTTCGAAGCGTGCAGAGTTCGGCGCCGCAACACGAGAGTAGATCGGTTCGATGGTAGAAGGGTCCTCTTCTTCAAACTATGACAAATTTAGAAAAGAATTCGCCAGATATTTGAAACAACATACATTGCGTTCCGCAGCCGGAATCAATTCGTCTGGATTTTTATGGTATCGGAATGTCGTGGATAGGTGAATGGGAGGAGCAACGTCTGTAACATTGTTGACAACATCGTCCGCATGGACTGCGAGTGTAGCTGGCCGAGCTGTTGGATGAGCCATGATCGTCGACAAGGTCGGTCTGATTCAATTGAGTGTAGTGTTCAACAGATTCAACAGGCGAGATAGGTGTAAGAGACGACTCGGTAAAATAATTGAGGCGTCGTAATCATAGGAGTCATCGGGTGGGAGGTAAATGATGTGAGGGGATGGTGGGTCCCGATGTCGCCTTATCAAATTAATTTCTGAGCAGAGTGTCAAAGGGCGTCTATCTGGTAGTTACCCGGTCACATGACTCGTCGGGGTTTGCGTTATCTGATCGCTAATCATCCAATTTTTGCTGATTCAAGGCTTTATCTGCGCATGGATGCCATTCGCGTGGGCTCTTTGGCGGAGCCTGGCAGACATTCAAGGAATTTGCTGCGATCTGCACAATATTAGCGGAAGTAGTCAAGGAATCGATAGATGGTCATACCTTGTTCGGATTCAAACCCAATGGTGATATCGTCATGCTCAGTTGCATACTCGAGCATATCCAAGCAGACAAATCCGGATGCCTCTTCTTCATCTCTCTTGGGAAGGGCGAATTTGGCATCGACAATTCGGACGGTAAATTTTCCAGACCGGCTGGAGGTTTCGTAGTTATCGGTTCCTCTTAACAAGAAATTCATACACTTGCCATGGCTGAAATCGCTGCCAAAGAAAGCCAATAGTTGGATGGTTTTGTTCTGCACAACCAGTTGCAGTCGCACTCCGCTTGCTTCCCATTTCTTGTGGATTGGAACGACCATACGACGACGAGCAATGGCAAAGCTTGTTACAACGCTATCAAAAACGACGTGGAATCCGGTCATCATCTCCTGGAATTTGTGAAGATCTTATCGGCATTAGCAACATTCAAATCTCCTGATATATATATATATATAAACACTCACTCTCAACCGAGCTAAACTCGAAACGCCGAATTGTAGGCTTAGTCTTCGAAGCCTCTAAAAATTGCGTCAAGCGGTCGGGTAGCTCTTTTTCCACGAGGTTCTCTGCGATAGCCACGGTCATGTCCTCCTGGCGTGCACGGTACATAGTGAATGTAGTTTTTGAATTGGGATCCAGCCCAATTTTCATCTCTCCAGGACCTACATTCTGTCAGTATTGCGCCATGAAAAGAGGGGGTGGAAATCTCCTACCAAGATTGATACGATCCGTAACCGTGCCCCAGTCGGTGCTGATTAGCGCGCGAAGACTCTCGGAAAGAACTTGTTGGCCATAACTGCGATCAAGATACGGATAAGATGAATCCAAGTCGATGACAGATACAGATCCCGCGTTGAATTTGAGATGGGACATTCCCGGCCCTCCCGTAACAGGATCACGGGCCTCTTCTATCGAGAACGAACGAGTCGGAAGATTAGGAGAGGTGGTTTCATTTTCATTGGCAAGCATGCCTAGCAAAAGGGAGTGCATCAGAGTTCGCTGCTCGATTCGATCAAAAGTCAGCACCATCGAACGCGGCCGTGAGTCTTCCTTCAACTTGAGCAACAAGGCAGGCGATCCATTTTCACCGCGGAGATAACCGAACACGATGGGTGCTCCATAGCCCAATGTATGTTGTACGCTGCTCAGTGTTTTGGTCTGAGGATTTGTCACCACGGAGAGGCGGAAACCCCGGTGAGCTTTACGTTTCCCTGTGCCTTCAGTCCACGTTACAGTCTTCTCAAATAATGCCATTCGACAGAGGGGTGAGGGTTCGGAGGGAAAAGCTTTAGGCGTGCCCGAGTCCATGTACTGAAACATTTTGAGAGTATCGTGGAAGATTCTCCTTTCACCAGCCTCGGGGCTAAGGCTCTTTTCCGTCTTGAGCGTATACTGGACAATGTTCCAGAGCATCTTGAAATCCTTTTCTTGAAATGCCACATGCAATTCAAATCCACGCCGGAGTTTGACCGCCATCGTCCGCGCCTTCACCTGCCATTGGACGTCGTCCCACGTTGGTCCATTCTTCCGGTCGCTTTGAATCAAGATATTGACAAGTTCGCTTTGACTGGAGATCGCCGCAAGTACGTACCAATCAGATTTGTCTCGTCTGATAGACAAAACGCACTGGATTGAATATTGTGAAGTATCATCTTCGTCGTCACTAGTCAGAGAGACTTCCACAAACATAGTCCCGTAGCTGAAATATCGGCTAGTATCTCCCACTAACATCATCTCAGGGGTATTGGCCAACTGGGAGGATGAGTCAATCAACATAGAGCGTCTGTTTGACCCTGAAACTGCTGCCGCAACATCGGGCGCAAAGAAAGGATACCTCACCCATATGTTCGTATCTATCGGATGGTCGCCGACCTGAGAAGTTCCAACAGCGGTTAAGATCTGGTTCCGTTTCATAGATACGGTCAATGCACGTAGATGATTCATGATTTTTTGATGTAGATTGACTAAACCCGCCATTCTATGATCCCCTGTTGTATTGACCACTGCGACCAATGTATCAATGCTCATTCTACCGTAACGTGTCAACTCAGGGTGCTTGGGCACGATCTGAGTCGAAATCCACCATGCCTTGCCAAGGTCAACAACCGCCTGCATAGCTTCAGTTGGGTCCGGGCTCCGCCCCGAACGTACAGCAGATTCCAGTCCAGATCGACCGCGGAGAAACCACCAAGTGGAAGCTCTTACCCATTCAGCGAATGATGTCTCCATTAACGGTTTCACGTTCTCGGCAGCCAACCCGTAAAGACTATTGAATCTCTCGACGTAAGCCGTGAATTCCTGGTACGCAGTGTCTCCCATAGCATTAGCCACCGACCGAAGAGTCATCTTTGCTGAACGAGGTGCCGGAGCAGCGCCGGAAGGCTTAGGCGATTCTGCTGTCACCCTGGTAGGTGGAGCTGCCTGATACTGTGGAGGAGGACCGGTTGGTTGAAGCCGAGACGCTTCAGGAGGTGGAAACGTAGGTTTGGGCTCATCTGTGGTTGGTGACAAACTGCTAGCGGAACTTCCTCCAGGGGACAGAATCTCAGGGATATCATCACGGCGAAGCGCTTTGACCTGATCATGGACAGCTGGGACTGGACTGGTCCGAAGTGACAAAGTAGGAGTCGGGACATCGACGTTCAGCGACTGCTGGGAAAGGTCGGATCGCTGCGATGCGAATGATGGACGAGTGGGTAGTGATTCCTGTTGTCGGCGATAGACTTCATCATCTGCTTCAGTCGGCGAGGTGGGATCTTCTTGTTGTAAACGTTGCTGTAACGCAAGTCCTTCCTCCTCCTGCATTCTGGCATGAATCCTGCGTGCAAATGATTTCGAATCGGGAGATGCACGGAAAGATAGCCTTGACCCTGGTTCGCCAGAATTCAATGCCATGAGGAAATCTTGATCTTGCGGACTTAGCAATAACGGCTTCCAGGCTGGAGGATTCTCGGGTTGTGTTTTGGGGGCAGCACTGGTGGCAAATGACGTATCCAAGTGTAGCTCAGGTAGTGTCGGCCGGCGATCCTGGAGGTCTTCATACCCATCATCAATATGCGTTTCCGGATCCTCTTTGGTAGGACGTCCCTTCTTGCGAGATATTTCCACTGTGGGTTCCTCAGATTCGTCACCACCTTCTCCCATGACCTCTGGTGGTAGATCCGTGAATTTCACTCGTAGCCCTTTGCGTCGTCGTGGTTTCGGTTTCGGCGGGCTAGCCTGAGTGCTAGATTGCGGGGAGAGCGCGACATATTGTTTGGGAGGGGATGGGGGCGTAGACAAGTCTCGTCGTTGCGGTGAACTCGATTCAAAGGCAGAATTGGCACTAGGAGGGACGACAACGGGCGATTCAGGTATTGGCTTGGGGCGATTGTGTCCAAGAAAGTCGTCCAGCTGGCGTTCAGTAGCCTCTGCTTGTTTCGAATCTCGATCCTTGGAAAACAGCTTCTCGCGCCATTTGGATTTTTGATCACCGCCTGTCTTCTCTATTTTCTCTGTCTTCTCTGCCTTATCTCGTCCACCCCAATTCAATCGCCTAACAGATTTGGATGACTGGAGCGGTTTAGGGGGTTCCTGGGTTGCTAGGAAGGCGAACGGGTCGTCTCCCGCCATGGCGCTGATAAGCCCGTGTTTAGCTCCCTATAATCAAGTCAATCCACTTCGAGCTCTCTCTGGACCATGACACGGTAAGTCCAAAGCAAGTGGTTCTGTTAGTTGTCCCAAATTGCACCTCGAAATTGGACAAGAGTCGGGACTATTTTTTGCACGACGTATCTGTTACAGTAGGTTATAGCGCAGACCGACAGGAGTCAAAGGTTCCCTTGTCGCAAGCGGGGTCTCAAAGACACACGGGCCGATGGTAGGTAGTTCAGGCACCAAATACACGGTCGACAACAACGAATCCGGTCGAGAGATCCGAGTCGTTCAAAGAATTGAAATAACGGTAAATTCGACAATTGGAGATCGCAGAAAGGACAGAGTAACGAGGAGTGAAAAGGGAGCCGAGCCAGTCGCTCACTCAATCGCCCAAGGGATGTTGTAAGGACGGAGGTATGTTGGTGAGGAAGGAAGCTTTGAATGTTGGGGGAAAGAGCGGTCCTTCCCACGGCAAGAATAGTCCAGCTCCTGCCTTTTGGCTGAGTTTGTCGTCAAGGAATAACAAAAAGATAAAAAAAGAGAGAAAAGAGAAACAGAACACACACTATCGTCGTTTAGTGTACTGGGATGTTGGTGTCAGCAGATAAGAAACATAGACTAGCTAACAGTTACTATGTAGATTATTTAGTTTGACCGCCTTCTGTTCGTAGCTGCTGTTCCCCTTCTTTGCTTTTTCCTTTTCTCTCATACAGTGTCAAGGTTCAAACAATTCATTTTATTCAATTGGAGCATTTCAACGCAGCAGCGAATCAGAGACAGCGCGGGCGTGGTTCTTGACAATCAGGAGTTGTTATCGTGGATCTAATTAGCGGTCCCTGAGCACAGTGAGCAGGTGTCACTAATATTTGATGCTCACAGGCCAATCAAACCGAGTGTTTCACTACGGATACAGTGTATGGAGACCGTATCGCTCGGTACGTACGTTACGTACCACGTATGGACACTGGAGTACTCCGTAGTATGCGGAGACGTTGTACTTTGAGAATGATGATTGGTACAACGGTCTTAGATATCTTTTCGCTCGTACGTTAAATTGCTAGTTGCGTAGGGGAACCACTTCATAGTGAGACCTTCATCTCCATACTGAATACCGGACTACGTTACGAGTGTTGATGCTACTACTAAGTTTACCATGGTAAATGGATAATCGATTCAAGACAAGAGTTGCTCGCAGATACATGCGTGTAGCGACGTGAGAGTCGAACATGTGTGTCTCTTGCGTTCGCTCGTGCTGTTCTATGGTACTCCGTAAGTTTGTGAGAGCCTGAGAGGAATTGGCTTGCAACACGCCCCACAAGCCGAGATTAAGCTCGTTTGTCCACTGGTCGCTTAGTCCCTCGCTGTGGGCCGCTCATATCTGAGACAGCCAATCATAAATATCCCTCCAACTTGACGCTGATCTGAAACCACGCTAGCCCCTTCCTGGCCATCCCGCGGCAATACTTCTTCCCCACTGTCACAGGCTTGTTCCAATGCTGAGGGGACACTTCTCGAGTACGTAGTACGTATGCATGTACGACTTCTACGTACGTAGTATACGTACGCCCGTACTATGTACACGTCAAGCTCAGGGGTATCGCATCTGATCTTCGCACAAACTCAGCGACACCAGCTAAAAGAAAACGATCAATCCTCCGATCGACCCCAGCCACGGCGCATAAACATCGTCATCGCTGTCATCATCGTGCGCCTTTCATTCCAGGGATTCCACGTTCAACCACAGCCCCTTCATTGGCGATTGCCGGCTCGAGTATCCATCTCGCCGATTAGGCATGTTGTCACGATGGGCTTCATTCCTCCATATTTGCCGTATGTAAGCATGTAAGAGTGTAACCTCATTTCATGAACTCAATGACTCAGATCTCGTCCTACGGCTTAAAGTCAAACATGTACTTCGTATTTCTATCTGAGTCAAGCTGTGACCGCGGTTCGTCGAAGGAGCCAACAATGATTGAAACATCTGTTTAGCCTCAGCTGCGCCACGACATCTTTTGAGTTTTGAGTTCGGCAAATTTCCATGCTTCAGAGACATTTCACTTGGAGCCTGAGGCCAACATCCATACGGGATTCCCGATTGATCGAGTCATGTGATTTCCCGAGACTACGTTCACCGCCATGAAAGCTAGTAGGCGGTCACAACCGTTCTGCCAGCAGTACGCCGGAAATTTTGTGTTGCCAATAATCCAGACAGGCCTTCCTGCACTGTCAACCACCTCCATCAAAGGCTGGCAGCTCCTGGGTTCCATGAACGAGGATGGCATATTCTGTCCGATGGGGACGAGTCAAGGGCGCACTCCCGGTGCCAAGCCATAACTTTACTGCAATGCGACGATATATTTGTGCCAAGTGCGCGCGTGCTCAACGTCGTACTTTGTTGACGGCCTCGAATCCTATTCATCGACGGAACCCAATCCCACGGCAGACTGGCGCCAGCATCTTCTCCAAGCGCTTCGCATCATCCGTAGAAGATGTGAGCTATCCCTGCATTCTACATGTTTACTTAATGAGCTAATCAGATGTGGTCGCGCAGTCAGAATTCCCTGATGAATTAAGAACAAAGATCGATAATATTCTTTTAAAGACGGAATTCGAGACGCAAAACAACATCAGAGAATATCTGCGCAAGTGGCAAGAACAGAATGTCAATCATCTAGACCCCATCCAGGGTCCGGATACCTCGAACGCGGATTCGCCTCCGTTATTGAAATGGACCGGAAACATGCTCAACGATGGCCAAGCTGTCTATGATGATGCCGTTGAAAGATCATACACTAGCTTGGAAGAAACCTCAGATTACAAAATTGATATGGACGAGAATTATGAAACTGGTGATATTCTGGAACCGGGTGACCTGGTAGGATTTTTCTCGTAAGATGCCTTCCCATAGCTGTCGCATCACCTTTACGCAAATCCTCTAACAATTTCTCCAGTGGGACGAATATGGCAACACCTGCGGTATACATACGATCCGTCGAAAGACAAAAGCAGTTCTATACACTCAGAGGGAAATGGCGAGTCACATCGGATAGAGATATTGACATCGTTATCAAAGGCTTCGCGCCTCGAGAATTGACTGATGCTTTGATCCCATATCTCCCTAATACAGCAGTCTCGCCGAATATCACTATGCAAGAAATCGCCGAAGGAGGAGTTCCTCGCTCCGCAGCTGCACCGCTCATGGCCATGCTTCAACAATTCTCCGAAAAAGAGACACAGCTCTATAGAGAAAATGCACAACGAATCGACAACCTATATTCGGTAATCGCATCCCCGAATAAACGTTCCGTAATGACTCTGCCTGAAATAGCGGCCAAGGCTCTTCAAATCAGTATAGACGACGTGAGGCCAGAAGCGCTTTTCATGACACAAAAGGCTCTCCAACGCAGCACGTTCCTCATTTTTGCTGATCGCTCGTCTGTGTTTTCCAATCGATACTTGGTACGGCCGAAGACTTTTGCGCATCGTTTCAACACTGTGATTGAATGGGTTCGTGAACACCAAGTCCATCTAAGTCGGCTTGCCTTGCAAACACGTTCCGATCTGCGTGACCATCCACTCCAAAATTTCCTTCAGAAGGCTCAGAGGATAATCCTCCAAAACCGAAACATCAGGTCGCCAACAACCATGTCGAACGTTGGTCCTTCCGCCCAACAATTTTCTACGGAGGAAGTGCCCGAAGGACGGGTGTATCGGAAGGTAGTCACAGACCAGTTTGATGATTCTGACAAAATGATTCTGGAGTACCTTGTGCATTTTTCAATTCCGCCGCAAAGGCTTAATATGAGCTCTGCGAGATACGCTGCTATTCACATAATGAGAGCAACGGGGTTGTATACAGCTATAGAGCTGCAACGCGGGGCAATTCCACTCTTTCTACAGGAGCTAGGTATTTTCTCTGCATGGGAGAACGTTTATGCTTTGGATCAATTCCTGGCTCTCCCAGGTCATCACATTGATTTACTATCTGAACGTACGGGGGAGTATGCACGGGCCGCTGCTGCCAAACCTCAGAGGTATACACACGATAGAATGGCAAACATGCGAAGGGACTGGGGAGACTTACCAATCTATTGTATCGACGATCCAGGTGCAAAGGAAATTGACGACGGTATCTCTCTAGAGCCTCATGCTGGAACGGAAGACACATTTTGGCTTCGTGTGCACATCGCAAACCCCACTGCTTTTATGCCACACGATGATATCATATCTAAGAATGCCGCTGAACGTCTAACGACGGTCTATCTGCCTGAAAGGCACTATCCCATGCTACCAACATCTTTTACGAGTCGATCCTTCAGTCTAGCTGCTAACAGTCCTACTCTCACCATTTCTGCCAAAGTCAATCTAAACGGCGATGTTTTGGACATGAGCATCACCAATGGGATAGCACGAAATGTTATCTACCTGACCCATGCCGGTCTACGAAGCGCTCTTAATGGTGATACGAAAGATTCACAAACATACATGGTTGGAAGAAAGCCGCCTTCACATTACCTCACACAAATCTCTTCCGAGTCGCCTGCATTTACCCAAGAGCAATCAGATACTTTCAATCTCATCAGAAAGATCATGACTCAGATTAATAATAAATGGAGAGAAAATGGCGGGCTGACTTGGCCTGACAGCTTCAATCAACAAAACCCATCCATCTACACTGGAAACCCCATCTCCCCATTCTCAGTGCATCCTGACAAGCTTGACTGGGAAGGCGGTTATTACGAGGGTGACCCAACCATTCTACTCCCGATTAGCGACGTCGATCCCTATGATGTCCCAGATTTGAGCAAAAGGAACCTTGTGGCGCTAGTCATGAGATTTGCCTGCCACGTTGCAGGACGATGGAGTGCAGACCGAAACATCCCCTTGGTATATGACGGTACTTACTTTCACCCAGAGTACCCGCCATTGACGCCACAGAAACTGAAAAAGTTCACTGTAGACGACTGGCTTCGTTTCGCACCTCCCAAGGGATATAGTGCTTCCAGCGTTCTACCACACGCTGGTCTGGGTGTAGACGCATATACCAAAGCAACCAGTCCCCTACGACGATACAGCGATCTGGTTGCCCACTACCAGATTGAAGCAGCTCTACGCTACGAGTGGGAGCACGGCAAGAAATTCAACGGCGCAGAACGTGAAGCCGCTTACTCACTACCATTCTCCACCAAGCAGATCGACTCCCTTCTCGAGGACATGAAAGCCAAATACCCGCTCATAAACTCCGTACAGAATCAATCCCGAACATTCTGGGTCTGCCAATTCCTTTTCCGCGCTTTCTATTTTGGTGAATGCGACAACCTCCCGGATACTTTCGCCTGTATGGTGCGACAACCGGTTCAGGGTGTATCAACCACGGAAGCGAACTATGTCGGAGTTTATGCGGCTGACAATCTGCCCTTGGGTATTAGGGTGCAGCTCTTTGTGACTGAGGAGTTCCGTGATTTGGATACGCTCAGTACGGTGGAAGCTAAAATTGTGGCTGTTAATATGGCGAAGCATGTTGTTGAGATGGAGGTTGTGAGGAAAGTCAAGGGTTGGGAGAGGACTGGTGAGTGGGCTTAGGATGCGCCCTACGCGCCCTACAACAATTGGTATTTATGTATGATAGTTATGTATATTATTGTAAATAATATTCTCCTTCATTCTCAACTATACATGTCAACGTACATTGTGTATAGAGTCTTGAGGATGTTAAGGAACCCTGGAATGCTTGCTTACTTAAATAGAAGGTAACTTTGGGTTCATTATCTGTGCAGCTATACAGTAGTATATCCAGCCTCCCAATACACTCAAACGTGACAAATAACATATATTGCAAAGACCCTCACTAACATGATACAAAGTTCCAAGGTTCTTACAACATATATACCGGGGGGGTAGAATAATTCCAAGGTTTGAGATTTAATACATAGGTATGCGGAAATGTTGGGCTGTTACTCATTTGTAGTTTCTATCTCACCAGTACGTACTTATCTAGATATTTGACCAGCTGACCTATTGAATAGATATCTGGGTACCCGCAGGTAACATAAGTATGCCCAGAAACTTACTCAGCTTGGAAGGATGTCCAAAGGGGTTCGTGACCGTTGTGATTGGACGCACTGTCGAGATCCTTTTAAGGCTTCTCCTACATTACCCTAGGCAAGGAATCTTTTGCATGGGGAATTGTTTGCAACCAACTGCATTAAAAAGACTCGCTTACTTTTCAATACAGTAGTTGACTTCATATAGCTTGCAACAGAATGACCGGTCAGATTTGCATTAGGATACCGGCCAGGAAATGAGCAAAATCAGAGCTTTATACTCCGTAGTGCTTTGGCCGATTTGTAGGCTAGTTGGAAGGGCAAATTCTTCATCCTCACACCATTTTAAGGCACCATCAGCCAAGACGCCGCGTGTATGAAATAACAGCATAAAATTCTTCCAAAGATGGACTGTTTATTGAGCAGTAGCAAGGCTGAAGAAACAATAATTCTTAAGGGTATAGTTTTCAAAGGGCAGAAGCTTAAGCTGAGAGGCTTGCTCCATTGTGCGGATAATAGCATTGCGGGCATCATCTTCTTCCCCTGTATCCGCCATCTCGTAACGACAGATGCCGAAGAATGAGCGGTTGAGCTCCTTATAAGCTTGTGTTCGGCTGATGAATCATAGTGCCTTGATTCAAAATATGATTCCCCTGAGTCGCCATAGCGATGTTCGCAGTCACGAATATCTACTTAATTCATTGCCTAGTTTGTAATTTCTAGTGAGATCGCTGCATATATATGTACTGATCTACATAGAAGAAAATGTCTCTGCCGTGCGTATTATGTACGAGCGTCGTATCTAAAGTGTGATCTTACATAATTCAATCTGATTAGTTAGCACACCTAGAATAAGATATGCAAGGAAACATTGAAGGAAAGATGCCAAAAACAACTCCATCAACGCCTTGAATGGAACTGAGCAGGCGACATTGGGAATGCATGAGATTTAACCCATGAATAAATAGTGCCGGCATGATATTGTTCCCAAAAAATTTCCCACCGAGGAGACCAAACCACCTTACCCATGAGAACGGGAACCGAATTTGCTCTAATTGCTTTGAAGTAAGCTCCGTACAAATCGACCATCCCTTGCTCGTTCAGACCGAAGCCGAAGACGCGCCACCTCGGGATCTCTGGGTTCATGGATTTGAAATCCGGAAGCCAGCAGCCCCCGAGACTCAAGACACCAAAGACTAAATAGCACTCTTGCTTCTGTCGCAGTATCCGATCGACCTGTAGATGCCGCATGCTATCGGGCGAGTCAAGACATTGCTTGGCAGCGTGGTGATACCAAATGTTAGCGGCTGCAGTTGGAAGCCAGCCATCCACGAGCGATGGTACCACATGCGACCCATGCGCTGTAAGCCATACGCCTTCAGGGGTATTTGGTCCAAGATACAATTTGGCATTATCTACAAATTTCAAGTCTGAGCAGCAATCCGCCAATGTTGGAACTGTAAAGAGGTGCTGGTGTATGAGAAGCATGTAGATCTTCCAAAGAACAAACAAGTCTGCATCTCCGTTCATGTATATTCCATGAAACCCCCAGAATTTAAGAGCTGTTTGTTGAGGGGGAAGTATTCCAAGCTGAGCAGCCTCTTCCATTAAGTCAATACTATTCGTTCTCCAACTAATACAATCCTCTGGGGAGACTGTGGCCATTTTGTACTAAGTGGAATCAAAGGTGCTGAGAGGAATTGAAGATGTAGGATTTTGATAGTATTGATATCCAGGCCAATGTAGGAAGTTATGGCCTGCTTATAAGCTTGAGCCCGGCTGATGAACCACAATGTCATGACTCAACATGATTCCTCCTGAAGCACAACCTACAGTCATTTTGATGAGATGCTTCCAATAGTATGCGGGGATAGAGACAAAAACATTGTCATTGTCTGAGTCCAGGAATGACTGTGTGGCATCTGAAAGAAGCATTCATATGGCGAGTTGCTCAAAGTGACTCAAGGAATGGCCTAGCATTGATCTCTTCTGCCTGTTCTTTCTTTGTTAGCAATAACAAACAGTGCAGTTCAGGTGGCGAGGAAGTCGTCACGATACTTTTATAGCTAGCCTGAGAGCTATATGTTTATGATTAATGCCCAGGCAATCCTATTGAGTTTATTCGTCATATGCTTAGCTATGATCCGATTGTTTTCTTCCTAAAAAGGGAGCTTGGTGACAAGCATCTTGCGGTCAACTGGTCTCTGCGGCCGGAATATATATATATATCAATTGATGTATCGCTCAGCGATCGGTCGGAAGAGATTATTCCAGGTCTACTGGAAGTCATGAAGAACACTTACTTTGATCTCAAGTAATGTAATGTCGTGAACTCGGGAAGACTCCAGGCTTGATATTGAAACTGCTTGCTCGGACATTGTTCTTTACCACAACACTTCAATTTGCCCGCAACTCATCTCAACACAACCTCAGTACGTTGTTGATGTAATTCAAGCTGCCGCGGATGAGATGTCAAAGAATTGACCTGCGATTCCTGAACAAGATGTAGGAACGTATAATATTGAATTCAACCGTGACTATCAAAACAGACTATAATACAAGGCTCGCCCCATTATTGGTGAAGCGAACAGTTTATTCATGATATTCGCAAGAAGACTCTTGAGCACAATTGCCGTGTGTCAAGAAAGAGTCAGCCGTATAGACTCCATTGTCGTTATGCGATGGGAGCGGAAGAGAAGAGGTTCGGGTCTGAGTGAAGCATTTATAGACTATATTGTCAAACTCATTGTTAGTCAATTGTTCCAAAGCGCAGGGCTTCTCCTTCGAGTGTGCGGAGATTATGTGCCGTCAAGAACTTACGGAGGAATGAGGAACTCGCTCAAACTGCTGTGGAAGAAGGCAACCGCGGCCTGTTGGTATATGTCAGCTAACTGGTAACACTGATACGGATGCATCTCGGATTTAACATACGCTGAAGATGACTATGCTTCTCACGATAGTAGCGTTCTCTGGGTTGGTGATCTCCTTATATGTTGCGCCGAAAAGGCCGGCCTGTTCTTGGTCGCGGCGACCGGACTGGACAACGACGCGCTTGGGAGGCATTTTCGCAATATGTATATATTCCGGTAGATCAAAGTAGGAGGCAAGAAGTTCAGTAAATCGAATTACTCGATGGTGGTATGTTTTGTCGAGTGGTTGATAGATGGAGGTCTGTTGGAAGAATTCTTTTGCGGAAATAAATTAGCTTGGCGTCATTGGATAGGTAAGATTCTGCGCTCGGAGCTTTCCTGGACAGCCGTAGTTTATCATTAAGAGCTCTCACATGTCACACTTGAAAGAGCTTTTTCTAACCAAACTATCACGACTGCCAATGAAGGGAGCATTTAATTAAGTTGTCTCGAAGTTCATCAGCTGATACTCGACGTCTGTCTGATCGCGCCTCAGAATCGCGATTGAGTGAGCGGCACAGGCCAATTCTACCTCCGAATCAACAATACGAGCTACGAGTCGCGGAGGGGCAGAATGGCGAGCATTGATGATATTTTCAAGGTGTGTTTGAAGACTTAGGTACCTGAGCTGGAGATAGCGCCTGCTAATACAATTACAGAAACCAGTAGTCGTTCAAGGGAGCGGCAAGCGCAAACTCGAACAACCGAATCATGACCCCAGTACGTGGACACATTCCCAACATCGACTGCCTTCGCGAAAATTGCTAACTCTCGCTGGATAGACGCATTCTACAAAGCGGCGAAATTAGACGCGAATGGGGATGTCAAGGGCAAAGGAAAAGCTGCCGCCGTCGATGACGAGCCCGAAGACGAGAGCGACTTTGCGGGACCCGAGCTCCCACCCGATTTCGAGGAAGATGTGCCTGATGACGAGGAAGGACGCTTTTTTGGAGGAGGAATGGCGAAGGAGACGGCTCAGGCTATGGATTACTTGGATCGGCAGGATCAAGACGGAGATGCAGCTGTGAGTGGTGTCAACAGAGGCGATGACGATATGCGACTGATGTCGGACACAGGTGGAAAAAATCGACATTGCATGGGTGAGGCGTTTGGCCTTGAACTTCGAAAAGCGCATATCGAAGAACGCAGAGTTACGAGCTAAGTTCGAGAATGATCCGCAAAAGTGTGTACCATCTCCCTCCCCCCCGCCTACCGTGACTGCGATTGCTAACGTGTTGGCAGGTTCATGGGCTCTGAAGCCGACCTCGACGCAGATATCAAATCGCTATCTGTGCTATCAGAACACCCCGAATTATACGAAGAGTTTGCGAAATTAGGATGCGTCGCATCCTTGGTTTCGCTCCTTGCACACGAAAATACAGATATTGCGATTGACGCAATTCAAACGCTATCAGAATTGACAGATGAGGATGTGCAAGCCGAGCAGGAGCAGTGGGACACTTTAGTCAATGCAATGGTATGGTTTATCCTCCACCATATCGATATCAAAACTAACTTCAGAAGCTCGATGCCGATGTTATTGAGCTGCTGGCTCAAAATCTTTCGCGTTTAGACGAGTCCCAAGATGCAGACCGAAGCGGAGTGTATTACGTTCTAAGTGAGTTCGAATTTTTATGCGCATGAGGTTCCTATACTTACGACCAATAGACGTACTCGAGAACTTAGCCTCTCAATCCTCAGTCGCCGAGAAAATTGGACAGGACGCCAACACGATACCCTGGCTGTTATCGCGCATCCAGCAAAAAGAGACGCCCGTGGGGCAGAACAAACAGTATTCGGCAGAGGTCCTCGCTATCCTCCTACAGTCATCTTCCAAAAATCGAAACAAATTTGCCGCGCTTAATGGCGTGGACGTTCTATTACAACTATTGAGCTCATATCGCAAACGGGACCCGGAAAAAGACTCTGACGAAGAAGAATATGTAGAAAATCTCTTTGATTGTCTTACATGCGTGGTAGATGAGGAGGAAGGCAAAGGAAAGTTTTTAGAGGCCGAAGGTGTTGAGCTTGCTCAGATCATGCTTCGGGAAGGCAAACTTAGCAAGCAGAGAGCACTACGGACATTAGATCACGCTCTGTCAGGACAGACAGGGGCAGCTGCATGTGATCGTTTGGTTGAGGTTGCTGGACTTAGGACGGTATTTGGGATGTTCATGAAGAAGGTACTGTGGACAAGTCCCTAGTCATTGATCGTTGCTAATTCTTTCACAGCAAGAAAGTGAAGCTATCGAGCACTTGCTGGGTATATTTGCGTCTCTTCTCCGGCATTTACCTGGTGGATCAGCTCCCCGTATACGAACATTGGCTAAATTTATGGAGAAAGACTACGAGAAGATTGAAAAATTGATCAAGTTAAGGAGAGAATATGCTGCTCGCTTGAGACCTGTTGAAGCCGGCATCGAGCAGGAGCGTCAAGGATTGGATGAATCTGATCAGGAGATCATGGTAGGAGAATGGCTCTCCCGTCGTCTTGATGCCGGTCTTTTTGCACTTCAGGTATGATTTCAATTATCGATTCCCGAGTTGGCACAATTCCGAAGCTAACAGTGATATCTAGACTATCGATGTCATTCTTGCATGGCTCATTGCAGAAGATGATGGGGCGAAGACTAAGATATCGGCATTATTGGGTGACCGGGATGAAAATATCTCAATAATTGGGAAGACACTTCAAGGTTAGTCCTAAAATGCACTCGAAATGCTGATCCACAAGCTAACCTGAGGAAATTTTAGATCAAGTGAATGATCTAGGAGACGAAGATGAGGGCGAGAAAGACTTGAAGGACATGTTAAGCACATTACTGCAATTTGTAAAATAATCTTATTAGCAGACAAATGTACAACAATACGATTGAACTCCAACATCATTTATACATAGCTTTATTATCGCGAGTTGTCGTTGAAATTAGGGTAATGAGGGTAAATCGAATTAAATGCACGTGACTCAAGAGGCCACGCTAGCTTTAAGAGAACTAGCTCTGAAAGGTGCAGTGGCGGCGAGCCGCGCCAAGACAAAAGAGCCAGCCAGAAAGTCCAGTCGGAGATAGAACGCAGCGATCGATCACTCACTTTCATCTCTGAAACTCACTCTCTTTCACCACTCATCAACCCTGTCCGTCGAGAACTCGAAGCTTTTGAGCGCTTTCACGCGCTTCAAGTGAAAAGTTCTTCTCCTTGCCCTTTTGCCACGAGTTTTCATCCACGGGGAGAGCTGTTGATTCCGCGCGCATCTCAATCATGGCGGACTACGAGGAGGTGTACGAGGATGAATACTACGAGGATGAGGAGGAAGGCATCACTTCCGAGGACTGCTGGACGGTGATCTCTTCGTATTTCGATACGAAAGGTCTGGTGTCCCAGCAGTTGGACTCTTTCGATGAATTCATCTCGTCGACGATGCAGGAGTTGGTCGAGGAGCAGGGACAGGTTACCATCGATCAGACCATCACGCCGAACGAGGACGAAATCGATCCGGTCGTTATCCGCCGATATGAAATCAAATATGGCACGATTATGCTTGCCCGACCGTCGTTTTCCGAAATTAACGGAGCTGCGACTCTCCTACTGCCTATGGAGGCGCGTCATCGAAATCTTACCTATGCCTCCCCTCTATATCTCAACGTTCAGCGCCGGTTAACGGAAGGCCGTGAGCGCAAGGTTGCCGACCGCGAAGGCGAAGGCGACGAAAACGAGGAACAGAAACCTGGTGGAACATACCTAGACTGGGAGGAGAAGCCGTTGGTCATTTCAGAGGAAGAGGCGAAGGGATGTTATATCGGCAGAATTCCTATTATGTTAAAGTCGAAATATTGTCTGCTGAGAGATCTCAGCGAGCAAAGTCTTTACAACTGGAATGAATGTCCGTACGACTCCGGTGGTTATTTCATCATCAACGGAAGTGAAAAGGTTTTGATCGCACAGGAGCGAAGTGCTGGAAATATCGTTCAGGTTTTCAAGAAGGCTCCTCCCAGCCCCACACCATACGTCGCAGAAATTCGAAGTGCCGTCGAAAAGGGATCTCGCATTTTATCTCAACTTTCGCTCAAACTTTTCGCCAAGGGTGACAGCGGCAAGGGTGGCTTTGGTCCGACCATCAGATCTTCCCTGCCATACATCAAGACCGACATTCCCATCGTCATTGTGTTCCGAGCTCTTGGTGTTGTTTCTGATGAAGATATTCTCAATCACATCTGCTACGATCGTAACGATACGCCTATG
This sequence comes from Talaromyces verruculosus, assembly GCA_001305275.1. Taxonomy (NCBI): domain Eukaryota; kingdom Fungi; phylum Ascomycota; class Eurotiomycetes; order Eurotiales; family Trichocomaceae; genus Talaromyces; species Talaromyces verruculosus. The sequence continues at coordinate 104,999 of LHCL01000026.1, forward strand.
TTGGAGATGTTGAAGCCCTGTATTGAAGAAGGTTTTGTTATCCAAGACCGTGAGGTTGCGCTCGACTTTATCAGCAAGCGTGGTTCGTCCCAAACGAGTATGAGCCATGACAGACGTGTGCGATATGCGAGAGAGATTATGCAGAAAGAGTTCCTTCCTCACATTTCTCAGAGTGAAGGAAGTGAAACTAGGAAGGCTTTCTTTTTGGGTTACATGGTTCATAAACTGCTGCAATGTGCTCTCGGTCGTCGAGATGTCGATGATCGTGACCACTTCGGTAAGAAGCGACTTGATCTGGCTGGTCCACTACTTGCTACGCTTTTCCGAACTCTTTTCACCCGTGTTACAAGAGATCTCACCCGTTACGTCCAGCGATGCGTTGAAACAAATCGTGAAGTTGTTCTTAACGTGGGTCTCAAGCCAGCCACTCTCTCAGGTGGTTTGAAATATGCTCTCGCTACCGGAAACTGGGGTGAGCAGAAGAAGGCAATGAGCTCGAAAGCAGGTGTTTCTCAGGTGCTCAGTCGATACACCTTTGCCTCTACTTTGTCTCATTTGAGACGTACCAATACGCCTATTGGTCGTGATGGAAAAATCGCCAAGCCTCGTCAGCTGCATAACACTCACTGGGGTCTGGTTTGTCCTGCCGAGACTCCGGAAGGTCAAGCTTGTGGTTTGGTCAAGAACTTGGCTTTGATGTGTTCAATCACTGTCGGTTCTCCTAGCGAGCCTATTGTTGATTTCATGATTCAGCGAAACATGGAAGTTCTTGAGGAATTCGAACCGCTAGTTACACCTCATGCCACCAAGGTCTTTGTCAATGGTGTTTGGGTTGGCGTGCATCGTGATCCGGCGCATTTGGTCAGCACTGTCCAGTCACTTCGTCGACGAAACATGATTTCCCACGAAGTCAGTTTGGTTCGTGATATTCGTGATCGAGAGTTTAAGATCTTCACAGATGCTGGTCGTGTTTGTCGACCACTTTTCGTCATTGACAACGATCCACGAAGTGAAAACTGCGGCTCTTTGGTGCTCAACAAAGACCATATTCGCAGACTTGAAGCAGACCGTGAGCTTCCACCAGACCTCGATCCTGAAGAACGAAGGGAACAATACTACGGTTGGGAGGGCCTTGTTAAGTCGGGAGTCATTGAGTATGTTGATGCTGAAGAGGAGGAAACCATTATGATTGCGATGTCTCCGGAAGATCTCGAAATTTCGAAACAACTACAAGCCGGTTATGCTCTGCCTGAAGACAACAGTGATCCGAATAAGCGTGTCCGGTCTGTTCTGAGTCAAAGGGCGCATATCTGGACTCACTGCGAGATTCATCCAAGTATGATTCTTGGTATCTGCGCCAGTATCATTCCGTTCCCCGATCACAATCAATCTCCTCGTAACACTTACCAATCTGCTATGGGTAAACAAGCTATGGGTGTCTTCTTGACCAACTTCGACCAGCGCATGGAAACCATGGCCAACATTCTCTACTATCCTCAGAAGCCTTTGGCGACTACGCGGTCTATGGAGTTCCTCAAGTTCCGAGAATTGCCTGCTGGCCAGAACGCCATTGTTGCCATTGCTTGTTACTCTGGATACAATCAGGAAGATTCGGTCATTATGAACCAAAGCAGTATTGACCGTGGTCTCTTCCGTAGTTTGTTCTACCGCACATACACCGAAGCTGAAAGAAAACTTGGTCTTCAGACGATTGAGAAGTTTGAGAAACCGATGCGCTCCGATACGCTTGGTATGAGGAAAGGTACCTACGACAAGATCGAGGATGACGGTCTCGTGGCGCCAGGTGTCCGTGTCACCGGTGAAGACATTATCATCGGTAAAACCGCTCCTTTGGCACCAGAGTCTGAGGAACTGGGTCAACGTACCAAGGCGCATACAAAGGTGGACGTTTCTACGCCGCTTCGAGCTACCGAGTCCGGTATCGTTGATCAAGTGTTGTTGACTACTGGCAACGACCCTGATCTCAGATTGGTCAAGGTCCGTATGCGAACGACTAAGATTCCTCAAATTGGTGACAAGTTTGCGTCGCGTCACGGTCAGAAGGGTACCATTGGTATCACTTATCGTCATGAAGATATGCCTTTCACTCGGGAGGGTGTTGTTCCGGATTTGATCATCAACCCTCACGCCATTCCTTCTCGTATGACAATTGCTCACTTGATTGAGTGTCAATTGAGTAAAGTGTCTTCGCTTCGTGGTTTCGAAGGTGACGCCACTCCTTTTACGGATGTCACAGTCGACTCTGTGTCTCGATTGCTTCGCGAGCATGGCTACCAGTCACGTGGTTTCGAAGTGATGTACAACGGTCATACCGGTAAGAAGCTCAAGGCTCAGGTCTTCTTGGGTCCTACATACTACCAGCGTCTGCGACACATGGTCGACGATAAGATTCACGCTCGTGCACGTGGTCCTACCCAGATCTTGACCAGACAGCCTGTAGAAGGTCGTGCCCGTGATGGTGGTCTACGTTTCGGAGAGATGGAGCGAGATTGTATGATTGCACACGGTGCTAGTGCATTCTTGAAGGAGCGTCTTTTTGATGTGTCGGATCCATTCCGTGTTCACATTTGCGATGACTGCGGTTTGATGACTCCAATTGCGTAAGTTTTTCTAGCCCCACGCATCTATTTTCATACTAATATATGTGCAGAAAACTCAAGAAAGGACTTTTCGAATGCCGGCTCTGCAACAACAAGCACCGCATTTCTCAAGTTCACATCCCTTATGCGGCCAAGTTACTGTTCCAGGAACTTGCCGCAATGAACATTGCGGCGCGCATGTTCACCGACCGCTCCGGCGTCTCTATTCGATAGATGCAGTCCAAAAGACGGACCCCGGCTAGCGCAAGCTGGGGTTGCATCCAGAAAACTTTCTTCAAGACCTCCCAAAACCTTTGATGACATATTTGGCATTCCCAAGGCGTACAGCGTTTAATCACCTTTTTTCACGCACACATCTTTCTTATCATTTTTAACCTGTTTATGCGGAAGGAGCCCGATTCGAGCTTCCGGTTCCTAAAGGTTGCCATCTGTTAAAAATATTGAAAATATGTCATGGAGATAACCAAGACAGGAAAAAAAATTCTCCGGCTAAAAGAACAAAATTATATCCCATCTGGTTTTTGTGTTGGCCCTTCACTTTTTTGGGGGGGAAATATGCGGGCAATATTGGTCGAACCCTGATTTGTATTTTTACTCTTTTTTGCTCTAGAAGAATGCCATTTCCGTATACCTAGGTCCTTGCTTCTGACTTGATAGTAACTAATCGGTGTATGTTAGTAGTTAGTAGTTACAGTAGTAAAAACCATCAGATGCTACGCACCTCTAATGACGGATGATGGCACCTTTCCTGTTTATCGGAGAATCTTGCATATTTACAATCCAGCTGACAGGCAATTCTTCAGGGATCATGCATGGATGTTGGTCCACCAGCCGAGTCTGACGATTCTTCAGAAGAAATTCCGAGAAGATAGATAACGTAAACGTAATGTATAGCGAAGGATAATAAGACTTCACGGCTCGTATAGATATAGAGCGGACTCCGCACCTCCAATAGATAGACCGCATAACTACCACTACTCATTCGTCCGTACATAATAGAGGAGGGAAGACATGCAGGTAGAATGGTGTACATGAGTAGTCTGCATCTCTCGAGAGCAATCCGATGCTGTAAGTGGTGAGACGCAGTAGCCCTAATTCATCCTAATCCGGCCGGGCGTCAATTGTCGCACTCCGGTTGGCCAGAAGCATGGGTATCTCATTCTCGATAAACACATCGAACAACCAATGTGATTTCTCATTCTATTCTTAGACTGTCCCTCTCATCGATTCGATTCGATCCGAGCCGCACGGGCTTACCATGGTAAACAGAGTAAACTTAAGCTCTGTTAGTTGAGGTCATATGTGATTCCTCCCAGCCGCATCTCCAATGATTCTTCTTGTTTATGCGCCCATCACGTCCTTTGCAGCATTCTCTCTGCTTATTGGCAGAATAGTCCACATCAACCCTATTCGGGACATCACTGATCACCGGCTTTCAGTCTTGTTCATCTGCAGAGATGACGCTGGGCTGATCCCCACTCTCGAACAGCTCAGTCAACCAGCGACCGACTTTTCGCGCGGATGTCCTGCAAGAACTGTCCGTGTGCTCTAGTTGGTGCCTTTTTCGTGATTAGAGGGTCAAATCTAGAAGCCATGTGAACTTTGATGTCTAGTGTCTACACCGGCCCATTCCATGACCCGTACCATCCTTGTTGTGTTGTTGACAGGCGTGGTTGGTCCCCCGCAGCCCTCACCTCGACATAAAAATGGCTGCTGTGCCGCCGTCAACTTTTGAAACTTCTTTTTCTTCTTCTTTTCTTTCTTCAGCAAGCTTTTTTCTTGTTTGAGCTGCCCTTAGTTTTATCAAAGTTTACCAAGTTGCACTGGCTGCACTTGTTTCGTTGTGTTTCTTGCCTTCAATTATTATTCCCCCTTTTCAATCACTTACAATTGCATCGAGCTGTGCTTGATCAATCTAATTATTTGAATTATTTCGCGACCTGGTCAACTTTGATAAACTAGACAATTTTTTATACCCAACGAAGCTTCATTTGTCGCCGGTCGACAAATTTGCGTTGTGCAGCTCAATACTTGCTCGAAATTCGATTATATCATTCTACAACTAATTTAATATTTTACTGTTCGATTTTTCAATCACTTGCATATCCAAAATGGCCGCTGTTCAACTCAACTTCTCCATCCGCACTTCCCGAAGCGTCAAATCAGTGCACCTCGTCGGATCCTGGGACAACTACTCTCGCGAACTCCCCTTGTCCAAGGATACCACCAAGTCAGGAGCATGGACCGGCAAATTCCGCTTCCAGACCTCGGTCTTGCAACTCGGCGGTCGTTACTGGTACTACTACATCATGGACGGATACCACGTCTCCCACGACCCTGCCGTCGAGTACACCACTGAGCCCACCACCGGCCGCAAATTGAACATCCTCGATGTTCCCGGTGGTAACGGCGGTAGCAAGTCCAGCTCCGGTCGCTCCAGCCATGCTCGTCGCGAGTCCGTCGATATCCCCAAGGGACGTGCTTTGTCTCCTTCCAAGATCCAGCACCCCAAGCCTTCCAAGCCCTACGCGTCCCGCGGCATTCGCGAAGGTGACTATTACCCCACCGTCGATGAATTGACAGATCGCTTCTCGCACTCGCGTCTGTCGGACGACTACGACTCGTACTCCAGCAGCCCCCCAAGCTCAGTCGGATCTTCTCTGTCTTCTCGCACGGACAGTACCTCGCCATCTTCGCTGTCCTCGCTCAGTGATCCCGCTTCCGTGTGCCGCTGTGAACGCTACGGAATCACTCGCAAGGGTGATCGCGTCAAGCTTGACTGTGGCGGTAGCCGATGCGGCTACTCCGACTCTTCGGATGGTAGTGACTGCTCCGAGTCCGAGTCTGATTCTGAGTACCAAGCTGCTCGCCGTGGTGCCCGTCGTCAAGGCATTGTTGTTCGCCGATGAAGATGAAAAGAGTTCTTTACATCACCCAAATCTTTTTCATCCGTTCTTCATGGCAAACATCCTGCATTTGCATTAGCCCGTTGAGAGTACTCGATACTCTCATGTCACTCCTTTATCCATGCAAAATCGTTTCGCATTTCCAGGAGAAGACGCTTTTATGCTCAAACATGAACCCAACACGCGGAATTTATCATGCAGTCAACGATTTTTCTCGATTCGAATTCTCGAACATATTTTTACGACAATAATTGATATGAAAGAAAAGAAGCAAAAAGAAACAAAAAAAAAAGGAAAACAAACCAAAAATCGTTCAACATATATATACTTATTAATGTCAACGACAATACACCATGAACCAGCTGTGTCGACAGGATCCTAGGACGAATAATACTCAGGACTATTCATCTAGTCAAACCACTTCAATGACCCAGCGTCCACGATTTGAGCTGGTCTCGCTTCGTGTTTAATGTCGGGTCATTCAGATGATTGACTAGCACACAGCTCGGCCGCACATGGAATTTGGTCCCTTTTCTCTAGGAAAGGGCGATCAAACGGAAATGTCTGCCTATGTTTTCTTATATGGCTTTGCTGATCGATCGGATCGGATCAGGGTTATATGCGGAAGCATCCTAGCGGATGTAGGATGGTGGTTGGTTTTTTAGATTCTATCTATGTGTACTTTAGGTAGTTCGAATCAATGATCAATCACCTGACTTGAACTTCTTGACTTACTAGCATCAACGTAGACGTAAGAGAGCTGTTAGTATCCACTAGGTTATTATTGTAAACATACATAACTACATACCAACAAATTCTCAAGTGAGCGGCTTGACCAGTCATCATAAGCGGCCAACGCAAATACTCCCGCCACTCTTCAGACACAAATCCCTGGATCGCCTCAATCTTATTCCTAGGAGTCTCCAACACCCACCAAAACGACCTCAGGCTACGACGGAGAACATTATGTATTACATATTGTCGTGCTGAAGCGCAGTTTGCGGGACGTGAGCGGACCATTGTGTCTCCAGTTGGGAATTGGAGAGGCCAGGAAAAGGACCGATTAGGTGATCCTTATATTCGGCATACTATGGGGTTTAGGGCTAGGGTCAGTGATCTACATTTGATTCTTTATGCCAAGTATACTGCACCGTCTATATTACTTGTGATCATGGCCTTAAAGTCTTTGATAAAGTTGAATTGAGGTGGTTATCATCAGGAAATAATGGCTCTGTCCGAGGATTTATGTGTTGTTATTATACCGTTAATAGGTATCAGAAAAGCCCTAAGTCATCCGATAAAGATCGCTGTCATCTCGTTCAAACCAAATCATCTCTTTGATAGCAGGTTCCAGATCCAGTCCCATCTTTATAGCTTTGCCATCTTCAAACACAAATCTTGCATCAACCGGTTCGTCTTCAAGCTCAATGGCGTCACTTGTATGTGCAACATACTCCGTCTGATCCTTGACATGCTCGAATGTCATAGTGAAACCATTCGAGCGATCCGTAGCATCAATAAAAAGCTGGTCGTCTTTGATTGTGACTATCATTGCACTATAGCCTGCGTTCCAGAATCTGCCTACATATGCCTCTAAAGGTGTCTCCTGAGGAGGTGGAAGGGGATGTTCATGATTCGTTGGGTTCTTTCCCTGTTTCTTTTGTCCCTGTGGTTGCTGTGCTTTCCTATTTTGACTATCCTTGCCCTTATTCCCATACTGGTCGCTTTGTAAAGTTTGAGTTTGTTGCTCATCATACAACCTAGCTTGAGACTCTTTCTTGTCATCATGGTGCGGCTTCGAGTGAGGTGCAAGATCTTTCTTTTGGTCATTCTTCTCCTTTTTTTGCTTCGCATTCTGTGATGGATGTCGTTCGATAGGTATTCCAAGAATCTCATCCATCAGTGCCCTGATAATCGTCGTGGCTGCACCACCAGCTCCAGCCGAGTTACCCAAAACGACAACTCCAAACTTCAAGTCAGGCATGAACATGAACCGACTCCGAAAACCTGGGATAGTGCCGTCATGACCAAGAATCATGTTCCCACGGTAGTAATACATCTCCATACCAGCAGTATAGATAGCTGGTGTAGTATGTGCCTTTAGTCTTCTTGCATTCGGATTGACAATAGAGCGCAACTTAGTGAGACCCTGGTAGACTCTGTCATTGATTGGGTCTTCGCGGTACAACAACGCTTTAATCCATTTGATGAAATCATTTGCACTGGAAATAACAGAGCCAGAACCTTGTCCTTCTGGACAGTCTGAGGGATCAAACCCGCGCCATGCATCGTTTTGCCAAATGTAGCCTTTCGCCATTCGATCTCCCCATCCCTTGGCGAGAGCACTTGCCGGCTGTAAAGTCGTTGAATACATGTTGAGTGGTGCGAAAATGCGCTCATCCAAAAATTCGGAAAAGCTTTTCTTGGACTTCACCTCAACGAGATGTGTAGCCACAGTGTACATTTGATTACAGTATAGATATCGTGAGCGTAGGGGTGCGGCGGGTTTGAGATTTCGCAGATTCCTTGTGACAGACTTTGCATTATCCGGATGAGTTGCGTTGGGGCCCATGAAGGCATCGTTATGACTATTTGTTATTAGACCATAATCGAACATGTTGTATAGCACGAGACTCACTTGGCCATACCTGTCCTGTGACTAAGGACATCTTCGATGGTTATACCATTAGTATAACTTTTTTCCGACATAACAAAGTCCTCCGGGAGTAGATGAGACATGAGCGCATCGTATTGTACTTCGGAGTAGTTCTTGTCATCCACAAGTAATGCGACCGAGGCAGCAGTAAGGGATTTCGCACTTGAGGCGATATCAAAAAGTGTATCACCGTTGCAAGGTGTGTTGGTTTCATAGTTTGCTATGCCGTAGCCTTTTGAGGCAATCTCGTCGTTGTAAATGACAGCAATTGACAGACCGGGGATTTTGTTTTGTCTCATCAAATCGGTCATAAGGGATGTGAAGGTGATAGACTCGAGCAAATCCATTTTGGAGGTTGATACAGTAAGTTTGATGATATGCTATGATAATGGCTCAGTCATGCACAGAAAATTACTGTCAGAATTATTGCACGTTTAAGCGAAACCAACAGCCCAGACACAGCACCGCTTACCGGCCGGTCGAATGTCTCAGTCAATACGATTTGACTTTATATGAACAAGACATATAATATTGAGGCTTTGTAGAAATTTTGGTAAATTATGAATGATACATAAAACTCGTACGCCTGAATGTGAAATAAGAAAAAAACAGCTCAAGGGATCTACATGGGGGCCAATCTGTACTGTTTGGTGACTACGTTCCTGCTCCAAAAACGTTGTAGCCTGTGACATCTCCTATTAGATTGGCATTTGACAATGAGAGCACATGCTATAATATGTTAGCAAGTCGTAAATAGCAAGGATCGAGGAGAAAGACTTACATGCCGAATGATGCGCTTCACACCGCCGGTTATTAGATTGGTTCTCCCAAATCCAACCTGTGCGCCCCCCATCATTCTTTGATTACGCATCTGCATCTCGTTCATTTGATTCATCTGCATCTGTTGTTGCGCCATCATATTGCGCGCTTGAACCGGATGCATCTGACTCGTTGTTTGTTGTTGCTGCTGTTGTTTAATCATCATTTGTTCTGGGTTCATGCTGCCATTCACCATGGCTCGCCCATTCCTATAATCCATCATAGACTCAAAGCCCTCGAAGCCGCCTCCATAACCTCCCCAACAGCTTACTCCACAGCCTCCTCTCTACGGCATACTCAACTTTCCAGCCGTGAGAAGCGCGAACATGTCGCTGTTTGTAGGGTTATTAGGATCAGTATAACGAGATATGAAAGTAGGTTTAGAGCCAACAACCATTTGACTATCAGGATTTTTCGGCAGTCTAAAAGAAGATTAGCCAAGCAAACCACACAATATCAGAACAGAAGTTACAAATATATTTAGCCTGAGCACGTCGATCAAAGTATCCGCTCACAAAGTTCTGTACACCTTTTCCGTTCGCATATTCTTCATCATTTAAACAGTGATATAAAGCGCCACGGTGGCAGCCTGTCCAATTTAGGAGCGTGATGTAAAGACAATAAACCGAGACCAGCCATATCAACAGCATTGATCCATGGCGAAGCTTGAGTTGCGAGATTGAAGGTTTCAACGAAATCAAGGAAAATGACTGGGGCAATTCCAGCGTTTATCAATTCAGGTGTATAAGCTCTGATAAACCCGCGAGATCGGTCTTTTGGGCTGCGTTGAGGTAGGACACCGTGGAGATTCAACCTAGCCCGAGGTTGTAAACCTGAAGGGACTGGATAATCGTCTATCAAGAGTTGTGCTATTTGTTTGGGATCACGGGCAAATGGACGTTTCTCGGGATTGACTGATTGACGTCCAAGGATTCCATCTTGTGCGTCGTCTAGTGCATATTGTTCCTCATCGCCCTCCTCGTCTCTTCTCCTCGGCTCCCAGTTGAGAAGATCCTCGATAGAGCAGTTGCAAAATCAGGGGTTGGCCGTGATTACTAGATAATTCTGCTTCTTCTCAGAATTCGCCTTCAAAAACTGAAAAAAGTAGAGAACAATAACATCTGCAATTTAATATCAATCTGTTGGAAAATTTCTTCGATCGACGAAGCCCTAATTGTACAGCCCTCGTTCCCGTTCCCCTTTATTTTTCTGACAACATCCACGAATCGATCTACGAAGACAGTTGCGTACATCTTTGAAAGCCCCTGGTCGTCACAAATGTATGGCTGTAAATCAAGTTAAGAAACAGAATGGTCAACGCATCATCTCAGCTAGCAGTCAGAACCAAAATGGGAACATCAGCTACGTCTTATGTAGGACAATGGAATTTTTGACTCTGCATGGACCACATGTGTTGGATGTTCGATTCTGAGTCATTCGTTTGAGAGAATTACGTAGTACTGCTGTGCCGGAGGGCCTTGTAGTCGCTGTTTTGAGCGGTATTGTTGGAATGGGATGATCGAGAGTCAGACGCCGTCGTCAGTTTATGCGCCTATGGAGGCTTTGCCCTTCCATCCACGACGGGGACGGCGACGTCGATGACCTCGATATCTAACATCTTCGGGTGTGCATAGTTTGGGCAACTTGCTTGTTTCTCCTTGGTGGTCTGGAGTCATGGCTGGTATGCCCCCTCTTCGCCATCGTTTAGCCCCTAGCTAAACCCAGCTAAACTCCGGCTTGAAATCTCTCTTTATTCTTTTCTTATGTTGAAACTTGATACGCATTTTGGTTTTGAAAGAATTCGATTCCATCACAAAATCATATTTCTTGAAATCATGCCTTGCCAGATAGGTACCTATGTAGACTTGACAATTCGCCACCCACCACAGAACCAAAACCCTAACTCCTTTTTCAGGCATTACCAGAACAGGAAATAATTCAACACAACTTTCCGGCTCGCTGATGCCAACTCGTGACTCGTGCTATAGCCATGGATGCCTAACTACATGCTAACTCCCGGGATTATTAACTATAGTTAGTATTAACTTCTAGAACTTAGAGACTACTAGGCAAGCCGCATATCCCGATGGTCACAAGACCTGCAAATACGATCCGACCAGAAGAGCTAGGGAACTAACTAGCTAATCCTGCCGACTGGACCATGGATGTGATCGGAGAATAAACATACCTACTCGGTATACTGCAATGACATCATCGGTATTTACATACAAAGAAATCGGCCGGAATTAATAATAGAAGTATTTTTCTTTATTTTTTTGTTCGTAAAAATACATATATATATAGCATATACTAGAGTAGTTAGTGTAGTACATCATAAGACATTTGCGCAGCAATATGCCTCGTGAAACAAATGGAAGATCGTACACAGCCTGTCCATCGTCGTCAGAGAAAATATCAATGGCGTGAGTCGTGGTGATAGATGCATGTCGAAAATCAGCCTCCAGGGTCCGAGATCAATAATTAGGCTTCTATTGCCAGATCCATGTCCATTCTGTTGCCTCCGATTTCGATGTCGAACTGTGTCGTGTGCCCCATTTGTCATTAACAGAATGAGTCAGAATCAGTCAAGCGATATCGAGTTTCTCTGCCATGTTTGCAAGTTGATCTTTGTTCGCTTTACCGACGTTTTGAATCGTATTTCCTCCGTTGTTGTAAAGAGGCTAGCTCGTTTGACAAACTGTCCGAAACCGATGCAACCGTCGAATAAGCGAGAGACCAAAATACTCCAGGTATTTTCATGCAGGCAGAGTAACAGATATCACTATGCTCTCTTCCAAACAATCCGAAAGGAAGTATTTCTGGTCCGGCAGAAATACCTTCCTATTAGATCCAGAATCCAGTTCTGAATTGTGCAAGCATAAACATAACACATAACAAATCATAAATCAATACAATGTATCTCGCTTAAACAAACAGACCCGAAAAGACCAAAACGCAAAAGGGACCAAAAAAATCAGATAACGCCTCAAAATGCAGCAAGCCGTCTAAAGAAAGTCAAATCCGAGAACCCCTTTTATGCAAAAAAGCGCAAATAAAGCAGATTCCAAATGAGCGGAATTTCGAGTTGTACAACCATCGCCGATTATTCATTCATGCATAGCTCGTCTCGTGAATCAGGACGCATGACTCCGTAAGTATCGTAGGTGCAATCTTTCTTGAACAATGAAAGCCGCCTTCCCCCTATCCTCCACACGCGCTGGTCCGCCTGGGAACCCAGCGCTGGTGAGGTGGAATGCAACCCTGAGTTCGTGATTCATGTCTTATATTCGTCATGTCGGTAGCATTTAAGTTCGTAAATCGAAACGCTGGCTGTGAATGCTGAGAATCGGAATCATATGAAAAAGTTGGAAGTGTCCGGCACTTCGTGAAAAGAATGAAAGTTTCCCGTGCTCATGCCTCGTAATGCGTCTCTTACTCCCTTCTGCGTAATTTCGTTTCATCACTCTCAGCAGCTGTAATCCGTCGGCTGTCGAGGTCGCCCATCATTGCATTCCACATTTACCGGTAGCCTTTGGGATTGTTGTTTGAGCTGCCGCTGCGCCGAGACGTATGTGAAGGGCAGGCATAGCCTACGAGGACAGTCTTTTCCTGAACAGAATGATTTCTCTGTCCGTAGGCGGTGCATGGGTCGACGGAATGCTTGTAGTAAAGGCAGCGGCACACAGAGTAGCGCTCAACGACTTGATAACACATTGTGATGGTAGCTGTTGATGTTGTTTGAAAGACCAAGGTCGATAGGTTGTAATTTGAGGATCTTTTTAACAGGAGTCTTAGACCAAGGCAGCAATGTATTCGTATCACGCGGAAGGATTGTTGAAGCAATATGTTCCGACAATAACGCTGTTGATGCAAACAAAGAAAACAAGTCGATCGCTATCGCTATAAATGAAGGAGCAAGACGACGAAGCAGAAGCAACAAATCAAAAAGATCAACGAAAGAATGTCGTGGCTTGCTGGGAAGAAGGAGAGATGGGAGGGTGGATGGGGATGGGGGGGATGTTTATATAATTGAGTTTGTGTGTCTGATGATTCCCAGCAGAGAGGCGGGCACATTCGGAAGTTTATATACTAAGTGAGAGTGAGGGAAGGTATACCATCAGCCACGAGGTTCCATACACACGGGACCAGCCGAGAACGAAACGGTCAGGACCCATTTCAGACGTGAAGAAAATAGAAACGAGCGTAAGAAAATAAAAGCGGAGCCAGCAGCATGTACCAGCATGTACCCATGGAGCAGAGCTAGACAAGCTCGTCTGGTCAGGTAATATTCCGTAGGGTTGACAGAAGGAAACGGAGGACGACGATGATGACCGCAGCAGATTAGGTACTGCGTACGGAGTTAGTAAGGTCAAAGAACTTGGCTTGCAACTAAGGATACATGGTCAAGTGCTAATGCAAGCAACGCATCCCCCACTCCACGATGTCATTAGAGGTTAGTCGAGTCTAGGTTAGTATGAGAGTAGCGTGGTTCGTAGCGTAGTTTTGCACCGTGAAAGTCAGACCGTTTTCTCCGTGTACCGGTACTTGTGGTACAAAAGCAAAACGTACTGAGTCCCATCGTTCGGGCCACCTGCATTTGCTTGAGCACAACGGTAGCTGAGAATGGCCAGACTGTTGTCAGATGTTTCTTTTTCGATACGAAAGAGAGAGTTGAGAGAGAGAGAACAGTTAGCCGAGTTGGAGTCAGAAGAAAGAGCGGCTAGGCCACAGGCGGCTAGCGGGTAGGCGCTAGGCTTAGCCGCAGCTTCCTGAGGCTTGCCCGGGTTGCTGCCTTGGCGCCTGGCCCCGAGGCTGTGTCTGAGTCGGCCTTCTGCCACGAGTTCTCTTTCAGTAAGTCGGTAATTTTTACTATTCTATGGAATCTGTACTGGCAGCAGTATGTAGTACGTAGTACTATGTACCATACTCATACTCCACAGCCAAGACGACAGGTTCGCGGGCTGGACCCAGGAGGCTTACGGCAGGGGTCGTTTTCAGCTGGATTGGTACCTTTAGTCGCTCTCAGACGCATCCACCGCTGTGGATCAGGTGAGAAGTATCATAACATTACCATAGTAATAACTATTCTGTCTGACAGTGTCTGCGTCAACGTCAAATGGATCCGATAACTAGATCTTACAAAACATTACAAACCGTTGTGCTGCAGGGGCCAAAATCGGAGCAATCAGCGTCCAAAAAATGCAAAAATAGGATATTTCGAGTATCGTCATTTGCTCGATACGAATTATTTCATCCACATGTTCGTACGTATTGAAGGCTCGTGATTGTCATTGTACGTACATCATCCTGATTCCTGATGAGTCACGCCCCGTGGATCCCGAAAACTGAGAATTGCTTCAGGCTTCACTAGCCACATCCGCCTGCACTAGACGATTCACGATAGTCGCTCTCAAGCGATCCGTCTCTGATTTGTGCTTTGTGGATTACACTGAGTCTGTATTTTTCATCAACAATGCCAAAATCAGTATGAAACTGTAATGGCATACGTACTACTGGCAGATCATTGTCGCAACCATTACTTTGTCCAGAGTACTACTATTAGGACGTCCATAACCATGCGGACTAGCTCAGGTTGCTATAAAAAGTACGTAGCACTCAATCCGGAGACATCCTACGTACGTAAATGTATTTGACTCCATAAGAAGATAAATTATCGGACATTTTGATCTAAAAAAGGTACCGTCAAAGGACGAACCGAGGAACTTGAGCAGCCACGGAGTGTGGCTGAGCAGGCCGGCCTTGAAGTCCCGGCAACGGATTCCTTAACCGCGTTAGTATTTTCAGTTAGTACTAATTGAGAGTAGAATATTGTATTAATAGGTATTAATAGCACATTTAATAACTAGTTTATGGGGATTAATGATCTCCGAGTGTTCCGTGCGTGGCAATCAGGGCTTGAGAACAGTGGCTGATGGATGATACGTACAGACATGTTCGAGTCACGATGAGTTATTGTTGTGTATTCCAGATACAGACTTGATACGACATTCCGTACACATCATCCAATTCAATACTACGTAGTAGACACGAAACGAATTAATGCACGCCTAAAACATCGGACGCGGCCGCAAGATCGGACTGAGCGGATCCGCACACTTCCTACGTACTCTGTACGGAGCATTCTGCAGACGATTACGTACCCCTAATAAGCACTACGCCGATCCAAGTACAATTTCACGTGAACAAGACTTGAAGAGCCTCCTTCATATGAGGCCATGAATCCATGATGGAGTAAAGCAGTCCCCTCTAGGAAAAGCCCTTAAGTCATGAGCAAACACTAATTAGTAACTAAGTAAATTAGCATCCCCACTTAGGGCTCCAAGTCAGCTGATATTGAGCACTCTTATATGAGGTGACTAACCACCAAGGTGCTAGGGGTTAACTATAATTAACGGCAATTACGTACGTACCGATCAGTACAATTAGTCATTTACGTTGTACGACACGTTGTTTGGGAATCTTGGTGCCGTTCTTTTCGGTGTTCGTCTTTGGTCGATGCCTTGATTTTGAGGCACTTAATACGGGGCTAATTAACATCGTACTCCGGATTGAACCGGTTGATCGCACAGCCTATAACGTCAGTTGACTCAGCGCATAAATGTAGCATAGTTAATTAACTATTATTTACTCTTCAAACCGGTGATGGTATTGCGTATTACGTCATATCTTGAATCCACCACTTCTACGAATCTCTTCTCCGTACATTGAATTTATTTTGAATTAGTAAGTCACTCAACTTGACTGGCAAGACGATAACATACTACGTCATATCCAAAATAGCACTCGCCCTACAATGCAATCATTCCAACCAAGGACATACCAACAGAGCCTGACAGAGTAGTCGTCCGTATGTACCAAATAACCGCACTGCTCACTATTCCGTATATGTTACGGAATACACAATCCGAATATTCCTTCCAAAGCGACCAGCGTATATCACTCTCATCATTCTAGACGTACTGTACGTAGACAGCAAAAGTCGAGACGGTGAACAAACCCAAAGGACCCAGTCAGCCCTACGACCAACGCTAAATATGTATTGCGACCCACCCACTTTTCCTAAACAGGTTTAGTCTGCTCGTCTCAGCCACAGTCCGGCATACCCTAATTCAATTGTTTAGCCAATCAGAGTGGTTGGAGCTTGACCTTGCGGTGAGAGGGTTTATATTGCTTCATCTGTGTGAGTGTATGTAGAATCAAAAGGAATACATTGTAAAAAGTGTTGTACATTCTCGACTCACCGTCTTTCGTTCATTTCATGAATTGGATTGTGTATTGCGGCGGACATCGCCGAGATCATCCCTCCTTTACACACTCACAACTTGAACCAACCTTGGGAAGGTGAGGTAATTACTATTCTTAGACCATGCTCTCTACTCTAGAGAGTATACGGTATCCCTAGCCACATTTTTAATGTATGTATGTATGGTATTGTATCACATAGACTGACTGACTGACTCATGAGGCTGATACTCTTCATCGAAGCCACAAACGAAGCCATACTTGGACGCAGTCTAGATTAACCCTTCAGCTTCACTATTTTCACATAAAATACCGAGGCAGGTATATCTAAACGGTTACTATTGAGCACAGACGTTTTGTATATTGTGCATGCTGGATTGTGGCATGATCCCTGCAAGCCCTGAAGGCTCCATGGGTCAGAACCTCCTCAGCCTCGACGAAAAAGAAAATAAGCACTATACTTAGTAGATACGTACATTATATCGAATGTTAATGTCTGGTTTAGCCACATTGTAGCCTATTCCTAGATTATTATAGAGAATCACATGTGATAATTCAGAACCCGGTCGAGACTCTCGACTCTTGAGTAGTAAGTACAAGCCTCCCTCGTGGCTTGTTAACACTGTGGAGTACCTAGATATAGAGCAATAGAGTAATTATGAGTAATTCCAACAACGGTATTCAGAGCTGATGACTCATACATACTGCAGAGTTTACAACTGCGTCTCGTGTTCTGTGCGGTTGTTCATCGGCAAGTCCGAGAGTCAGACGCTGGGTTCTTGTCGTACAAAGAAATGGATATTCTAGGTATCATGCCGGAGTTGGAAGGTTGTCTATCAATAGAAACGGACTGCAATTCTTTTCTTGTCTTTTGCTTGCTAGATTATCATTGAACTGTCACATGCGTCAGCGCTGGACATGGAGTACCTAGCTAGATCCTTTGCATATCCACACTGTTGACTAGACACACATCATGGCCCACATGTATCTAGGCCTACTAAGCTTTTGCATAAGGCTAAAACTCACATCTAGATACCTTCAATATGATGACTATCTCTCCATCTCGGAGTTTCAATGTTTAACGGAAGGTCTACACGCCGATGCCTACATAGTGCTGCATAGCTACATACGGAGCTAGGTATATCCACAGAATTGAGTCTCAGCTGGTATGTTCGATTGACTCCCCTACGGCCTGCCCTATGTAGGTATAGTATTGCTCCACTATGTACATACATAGGTACGACACGGTTTGTGTCTTACTTCAATGTTGCATGGAGTTGTGTATATGTTTCGGTATGATGATGATGATGATGATGATGATGACGAGCCTCCCTCGAGATGTGTATAGCCCTATGCAAACTGGTCTGCCGTGAAACATGTTATCAACAACCAGCTGAAGCTGCCCGGGCAACTTGCTGATCAGAACGAGTGTGTATGTGTTTCATTTAGATGCATATGTATAGAAGTGAAACATCAGCTGTCAAGTGGCAACAAAACGATCAATTGATACATATACAATATACACAGGAGGTGCGTAGGTACGGACCCAAGGCCATGGAGGTGAGTCTACATGTGTTTGCTGTCTGTCTTGTCTTGAATAGTTCCTTGCACTTATTCATTAAATCAGCGGTTTGTGATTTTGGGCACCCTGTCCCAGTTCTAGCTAGTTTCATCTTGCAGCTCAACTGGTTGTGCATCTCGAGTACACAGTCAGTTTATCAGCGGCGAGAAGCAAGCCTTACCAGGACCAACAGGAGGCCTCCTCTGTGCATTCATCATGTCTATTCGACTATCGTATCCATGGTAAAGTCTGCTCCAGAGAGAAAAAAAGTTCTATTATCCCGTAGAAATATACTCGTACAATCGATCATTATCCCTTCCCCTATCGTTTTCTGCAAATAAAACCCCTTGAGAATAAAAACATTTATACACCGCAATGCAATACACATTTGACAAGACATGAACCCACAAGAAGACTGGCTTGGAGAAGACAAACAAGGGGGGAGGAGATATCACCGCCACGTCATCCCCTGCGCCAACCGCAACCTCAAAACTCTTAACAACTTCTCATCCGGACTGATATCATCATATCCATCCTCAGTTCCCGCCGTGCCCCCATTTGTCACAGTCGACGACTCTGCAAGACCACTTCTCCAATCCCACCCCCTCTCAATCGGGTTCGCGTATTCATATGCTGTGTCTGGTTTGGGTACTAGGACACCAGACGATGTCATTGTATTGTTGGTGGCCTGCGTAATCGATGAATCGGCCATGTGGCTATCGATCAAGGAGAAGCTGCTGGAAGCTGTGAGACCGGACGCGGATTTCTTGAGGCTAGTTGTTGATCTTGGTGACGGGGACGACTTGCGGGGCTCGCCGGTGGTTTCGTAGATGTATTCGTTCAAACATTCGTAGAAGAATTCTTGGGCTGCTGCGAAGACGCGTGGGGTGACGGTTTCGAGGTCCTCGATGGCGGCGAGGATGTTGGATTGTTGCTCGATAGAGAGTGAAGACGGTGTTTCTATCAATATTAGCCTTGTCTCAGGTGTAGAAGATTTGGGAAACTCACCAGTGACGAACGGGATGGCTTCGCCTAGAAGAGCCATCAAGCTGTCAACAAGCACGGCAGAGTCTCGTTCCGGGTCGTATAGACCACCATAGATGCTGTCAGCAGAGCTGCGGATCACCGCAACCAGTGCTTCGGCTGCAGCTCGTTTCCTCGCCAGCGGCCGCAGGTGTGGTTTTCTCCCTTTAGACAACACTGGCTCGTCGCGAAGGTCATAAAACCGGCGCAATGTCGCATAGCCACTTGCGTAGAATTGTATGATTTGAGCTGCCTCGCTGTCGACTGCCGCAATAGCTGATAGGCACGCTTTAGGATTCTGGACCAAAGTACGCAATTGACCTCCGAGATTCTCATCTGGTGGCCAAGCGCGAGATTGCTGCAAGGAATACGCAATAAGACTGTTGGCAATTTCTTTGACCTTGCGAACAGATCGCGCGCGAGCAAAGCAGATCATCGCGAGTCCATAGTCGCAATCTGCATGTTGTTGTCCGTCGGCTATTACTTTTTCACCAAAGTTCTACATATGTCAGTCTACTTTCACTCAATGTGATGCAAAATACTCACTGCGGCAAGCTTTCGACCTTCATCTTCGAATCCGAGTTCGATGCACAAGGTAATCACTCGATCTACCTTCTGCACCGTGTCGACAGGAATCTTATTCAACAACTCAGCAACCTTTACCCTGGTCGTCTTGTTATCCTCCATTCTGCTGAAAACCTCCAGAGCTAGTTCCCAGCCTTTGCGAGAGTTGCCATTGTATTCGAACTGCTCTCTATCGCCCAATTTAGTTGCATACACCTCCAACACCTCATCTTTGCTGATTTGATCCAAGGCCGCATTGTCGTTTTGTCCATAAGACAGCACCATCAAGTCATCCTGATTGAGAAAGCCCGGGATATTAGCTGTGGACATCTCGAGCCACCCGCCTTCATGCGCTATTTCAGCAACAGCTGCCGCAATACACAACGACCATGTTTGAAGCAACTTTATCGCCCCAACCACATTCCTCTCGAACAAGCAGGTCACTGCCACGTCTAGTTTTACAATAGGATTAGGCCGCGACTTCATCTCTGTACCATCGATAACTTCTCCAAAACAATCATTCAATCGCCGTAGGTATGCATCCTGTCGGTCTGCATCAGTAGCCAGCTCTCTATTGCCAAAGACGCCCATGTTGCCAATCTCTTGCCCGTCCCACCATGCCGTCAGCCCAACGGTTGCTTCAATCCAGTCTTGAGCAACCGACATGATGACCGACGACTTGCCAAGAATCACCCCATAAATGTTACTGATACCTTGATAGATGGACCAAGGTATGCGACTCTCCGCCATGCGCGACGTTTGGGTGAATGAGAACTCTGACTGGAAAGGAGCAAAACTCTGAGTGGAGACTCCAAATTGAGATGCTTCAAATCTGGGACCACCTGCTTGTTGCGGTGCCTTGTCGCCCTCGGCAAGTTCCTGTAACTCAATTTGCGCCGACTGTATACGTTTTCTATAGGCTGCCCAGTCTGAGCCAATAACATTCCAGTTGTTGTCTTGATTGATCGGCGACGCCTCTAGCAGTTGTATGGCCTTATTGACTGTTTTTTGAACAGCCTGCAACTGCATACCACGATATCCAGGCTGGGAGAAGCCATCTTCTAGTGCTGAACGAGCATAGTTGAAGTCGGCGGAGCGAAGAATGGCTGCTATTTCACTGAATCGTCCACGCAGAACTCCGGCTTGAATAATGTCCCAAAAATGTGGAGAAGCGGTTGGATTAGGGCTGGTTTGCTGTAAGGATTCCATTTCATGCAAAGAGCCGAGATGGTTGGCGTTGAGCCAGTCGACGAGAACCTTGGGAATAGGAGTGTATGTTTTGGGTGTTGATACAACAAGAGCCAGGTTTTGACTGTTAGCTGCATTGCGGTCGCGCCTGCCAGAGCCTTTGACCCGAGGATGGTGAAGCTGCAGTAGAAGTGAGGCAACGACTGTAGCATTTTCGAGACCACTGGCCTTTTCGCCGGGTCCGAAATTGTCGTGGGGTCGATACTGGCCGCTCTGCTCTCTCTTCTTCTCAGAAGCAGCGCCCCATAAATCAGTCAAAGCTGCTGCCGCTTCTGAAAGCAAAGCTAGGACTTCAGCATCGTCGGGTTCGTTTTCCTGGAGTTTGTCCAACAGTGCACCAATGTAGATGTCCGTCTGAAGTACTACTTCGCCAGGTTCTGTGACTGCGGAAGCTTTAGTCGAGGACATTTTGCGGGCTATGGCAGGGAACTCAGATGAAGTTTTTCGCGGGCCGATTGTATTCCTTGCAGCTGGAAGTGACGATGTGGCCCATTTTTCGTCGAGTTTTGCGCGCTTCGCATTGTTGGGGTTGGAATATATTCTCTTCTGTGCTGGTGCGGGGTTTTGACCAAAGCCTTTGAATATCGAGTTCGAAAACCCGGTTTGCATAGCCGCGAAACCACTTGTGGCATCCATTTCCATGTCTCCCTTGCTGTCTCCGTCTTCATTTTCGTCATCTTCATATTCATCTTCGTCTTGTTCTTCCTCCTCTCCTTCTTCGTCTTCGTATTCCTCTTCTCCTTCATCAGAATATTCATTCTCATCTTCTCCCTCTGCGTCCTCTTCGTCCTCTTCCTCGTCAACGTCTTCTTCGTCCTCCCAGTCTTCGCTGGCTGTGGTCATCTGACTCAAGCCATGAGGTTTTCTATTGCGAACCTTCAGATTACTGCCGCCATTCACCGCGCTAAAGCCACCTGCCTTGTTGCCAAAATTGCCGAAGCCTGAGA
Source organism: Talaromyces verruculosus (assembly GCA_001305275.1). NCBI lineage: Eukaryota > Fungi > Ascomycota > Eurotiomycetes > Eurotiales > Trichocomaceae > Talaromyces > Talaromyces verruculosus. The sequence continues at coordinate 126,607 of LHCL01000026.1, forward strand.
ACACCGTGCTTTTCGCATTTGGAAATGATGGAACGTCTGACGACGAGATGGAGGAGAAAAGACTGTCATTTCCGCCAAGGTTCCCCCCCGACTGGCTGAATGTAGAAGTAGACTCGTTAAAGCTCATGTTTGACCTCGTACCTATTCGCGAGTTTCCACGAGTCGATGACGGTGGTGCCCCTGCAGGCGTTGTGGAAAGGTGGCTGAAAGGACTCTGGGATTTGTCTGGAGTCGAAGGAGGACTCGATTCGGGCAATTTAAACGACATGTTGTGTGGTGCGTGGTTTCAGAAGGTCGAATAATGAAAGTCGGAGGATATTTACCGCACCAAAACAAGTCGCACGCGCAAACAGCAAGCGTTGTTGTCGACAGCTCGAACAACAAATTCTCCGCGTTAATAGCACATGTGAGGTTGTTTGAGGAGGAAACACGCTTTGATGGGAGAAATATCGAGCTCACTTGATAATTGGAAAATAGTTGTTGGTTAATTGAGGTGAAAGGAAGCGCAGACTGAATGTTTTGTCTCTATTATTTGGAGCTGCGGAGGATCATGTCGGGCCTCGAGCTTGGCCCACTGTCCGTCTTGGCATCACGTGAACAGACATTCGGCGAAGATGCGTACTACAAATATATGGCTTCCGGCAAAGTAGAAAAGATGAAACGGTATACAAATTAACATACACAGGCAGGAAAATGTCAAGATGGGATAAAAAAAAAAAGAAAACAGCAAAAAACGCGGGGAATGGAGGGAATCGAACCCTCAACCACTCGCATTCTCTTTGTATAAGAGGGGACAGTCTCCCGAAGCAAGTATCATACCTATTTTGATTAGCAACAGCTGAGATGGCAGCTTCAGATGGAGCGTACCACTAGACCACATTCCCGACATCTCAGTTGCCACCGACCAAGTTTCACTTGATATACGGTACACATTTTCTATCTGCAAGATCACGCAAACCGGATTTTTTGCAAGCACTTATACATAAGAAAGTAATAACATAACAAATTGTAATCCGGTCTAACTAACAGGAGGTATACTACAGTCGTAATTAGAAGGGTAATTGTTCAACCGAGGCCGTGTAAGTCAGTGGTAGACAGTCACCCTCCTATTTTGCGAATGGTCCAGGTGGAAGTCCAGGGTTCAAGCCCCTGCTCGGTCGCGTTAATTTTTTGCTACCCTCCTAGACACATTACCTATATCCCTAATGGTCCACTAAGGCCGCCAGCACAATCTTTCACCAAGCTGGCAGCTCAAAGCAGCTTGTATAGGGAGATCTTGAGGCACGACGCGGTTCCAACAAGTGCACACTACGTATATCTGTCTCAATTCAATTCGAATTACTGAGAAGGAAATCTTACAACGAGAGTTACTGACTAATTTCTACATTGGAAAATAGACACACGTCGGACATCTGAAGTTCTGGGGCTGGTTTGCAAACCAGTGACCAAGTCCAGGAGAGCAAGCACTACTAACTAACTAATATGAATTATGGAGAAGATGACCAGATATGGAGATCTTTGCTAAAGATTGGTGTCTTCGTTTCAGATTATAGCTTCTTTCTTTCGTTTATATGTTTGCTCTTTCATTCTTAATCGTGTTTGTTTTCTTTTCTTGTCTGTTTGTCCTTCTTCCTCTCTGACGCCTTGTGGCCTACAACCGGACTTGCTCGGTGGAATACTCGCCGGCTCGACCTTCAATTCTGAGCGGGATAAACATGTAGTGTGAATAAATCGTGAAAGAAATCGGCTATCTATAAGAAATTCAAGTCGTTCGGTTTCTTCATTTGCCAGCATGATTCCGGCGCACTGATTGGGAAGAAACAGGCTCGATTGGACGGAAAATTTGTCGTGGCCAGATGGAACAGCATTAACCCGACCACAGCGAAACCCTCCACGTTCTCCCCATCTCCCGCCTCCACGCTCTCCAGGCTTTCCCCAATCCAGTTCATTATAATGATTCTTATTGATGCTTCAGCACATCATTGGGCGCGTCCCCGCCCTCCCTTGTATGCCAAGTACAAACCAGCCTGGATCAGACGCTGCTTCAACATGGCTTGAACTCTGGCCAGACCTGAGCTGTTGACTAGCGGCTTGTTGTGAAAAAAGTACTTATACCAGAGGTGCTTGCCCGGGGAGATGTTTCTTGACTTCTTTCCTGTGCCGGTGGTCGTGTCTGTAGAGATAGCGTTTAATCGCAGCCATGGCGTTCAAGAACTATCGTGTCTATATCCTCACCGCGGTGGCCTATCTGGGCTCCTTGCTCTTCGGTGAGTCAACCCTAACAACCCTAGCCCTAATCGATAACGCAAGCCCTAACTGACGATGTCCAGGCTACGATACTGGTGTCATGGGCAGTGTCCTCGCCCTCAAGAGCTTCAAACATGACTTTGGTCTCCCCACGGATTCCAGTGGTTTTGCCTCCAGCAGAAACGCTCACGTCTCTTCCAACGTCGTTTCTCTGCTGACCGCCGGCTGCTTCTTCGGCTCTATCTTCGCTGCTTTCCTCAACGAGCGTATCGGTCGTCGTTACGGACTGATGGTGTTTTCGTCCATTTTCATGATTGGCGCAGCTGTGCAAGTCGGCGCGCATCATCATATTGGCCAGATTTATGGCGGCCGTGTCATCGCTGGTTTCGGCATCGGCGGTATGTCCGCTATCACGCCCGTGTTCGTTAGCGAGAATTGCCCTCCGCGCATTCGAGGCAGAGTAGCAGGCCTATTCCAGGAATTTTTGGTAATAGGCTCTACGTTTGCTTATTGGCTTGACTATGGTTGCAGCTTGCGTATCCCTCAAAGCACGAAACAGTGGCGTATCCCTGTGGCCATTCAACTCATCCCCGGTGGCCTGATGTTCGTCGGACTTTTCTTCCTCAAGGAATCCCCCCGTTGGCTAATGAGACAAGGCCGCTATGAAGAAGCTCATGCCTCACTAGCCTACATTCGCAACGAGCCTCAAGACAGCGAGGAGGTCCTGAAAGAATTCTCCGAGATTCGCGCCTCGCTCGAAGAAGAACTGGCTGCCACCGAGGGCGTGACCTGGAAAGAAGCCATTAGCAAGAGCAACCGATACCGCTTCTTCCTCGCTTTCTGCCTCATGTTCTGGCAGCAATTCTCCGGTACCAATAGTATCGGATACTATGCTCCTCAAATCTTCCAGACTGTCGGTGTCAGTTCGACCAACACGTCGTTGTTCGCTACCGGGGTTTATGGTTCCGTCAAGGTCGTCATGACTTTGATTTTCTTGTTGGTTGGTATTGATTTTATTGGACGAAAGAAAGCTTTGATTGGTGGTGGTATCTGGATGTCTACTATGATGATTATCATTGGTGCTGTGCTGGCTACTCATCCGCCAAACACCAAGTCGGATGTGGTCTCGCCTGCGTCGATTGCTATGATTGTCTTGATTTATCTTTATGTTATTGGATACTCTGCCTCTTGGGGTCCTACTCCATGGGTCTATGTCAGCGAGGTATGCCTCCTCCCCCTTCCACGCTTTTCCATCCTTTGTTGGAGAAGGTTGACTAACAGCCGCACAACAGATCTTCCCAACCCGTCTCCGCGCATACGGCGTCGGCCTCGCCGCCGCAACCCAGTGGCTCTTCAACTTCGTCATCACCGAAATCACCCCCAACGCCGTCAACCACATCGGCTGGCGCACATTCCTCATGTTCGGCATTTTCTGTCTCGCCATGAGCGTATTCGTGACTTTCTTCGTCAAGGAGACCAAGGGTCGCAGTTTGGAGGATATGGATATCCTGTTTGGAAGCGTGGATGAGGCGCAGAGAGCGGCGGATGTGGAGCAGGTACTTAACAAGGCGCATATTGCGCAGGCGGAGCATAGTGAGCATTTGGAGACGGCGAGGAGGGATCAAGAGGAGGATGAGAATAAGGAGGTTGCTCATTAAGTCTTCATTTTTGAGCAGTAGTGGGTGTGTGTGATGGTCGATATTTCGACTGGATGTGACTATTTAATGATCTACGTAGTACGTACTTGCTACTTAGTTACGAGTTACTTGACTGTTTAGATGGAACGATTGGAATTATTAATGACCTTATCAACTCTGACTCCTGACCCCAAGCGCCCCCTTGCTCCCCTACGACCTTGCCTACCCAGAGGTTCCCCTAAGCGTATTTGCCCACTTACGTTGCTCACCCGCTTATATGTACTTACCCATACCTGTCAACTGGATAGGGCTCGTCGTTACCTCGGCCTGGCTCTTTCCGGCTTACTGCCTTTCCATACGACCAGTACTACTGTGAATATCGATACTCAGGAATTGAATTAAATTGAAAATAATTATAGATGAGAAGGAGCCCTGACGCATGGAAGGCAATACATGGCATCGTCTCGCGCCTGTAGATGGCATTCATATCAATCCGGAGAGGCCTTATGGCCGTTCGAACGGTGATGCTTCGAAGCCGCTGCGTCCGTTGCAAGCCATGAGTAAATTAGGTACGGTTATGGAACAAATATGAATAGTAGCGACCTTTATTAAATCTGACGCCTGACATGATAATGCTTCTGATCTCCCAATAAAACGAACAAACAAGATAGCCAACCCGGGTATCAGCCAAGTACTCATTCAAATGCAACAGACGAAACCAAACAATATATAACTACTCGTACATTTCTTCTAGGAAAAGGTGGGACCATTGATATCAGATCTACTTGGACACACCAAGTAACTGATCCAATTCATCATTTGTGAGCGTACTCCGTCGACGATTCTTGGTCTTTTTAGGAACGGGATCGCGTTTGTTTCGACTTCTTTTCTTGGAGTCTTGCACAGAGGCATCCTCCGCCGCCTCCTTTGCTTCGGCTTCGACGGCAGCTAGTTTCTCTTGAATTGACAGTTTCGATTTGTGGCTTGTCTAGTTCGTGTCGTTAGTGCGTGTACACCAAGAAAGTATGGGAAGTGGTTACTTACTTGTGGGATTTGAGAAGATTGTCTACGCGAAGAACGTTGAGTGACTGCTTCGGACGTGTGTGCCTTGACCTGAAGGGTTTCGTCTTTATTGCTTGGTTGATCATGCTCTGCATCCATTGCTCCCTCGTAAAATGACACTTTGCGTTTTGATGCCCTCGACTTTACGTTTTTGTTCCGCTCACCCAGAGCCCGAATAGGAGGTTTGGCTAATGTGGGCTTCAGAACCTTCGCCTGAGGCTCGTCAATCTCTTCCTCCTCTTCTACTACCTGGTCGGCCTGCTCTCCATCTTCCGATGCATCTTCCTCGTTGTAAAGTGGCGATGGATCATCCGCTATCGATCGACCCAGTCCCGAGTCCAGACTCATACCCTTTCGAAGTTCGTCAAGATCTATCGAGTCACCTCCGTCTAGTATGCGTTTGTGCCAACCGTCCATCATCGAAACTGCTTGTCTCCAACGCACTTCCATTTTCTCCCATCCTTCGCGAAGTCGTAGGATCTCTTCGTCGCGGAGCTCGACTTCCTCGAGCGGCACGAAAGACGGGTTCGTCAATAAAGTTCGCAAGTGGTCCAGTACAGTATCCATTTCGGCAGACAAGTCCATGACATTCGTAGGAATGGTGCTAACTGCGCCTCCTTGGCTAAACGACTGCGATGCATCCCCGTCTGGCGCGTCTGAGAGTCCTTGTAATTCTCTGAGGGTCTGTATGGTCGTTCGCGATAAGTTAATCAAGGTATCGTTTTCGTCACTCAAATTCTGACAGAGCTGGGTCAAAAACTCGGTCGTCTCTTGCTTCAAGCTGTAACCTGGATTGTTGACATCCGGGTCGGGTTTGTGTATGTTGTCCGCGGTGCGGTTGATGTTGATTGTAGTCACCCCTAAACCTTCCCGTTTTCCACGCTGTCGCTCACTGAGATGTGTCTTTAATTTCTGTAATTCCATGTCTCGTTTTCGAACATCGTTTGCGCATTGCGCTCGGACTTGTTGAACGGTTGTTTTTAGTTTTTGCACTTGCTCTTTGAGTTGTCGCACCGTCGTCTCTGCGCTCGATAGATTCTGCTTCATGACTCGCTGCTGTCCTTCGGCGAGGGCGACCGATCGCTTCAATTCGGCGTTTTTGGTTTTCAACTTTTCCTAAAAAAAAATGTCAGCACATTAAAAGCAAACAATCGTAAAGATTCGTACAATATCGTCCATTTGTTGCGATTCTGTAGCTCGCAAATTGCGTATGGTGCTGGCCAGGTTTTCGCGATGTTCGGCCTCGCGCTATATTCTGTCAACATGATTTCGTACCGATTTGCTGTCAAACTCACGTCTCTTCGCACGACAAGGTCATTGACCAGGTTGATAATCTGTGCCATAGTCGCATCGGATCCCTCGTCGCCGTTGTCAGGTTGCGCAAAATTGATTGGTTTGCCATTTTTTAACAGTCCGCGGGCCAGCAACAAATTATTGATGTAATTCGAAGCTGTTTCTAGATTTTGAGTCTCCATGTTGGAGGGATATGGCCGGAATGTGTGCTTCTTTTGTTGTGACCTCCTTTGTTGAACTGTCCTTATCTCCAGACAGACTGAATAATTGTGAATGATCCCATCCCAAAACAGTGAAAAGTAAACAATTGGACGGCAACTAGCAGAATGACCAGTTTGGTGGTAATTGTGAACTCACCGCCCACGTGACTACGTGATGCTTTTAGCGCGTTTCTACGCGACCCCAAGCCTAATCTAGCATCAACTCAATCTCACCACATCAGGAAATGAAGCATCCTGAGAACCTCGGTACAACGACTTCAACCTCTTTTCCATCAATTTGACCATGTAGCTTGGCAATGGCTGCCAAGAGAAAAGCGACCTTGGATGTCTTCCCTGGTCAGAATGTCAACATCAATACTAGTATCAAAAGGCTCAGCCTTGGATGGGGAGCTTGGGAGAAATACCATCAACATGGCCAGGATTTGGCCCGGAAAGGCAAATATGAAGAAGCCATTCAGGTCTTGAGTGAGGTGGGTGTTTCACCAACTTGATGATGAAAGAAATCATTGTTTTCTCTTTGATAGAGTAAAGAAAAGAACGTTTCACTAACTGATTATAGGCCCTCCTGCAAAAGAATGCAGACACACTGAAGATCATGGACAGCCGGTCTGCTGTTTATTGCAAAATGGGCTTGTATGAGAAAGCTCTTAGTGATGCAAAGCACATGATCAGAGCTGCTGCTAAGGATGAGCGGGTCAGTCCTTTCCCCTCTGTGTGAACGACGAGCATGTCTGCCACTTTTGCTTTTACCCCCTCCAGAGGTACTCTTAACTCTCATGCTTACCTTTCTTCTTCATTTTGCAGGGCTACCTCCGTGCCGGAAAGGCTCTTCTTTTGGCTGAGAAACCAGAGAAAGCTCTCGATGTGTATGCGTATGGATTGAAGGCTCTTGGAGAACAACATCCTCAAAAGGAGGTGAGAACTGTCCCTTTGTCTTGTCTTGTCTCTGTTTTGCTCTTGCTGCTGTTATCTGAAAAGAGTCCTTGGAGGCCTTCATCTGGCAGTCGGGCGCTTCCATCTCGACTCCCATCCAATTATTGTCGCCATGAAATATCTGCTGACTCGATTATAGGCAGTAGCGAAGGTGCACGCCAAACTCGCAGCCAAGATGTCATCACAATACCGAGATCCCATTTTTTCTCTCAACAGTGACTGCTTGTTGCAGATATTCCAGTGTTTACCATTTCGACAGATAGTGTAAGTCGCATGCTTGCATCGAATCAGACAGCACTAATATTTGATATCAGCTCCCTGACACGCGTCTCCAAGGCCTGGCGCGTCTATATCAAAGACCAGCCAATTCTGTGGAGTGACATCTCCTTCCAAGGCCCCAAAGCAGCTCCTGATGTCATACGAGCCTGCATTCACAACTCCCAGAATCGAGTCAAAAGATTACAGCTACATAATGTGAGAGATCCTCTGAATGCCGCGCAGCAGGCTTCACGATGCCCACGGCTTGAACACATTGACATCGACGGAAACTTGGCTGAGCATCACATCTACAACCTCTTCCACATGAAACAGACTCTAAAGACATTGATCCTATCGGAAAAGATACCTCTCTGTCGCCATATGCTCTGGACCCTGCTTGGACTGCCGAAACTCGAGCGCGTCGAGGTTCGTCGACTCGAAATCGAATTGAACAGTCCGAAATCAGAGGTGGCGATCCTCCCCAATCTCAAATTTTTGTCATTGGGTCCGATGCGCAAGGTACTTGGTCATCATCGTACTTATTTCAAACCTTTCTGGGTTCCGAGAGATGCAACAGATATACCCCGCAATGCCGATTCCGAAAGACAAAACGGATATTTTGACCGGGTCCCAAATCTGCGAGAGTTCAGTCTGGGTGCAAGGAATGAAATCCAAGCTTTAACACGCCTATGGGTTTGCCTTCCGGATATTCTCCATCCCAAATTACGACTCCTTGCCCTTACAAACCTTGTTTTGCTCGGCACACTGAACCTTCCAGAGACCCTGGAGCATTTACATCTTACTGATTGCAATATAATGTGCCCAAACGAGATGCCAGCTGCGCCCCTGGTGCTCCCCCATCTCAAATCCCTTGTTCTGCGAAATATTGACTGCCTTCTATTTCCCATTGCGGAAATCCTCCAGAACACCGCTGGGTCTTTGGAAATTCTCGAAATCATAGAATGCACCAACACCACGCCGATGGATATCCTGGCAAATAACAAGGACGGATTCAAGAACTTGAAAAAGCTTCATCTCCTTGGAGTGGATTTTTATAGCCTTGAAACGCCGTCGATGCTCACTATGCTTCAAATGATGCCTCGGCTGAAAGAGCTCCATATTCCGCATACGAAGGTGACGGGAACCTTGATTAGGAAGATTTTGGAGGGTTTGGGGGTCCCCCCTGTTGAATTTCTCAATCTCATAGGATGTTTGGATGTTTCCGCTGAAGCAGTTGAGTATGGGCGTGCAAACGGGCTCAAAATTATGAGATGCTGAGGCGGGCCTCGGTATCTGAATGTGCTAAATTAGTTCACAAAGATCTGATACCGGGGCACGACACACGCCTAGATGATTATTGAGAAATCTTCTATCATGAACTTTGAGGGGGTGACACACGCCTAAATGATTTCGAGAAGTCACTCGTATCATGAGCTTTGGGAGGCCGACACGTGGGTAAATGTACAGAGAAGTTCATTATGTCTATCAGCTTTTGGAAGGCACCTGAACACTGACTAGTCTCTATGTCTCGATTGTTGGAGTTTTGTCATGAAATAATGAAAGCGTCAGTCTTGAATTAACTACTCATTTTAATATTCTTTATAAATGGATCCTAATAAATCAAACACCCCTCTCCTTACACCACCTCTCCACCTCCCGCGCCAACTTCTCCCTCTGCTCATGCACCTGCTCCATCATGGGGACAACCTGCTTCTTGTACAACGCAATCAAATCCGGCTCCGAGTGGTTGCGCGCAGGGCCATCGATGGTCGTCGCAGTCGCTTTGTCCTTGATGTAGGTATCGTAAATCTCGATCATGAGGTCCATGACTGCTGAGAGTTGGTTGGGTAGCCACTATCACCAAACTTTCATTAGCAAACACCTTAAATCAGACCGAATTGATGGAGTGGGATGATACGTACAGTAACAATCGGACTGCCCCCCGTCGCCGTCGGATGCGCCGTCCGCTTAATAATATACTCCCTTGCAAACAGCCAATGTCTCCAGCGGAAACTGCGTACATGGTCCAGCGTCTTGAGGTATAGGATGGCAGTCTCATCGTCCTGAACAGCGAAATCGCGAATGTTGAGCTTCTCGGCTGTGCTTGCGACATAAGACAGAAACTCGCGGTGGGGCTGGGGACGGTAGGCGCGGAATTCGTGCAGGATTTTGGTTAGGGGTGTGTCTGGCATGGGGATTTGGAGGAGGTGGTCTAGGAGAGGGATCTAGAAGTAACTATCAGTATGGCGGGGTTATATGGCTTTGAGAGGAGGGAGGGGAGGGGGGCTTACGATGGCGTCGTTGGCACCGCTTTCGCCGCGAAAGTACATGGGGTGATTGTCGTTTATGCCTTCGTAGATTACACCATTGGGGAACATGGACTGGGACGTGATGCCGAATATGAAGACGCGGAAGGTTAGATAGTCTGCTGGTTTAGAGTTTTTCCACATATCTATCATTCACAGTAAGTATCTATCCAGCATAGGTGAGAGGGGGAAACGTACCCTCCATAGAAGCTTCAATAACCTCCATGGCCTTGAGGATCTCGCGAAACCCTTCGTTGACAGCTGCACGTCGACTATCATGCTCGACGCCATCGAGGATCTGAACTGCTCCATGGATCAGGGGAGCTGTCTCTTTGACCATGTCGACATGCGTGAGAATGAAGCCTGCTTCTGAACTCTTTGGATCTAGGCCATTCTCAAAGCCGCGGATGAGACGCAGATTGTCATACTCGTACCCCCGTGAAGGATTCTCAAGGGTGTAGTTGAATAGAGCGTAAGAGGCGGCATATGATAGGAAAGGGGGAAGATCCAATCTATGTCACAGAGTCAGTAACAACGAACAACCTGATAGAGAAAGAAGGAGGGGGCTTACATCTCAGCACAACGCCACATAGGTCCAGCAATAGAATGAGGAAGAACCTCCCTACCCAACCCATACCCACCCTCAGGATCCTTGCACCAATTCTCCCAGCACGGCTCAAGGATATACGCCGACGCAACGTAGGAGTAATCACGGAAGATGGCAGTGAGCATGAACAGGTCCCTCTTTCCATCCTTGGTCAGGACATTGTCAATCTCATCAGTGAGATCGGGGAAGTCCTCGACGGCTTTACCGAGTTGATAAGTGGCTAGGAGACCTGGTTTGCCGTTGAGGGTGAGGACGGGCATGCGTTCAAGAAGGTCGGTCAAGGGTTTGAAGATGGGAGGAAGTTGTATGGGAGCGATCTGGTAGGGCATGAAACCTGAGGCGGTGGTGATCGTGAAGGGGTCTATGGAGTGTGGGAGGGTGGATGGGTCCTGGTTGATGTATGGGAAGACAGCCTCAGTGGAGGAAGGGACGGGCTTGGTGACGGTCATGTTGATATGAGACGGGGTGTTGTCTAGTAGATACTTGTGTGAATACAAGGTCGACACTTATAATGGATGATAGAGAAGAAGGCAAGGTAACCCTAGTACCACAAGACCAAGGTACGTATAGGCAGACACTACCAAGGCAACAAAGCACTTGGAAAAGTCCGGGAAAAAAAGCGAAAAAAAATGTTGAGCCAAAGTCAGGCACACTTGTCAGTGATAAACAACAAACCAGAAACTCGATTTTCAGGCGGGAGATTAGCGATCCTTATATATTCAACGAGGCCGGTTCTAATTCCGGCCTCATATAGTGCTATTACGAAACTGGAGATAAGACTGGTGGGACCGGTCGTAGCTTTGTTCCACGAGGTATGACGAATGATTATAGGGTGATATGGCATTTGGAAGGGTGTTTTAGGGCATTTCATGTGTTGGAATGATAAATAGGAGGTCTATAGAGTAGTTGATGGTCGACCAGATCTATACAGAATAGATCGGCGCTAGTCCGTTTATGGGTTTTTGGTAGATCACCACTCGCAGAGCGCTTGTGCTCAGGAAAATGGGTGTTTTAAGTTAATATTCTAGCAAATGACACGTATATAAGATAGTATACCCTTTAGAACCCTTTCCTGACCAAATTTACCTGCTCGATCATGTAAATATAGGGACGTTTAGCTGCCATATAGTTCTTTCCATCGAATAAGCAAGATCAAACAGCAACGTGATTGGTTCAGCCAGCAAACCTTATATGACTTTAGCGTCTCCAGAATGCCAAGAGGCCGGAATACATCCGGCCTCCGATATAGGCTGCCGCCACCTCACTCCGCCGATGTTGCATTTGATGTTGACCTGCCTGTTCAAGTAAGGTGAAATAGGGCAGAGGGTTAGGGCTTGGAGGTCACGCCTTTCTATTCGTTGCTCATCGTTAAGAGGTATGTCTGCCCCGATAATATACAAATTTGCTTTAGTAGAGCAGGACATTGTCGCGCTCTTCAGTTCTCTTATATTTACGAGGTACAGAGATCGCTTCGATAATGTCAATGTGGTACCTAGGTATAAAGATCCATACTCCAGATTTCAGCAGTGCTTTCCCATGTGTCTGATATTGATAGCCTCAGCTTCTATGTCTTGAGATCCATGAGCTACGAAGGCTGTGAATACTCAGGTAGTCAATCGAATGGAGAAGATCATTCGTCCTTTCCAAGGTTATTGTTGAACTCAATGTTCGCTCATTATGCTTCACATCCCTGTGCCTGACAATATTGTCTCTGGACACGAAGCTCAGAAGTAGCCGGCATGACCTTTCACCACCGAATCCTAATATCGACTTTTCGTTAGGTCACTGAATCCTGCTATAAGCCCAGTAATATTTAGACCAACGGCCGGACAGAAGCACAGCATCGATAAAAAGGCAAATACGATTGCGTAGGACTGCATTGATGCTAGTTTCACGGTAAAGGATGGAGCAAACGAACCACATTTGCTGTATGATATAATAGTACAGAGAGTGTCCAGTATAATGTACATGGTGATATAGACAAAGTCTGCGTCGTAACATTAGCAAGCAATACCCCAAATCCAACGAGCATTCCATACCTTGAATGCATCCGATAAATGCCAGCTCATATGAATGAAATATAATACAATGTCTTCGTCAACAGCATATATGAATCGTCACATCTTATCAGCTCTTATGCCCCAATTCCGGGTCATTCTGCCCCTCAGGAACATTCTGAATCTTGCGATACTCCTCCTCAAGTCGTCGCTGCATCTCGAAATCGGCTTGTCGTTCGCGTTTGATGCGTTGTCGTTCTTCGTCTCGTTCGACGCCGGCGTGCATTGCCTATCACACCAAGGAAGGAATTAGTTTTGAGAATAATTGATAGGGACAGAGGGAAGGGCGAACCGCTCTGTCTGCTTCCTGTGACCAGTGGACAAAGTAGATCATGCCTGCTGTTGCGAGCGATGTCGCCGCTAGCGTTACTTTGGAGGCGCGCGACATTCTGTTTGACTTGTTGTACCAATTCTCTTATATCGACTCAATATCGCAATAGTTTGACAATTGACTCGATAAACTCAAAAAGACCATGTGATGAAATCGGTATTATCAGAGGCGCAAATATATAATCAAGGCGGTCAAACATGGCAGAATAGGGCATGGACCCACTTGATAGGTAGCTGCGGATCACGAGCCGCCGCTGTTTGGAGCTTGAGACGTCGTCACTCCGCATGCCTATTGCCCCTCAATATTGAACTGTCACAAAAGGTTCAAACAAATTATATCAACATGGTAGGTCCTATGGGCTTGTCTCGAGCTATTTATTGCATGGTATTGAGTTCGACGGCTAATCTCATGATGTATACAGTCAGCCCAAAACTCCGCAGGAATCCAGACCCTTCTGGATGTAAGTTGACACTCGACTGCAAAGTCGTTTCGATCAAGCTTCTTCGTGCAGATTTATCTAATACAGTCAACAGGCTGAGCGCGAAGCTCAAAAGATCGTTCAACAAGGTGCGTCCCACTATATACACCTCCTTGAGTCTGTACACTGATTTCAATGGGATTATAGCTAGAGAATGTACGTCCCCGCTATCATAATCGACAACAAGACCATGCGTCCCAATTCAAGAGGCATGAGCTGATTCGATAATACAGACCGCACAAAACGCGTAAAAGAAGCCCGAACAGAAGCCCAACGCGAAATCGACGAATACAGGAAACAAAAGGAGGAGGAATTCAAGAAATTCGAAGCGGAGGTATATGTCCCCATATACCACCCTGATGTCATATACTAACCGGTGAGAAATTTGGGTATAGCATTCAAGCGGCAACAAAAAGGCCGAAGAAGAAGCCAACAAAGAAGCCGAATCCCAACTCGAGGAGATCAAGCTCGCGGGCAAGAAGTCCGGGGACAAGGTTGTTAAGGATTTGATTCATGCTGTTGTTGATGTTAAGCCTGAAGTGCCGGAGCAGATTGCTGCTTGATTTGATTCGTTAAACTGTACTGGGGTGTACATATTTATGATTTGTTGTTTCGGTTTCTATCCTCCTATGTTATAGGGAACAGGTGGAGTTTTTCTCTTTCTATCATTGTCTATTCGATCAAGGCGAGGTACATAGTAAGGGTTGTTGGAAGTAGTGAGTAAGATGTTGTACGAGTTCGTATGTGCTTAAAGGCATATATACAAAAAGGCAACAAGCTAGTTACATGCCATGAGTATGTGCAAGCTATGCATATAAACGCTGCTTCAAACACCATAATAAATAAACACATCCGTCCGAAATCAACAATAAAAAAATAAATCAACTGGTATCACATCACGAAGAATCAAACATCAAAATGGACTTCATATGTATTAGTATTGAGACTGAGTCAACCTCCCGCCCCTCCTCCGCACCGGCTGCGGACTCAAACTCGAACTCAAAACAATCCCTCCACCAGTCGACGATCTCGTCTGCCGTCTAGTATCCGGCACATTCTTCTTCACCCATCCCGGCCCCGTGGGCAGACCCTGCGATTTCGCGAAATCTTCGTCCTCGCTGTCGTCTGGTGAGACTAAAGGGCTGGAGACGGTCAGATCGACCATGGGGATGGAGTGGTCTTGGGATTCTTCTTGCTGGTCTTGCGGCTGAAAGTCTGGGTGGCTACTGTTGTCGGCGGAGTGTTGGTATTGGTCGTCGTCGTCAAGGTCTATGTCGGCGTTGTCGTTTGTGTCTTGTTGGGAGCCGCCAAAGTCGATGTCTGGGAGGAAGGAGGAGGAGGAGGAGGGTGATTGTGTTTCGTTACTGGCATTATTATCGTTGTTGACAGGCTCTTGAGTCTCTCTTCTTGAACTCGAGTCAATGATAGCCTGCTGTTGGCTTGGTTCCGGCTGTTCCTGTTGTGCAACGTCACGAGTATCCTTCGCAGCAGTAGCCAACTCATTACCAGCTGAATCATGAACACTCGACTGACGAACCGACGGCAAAGACGCCTCCCGATCAGCCGTCGACCTGGGCATCTGACTCGCTGCCTCTATCTTAATCGGCGGAAACTCTTTTTGAGTCGGCGCGGTAGAAGCCCATAACACCTCAATATCAGGGAAGTGAATATCCGAGTCCTCGCTTTCTTCTCTGTTATCGTCAAGAAACCCCAGATCAAAATCGATTTTGTTGTTGGTAGCCTTCTCTTCGGCTGACTCTGGAGTGTAATCGGTCACGTTGTTGGCTTCTTGGTTGCTCTTTGGCATGTTGGAGGATGGCGTCTCGGCAGGATGGTCCTGTTGAGAAGACCGTGGCCCTTTATTAGGGCCTTTCGCTTTCTCCTTTTTCATGGCTGCCGCGTCTCGCTCATAGAATGGATTGGGTACAGTCGAATATGCATCCGAATATCCAGATGGCGCATCGTCGTCATCGTCATCGTAGCCCCCGTTGTCAAGGACAGCCGGTTCGGTGAATGAGCGAGTGTTGGCGCTGAATGTAGTGCTCACAAATGATTTGTCTGCTTCTGCTGCGCCTGCTTGGGTTTGTTGACCTGGTTCCTGTTTCACTATTTGTGACGGGATCTTTTGTGAGGGCTGCGAAACTGGCTTTTCACCTGCCATCGAGATGGCCTTTTCGTTCGTGGTCAGCTCCTTTCCATGCTTCTTCGCAGCATCATTCCGCGGTAGCGATACACCATCATCCGAGTCATCACCGGCCTGACTATTCTGATCATTCATGACAAAATCATCATCAGCATCCATCTGAAATCCAACATCGTCCATATCCATCGCCATATTGTCTCCGTTGTCCACCATCTGGCTTTCTTCTGCCACATCATGCTGATGTCCAACATCAGGCGGACTCGACGCAAACTCCTCGCTATTCGAGCCCGAACTCTTCTCATCGGTACTTGCAGCTTTACTTTGCATCTCAATCGCAGAGTCTTCTCTCGGCTTCTGGTCGAATGTTTCGAGTAAGACCGGCTCTTTGTCGAGCTCGGAGTGGATTGTAGATCGGAAACCGGCGTCGTGGATTATGTGTGAGATTTCGAGGCGTGTTTGCGATGAAGGTGCTGCGAGGGGAGGCGGTAGTTCGTCGTCGTCTTTCTCCCCGTCTTTGTCGTCGGCTTCGTCTACGGATGCTGCATTGCTACCAGCGGAAATGACAGGAACGGATGGAGGAGGATGATTTAATCTATTAGAACAATACTCCCATTGTGAGCCTAGGTTATGCAATTACATGATGGATGGACGAATGGGATCTGTCATGTTAGGCAATAAAAAGCCTTCTCAAGAATATGGTAGCAGGAGAAAAGAAATCAATCTACTGACGAGCTTGTTTCATCATTGCCATCACCATTCGCCAACGTATCCTCCTTCTGACTCTGTTGACTCTGATCGGATTCCTTGACAATAGCCGTCTTAATCATTTTCGGTTCTAATAAATCCCCAAATGTGACACTCCGTAGTCCGTCATCTTCAACCTCGTGATCGTCATTCGGCATCTCGAAGCCGGAGTATTTCCGTACGCCGTCTTCGTCCACCTCCGTTTGCTCAGAAACTTCTCGATCACGCTTTGCGAGGATCATGTCCAACATCCCATTCTCATGAATTTTGTCCACTCTGGCAACCTTGTAATCGGAGACTTGAGGCTGCCAATTAGTCGCCTTCGACATGAGTAAGTGTTTGAAGGCGATGATAGAGCCGACTGTTACCTCTTTGTCAGTTATGACGGGCAACGCAGTGATATCGCTCGGCAGTTCGGGCAGGTCATCTGCATCGCCATCTACATTGGTCACCTGAGCCTCCTTTTGAGTCGTTGTCTCCTTTTGAATTGCCGCCTCTTCTTGAGCTGATACAGGTTCGTCGTAGTTCAACGTGATGTCTCCCTCCGCGTCGTTACCGTTCAGTGTATTATCTTGGTAACTCTCGTACGCTTCCTCTTCCTGCCATTCACGTTGTTTGCGTTTCTTATTCTTCTTGTTGTTATTGTTCTTGCGCTGACGAATAGCGTAGTTTGCATCAGAGTCCCATCTTTGTTGGAAAGGGAACGGAGGGGCCGTAAGTTCAACATCATCGTAAAAACACTCCGTTGCGCTGAGGACGATCTTGTCTTGCCAGTTCTCGTCGATATCTTTCTCCTTTTCAACCTCAACAGTTTCTTCTACAGCTTTCTCGGGGGAAACGGGCTTGGTGCGTGTAGCATCCAGCTTAGTTCGCAGCGCCGCTTCATCTTCTTTGGTTTTAGGAGTCCGAACACCCAAGGACCCGAAGAGGAGACGTTTGGTGCTGGAGAGATCAAGTTTTCGTCTCTTGACTTCAGTCGGACTCGTCTTGGCTAGCTCACCAGCCGGGGTCTCAGTTGCTGCTTCTAGTGTGACAGTAGTAGCTGGGCTATCCTTGGCCTTTTCTGGCGACTCCTGAACATCCCTCTGCTTTCCGTTCCTGTATCGTGGTGGAATGTTCTCTTTTTCAGAATGACCGTCAATGTCGACTCCACCTGATGCAAGGTCTCGAAGGAGTTGCTGTCTCTTGATTTCGATTTCCGACTGCTCTTTCGATCTAACCTCACGCTTTTCTCCAAGATCCGTGACTTCCGTGAGCGGTGCTTTACCATTCTTCGCTTGCCATCTTTTCAAATCATCGAAATTAGCTTCTGGGGGTAGCTCGCCTAGACTTTTCAATTTAGCCAGACGAGAACGAAGCTTCTTGCGACGGTTGCTGTTCCTCGTTTTTCTGTTGCCTTTGCCTGGAGGAGTAAACACATCAATAGCCTTGAATTTTTTCTTTTGTGGGAGATCTTCATCTTCCGACTCGGACTCAGATTCAGACTCGATCTCAGATTCTTCAGACGCGGAGGACTCGTCGCTTGACTCTAGACTGCTGTCATCGGTATCACTAGAGGCTGCTGGGCTCGCTTCAGATAACACATCCTCGTCCGATTCAGAGTCGCTTTCGGACAATTGGCTTTCAGAATTCGAAATATCGGCCTCGAAATGGACACTCTTGGTTGATTTGACGGAAGCTTCACCATCGACACCTTTAGTGAGAGTCGTACGTGGCGTCGATACAAACGACGGACGTGCCGGGCTGCTGGACGGTAGTGGATCTCGATGCGCCATTCGCGACATGCGTCCTGCACGGAAACGCTTGAAGTCTGGGGTCTCAAAGAATGGGACATCGGCTTGTGAATCGTCTCTTAAGGACTTGAGTTCTTCCGCCAACTCCTCAGTGTCTTCCTCATAATCCATGTCATCTTCATCGTCGTCCCCTTCAACAAAACTTGTTCGCGGGTGTCTGATAACTGTCCCGTGCTCGGAGTCCATTACAGATACATCGTCATACAGCGCCAGCCGGGTGTCTGTCTGCTCATCCTCAAGGTTGCCAGTCCAGCTTGATAGCGTAGTACGGCGCCTCTTTCGTGGCGGGATTCGAATCGGAGGTCTGGAAGAGTACGACTTCTGAAGATAAGGTCGTCCAAACGGGACGCCATCGATTAGTCGTCTACCGTCTGTCGAAACTTGTAACCGACCCGCAAGTCGCCGTGCGCGAATATCGCCAACCCCTAGTGCGCGAATCCTATAAATCAACCAGTCAGCAAAACGCCCAACAGCTGCGGTGGCATGTATAAAGTGGAGTGACGTACATAACCTCATCCCCCTCCCTCAACAGCCCATCCACAGACATAAAATGCAAACACTCAAATCCATTAACTTCAACAACATAATCCTCCAATCCCCACTGACCACCAGCATCCTCATTTTCACCAACTGCTTCGACGGCAGTTTCGAGTGGTACAACCTCGTTGATATCCTCTAACAACTGTGCGATTGTGCACCCTTCATCTCCGTACGCTGCGTTGGGAAGGCGTGTTGAAGCGATCGCAGATGTGGAAATAGGGTGAGACGTTTGCGAGCGTACGGTCCAGAGGATTCGAGTCGCTGGAAGACCGTGGCGGAGGATCGTGAGCTGTAGACGCATTTTTGTCGGTTGTCTGATTTGGTCGAGAGATTTCCAGATATTCAATCACCAACCCCTAGTGGACGACTCGATGCGCGACAGTGCCTGACAAGACAGTCTCGTCGCTTGCTAATTTTCTTCTTCTCACATGCGCAGGGTCCCTAACCGACGAAAACCACACAGACAAGCAAATCAATCAGATGGTGGATGTGTGTCACGACATATTCTCACTGTTCGAGTCGAAGTTAGCGTAAAGTGGATTGGCAGTCACTTTCGCTGAAGGAAAGTGGGTTTTCCTGCGGAGTTTTGGGGGGAAGGCGCCAGCTCAGAGCTTGGTGATTGGCTGGGCGGGGATGGAAGGTGACGCTTGCTCGATTGGGAAATGCTTGTATACTTCATTTTTTGTTCGAAAGTGACAGTCATCTGATATACTTTATATTTGTAATGATAAGGTATAATTATAACCCACAATTTTCTGAGCCCTCCCATTATCTTTGACCAGCCATTCATTTGGACGACCTCTAGTCTCTTATTGATACTTCAACGTCACGAGCTACCCATGGTTTCTTGCCCTTCGATACCCGATTAAAGCGTTTATGTATTTACTAACAGCGGTCCCACGGTTTTAAAAGAATGGTTTCACAGAGCCCTGTATGTGGCCACCGCACTAGACCGACCCTCACGCCCGCCCCAATTGCGAAATTCGAATGATGTGAAAGATGAACCTCTTCTTAGCCCCTCCCTAATTAAGCGTGTCAGTATCTTTAGTCTTGGAAAAACCAACACTTCATGATGGCATAATTGAAGATTGTTCCTGTGTCTGGCACAAATACCTGCCTTGTGATCGAGACTACTAGAACTTTCTTTTGGAGCATTGTAGCTGCCGGAGACATTCAAATAAGAGCTCCATCGAGCCCGAGTTCTTTTTTTACTTTCGAACTGGATATCGGATGACGGTTTCGTCAAAGAGGGTTATCAGACTATCTCTGGCATGTATGATGGATTATAATATTATATATTGGTTGATTAATAATGTCGGTACCTGAATCTGTGGCGTTCTGCGAACTTTTAGTCTGCTAATTTATTCACGGATCACTAGGGACACAGCGCCTGCTAGGGGCGAAACCAGTTGCCAAAAAGCCCACGACATGACCTACGGTGCCAACGTGAAGAGAAGTCGCATTCTGTAATGCAACATTCGCTCTCTTGCTCCGGAAATCCGACAGTTCTCGTCTGAAATTGATAACGGATTGCGATATCATCTTTGACGAAGGCCATATCATCCAACCTTTCCATCACCACATCCCGGCCAGCCAGCGCGAAGCCCAGGCTACCAGAGCAAGGCACTTGTGCCATGCTGGGCTAGTGATGCATGTCATAGCTAATTTGGGGGAGCTTACGTAGAAGACAGGGAGCTTTCAAAAATCGCAGGGTTTCCAGGGCCATACCAGCCGGAGCTCGCCGGATGGTGACAGGCTCGGTGTTGCATGGGAGCTTGTCGTGATTTTCAGGATTCTTAGAAGGAGTTGCATAGAGGAAAAAAGTCCCACGAGTACAGTCATCATCTCTGACTTAAGGGTACCTTGCTTGATCGTTGGATGTCTCCTTAGTTACCTCTTAGTTCTTAGATTTGTCGAAACCTATAGATCACCCTTGCATCCCCCCAACAAGCTACAACGGTGCTTTCATTTCTGTTCCTTACAGAGCTCCCTCCAAGTATGAAAATAGCAACAGACTATACATTAACTATTTTCTTTCCTATAACTATACATGGACTATTACTTTCCCTGTACTGCTTCCAGACTTGATCCGCTCAATCGCTTCTGGCAAGTGCTCAAATTCAAAGACAGAGTCAATGATAGTCCTAACTTTCCCAGCCGCCATCCATTCGGAGATTCGTTGGAAAGCTTCACGGTTGCTCTTTGCAAAGTATGGCTTGAATTTGGCTCTCCCACCACCCAACATGGAAGGACGGAGCATGTTTTTTGTCAGCGTCTTGATCACTGTGCCCGATACTCCACTGGGGACCATAACAAACACGCCCCTGTGGGTCAAGAAGTCATCCGAGGCCTTGTATAGGTTCGTTTCCTCCAGGTATGCATAATCGACCACCAGGTCGAAGATCTTGCCTTTCCCCTTCAAGACGGAGACCAGATCCTCCGTTCGATAATCAATCGCCTCGTCGGCACCAAGCTCCTTACAAAGATCAACCTTGGTGGTTGAGCAGGACACCGTCACCTTACAACCATGGGCCTTGGCAAATTGGATAGCAAACGTTCCGACACCTCCCGTGCCTCCGTTGATGAAGACTGAATCGCCTGGTTTGGAGTTCAGCACTAAGCTCTCGTACGCTGTGACGGCTGCTGTGCCAATCCCAGCGGCGTGGTCCCAGTCAACGCAAGGCGGTATGGGCACACAACCTTCAACTTCGGCTACCGTGTACTCGGCCATAGAGCCTGGATAACCCTTCTGCGTATCGACTCTGCCGTAAACTCGGTCGCCCGGATTCAGAGAAGTAACGTTGCTTCCAGTCGACACGACTTCCCCGCTGAAGTCCATACCAGCGATCGGACTGGGATTTATAAGAATCCTGACCAACCCGCCCAGCTCCGCGAAGATAGGGTCAGCTGGATTCACTCCCACACTCTTGACTCTGACAAGGACTCCGTTAGGTTTCAGGGGATTGGAAGGGTACGGCTCGTTTTCCACAAGCGTCATGCCTGTCTCGAGAGGCAGTTTGGGAGAAGTATGTACCCAGGCCCGCATGGTACGCTTTGCTGCCGTCATATTGTTTCGAATATGTGAAATCAGGATGGCAAGGTCTTCCAAAAGGATCTTGCAGAATTGTATGCTTCACTTGTCCCTCCCTGAAGGGCTATTCTGGAGGTTTTTATGTGTCAGTTGAGAGCTGTAGTGGCATCACAATCCTCCGGCTTCGGGGTGTTTCGAATTCCCCATCGCCTGGTCTAGCAACAGTCAGAATGTGTTTGAGTACCCGCCTCAGCCAGTCTAGATATGAGCTCGACATGCTGGTTGGCGGGGCTGCAAACTTCAGTTCGAAAGAATTTTGAAAGTGATACCATAAAGTCCGATAACTCCAGACTCACATGCCCCAGTATTCTCCAGGGTTCCCGGTTTGGCGTGGTGTAAAACGAGTCCCGTTGGTACTTACATCGCTACAAGGCATGGCGCTGTTGAGAAACTTTCAGGCGTTCGGACTCAGCCTAGGGTTGAGTTTGCCATTTTCCAGTATTGTGTACGGCGGATCCACCGAGGTGATAAAGGGAAGTAATCAAGGCTATGCCAAGACTCTGGCGTAACGCTTTAAGTACCGTTTAATTCCGGTTGGGAACTATGATCTACAGTAGGTACTAGCTACGACGAGGTCATTGTGGCTTGTGGCTCGTCGTATTAATACGGGGTCGCGGGGTTCTAACTGGATTGTGATCGGAGGATGATGTTTTGCCTTTTGCCGTGGCTAAAGTTTTGCATAGCGAGAGCCATACAAAAAGGAGGAGCCGTTGCCATCGTATTAATACGAGAGCCAGTTCACCGTCTCCACCCACTTGCAACATTCGATGCACATACCCCTACCATGGTCTCTCTCGTCTCTGGATTCAGCGAACATTGGTCTTCATGGTTAGGCAGCGCAGAGCGCACGCAAAGTCCCGCGAGGGCTGTAAGCAGTGCAAGGAGCAACATATCAAGGTACCATACGTCACCCGTGTCAGAAGACCAGGGCTGAAGCTTGACGCCAGTGCAATGAAGTCCATCCCCAATGCTCGAACTGCAAGCGACACGACATTCCGTGCAGCTTTTCTGCGCCCAGTCTTACAACCACGCCCCTTAACGCAGATAGCCTTGCCGACCTTGAGTTGCTGGACTACTGGCACCGGCAATCTGCGTCGGCAAACCCGTTAATGCCGGCCAGGCAGTCAGAGAACGACGCTATCCGCCTCGGCTTCTCTCACCACTACCTGCTTAGCAGCATTTTTGCCCTCGCCTCTCTACAGCTCTTCAACGAAGACCGGTCCCAAACTCGCTGGTATATGAGAGCGGTCGCGCACCAGCAGGCCGCAATAGCCCGGGCTAGGCCGCACTTCCAGCCTTTAGAAGAGTCGCAGCACTTAGCTCTACTGAATTTCTCTTTCTATACCTCGATCTACGCCGTGGCAGAGCCTCTTCTCCGACCATGCCACCACTCAGCCTTTGACCCAGTCAAGGAGCTACTGCAGGCGATTCGGCTTGGTAGGTGTTCGGCTGTGTTTGTCCAGCAACATCTCGTTTCTGCCGTCTCCGCGAACCAGTCCTTTGTGGAAAAATACCGCACACACCCTCTTGAAGCCATTCAGGGACTGGAATCATTTCCGCAGCTGATGTCGCTACAGCGATTCATAGAGAGTCAATGCGAAGGCTATGAGAGATCTGCGTGTCTCGGAGCTGCTGAGTCACTCTTCACCAGCATTGCCAGTCTTGTAAATAATCCCGACCCTTCCGCTCAGACCCGAGCGATATGGGGATGGGCAAGTCACGTCAACAGCGCCTACCTGGATATGTGCTTTGCTCAACATACTGTGGCACTCGTAATATTCGCTCATTTTGCCGCCCTGTTAAGTCTAAGTAGAGGAAGTTGGTACCTGCTAAGCTGGCCACCATTGCTCCTGAGACATATTCGGAGTCTTCTGAAAGATGGGCTGGAGGAAATTATACGATGGCCAGAGGAAATTGTATTTGGAAATAGACTTGCGCTACCTTCTCCCGCCTAGCAACCCGAAATTTTGTCTATTGACCACAACCTTGACCACAACTGTGCTACTTTTACCGTGGTAAATAAGTCTCGAGTTTGCCCGATGACAAGCCCTTACTAACCTTCATCTACCACTCTCAAACTGGCTATGTTTGACGGAGCGGCGTAGAATGCTGGCAACGGTGGACCTTCGTGATTCTCACACATGCAATCACCGCGGCTATTAGTTGATTTCAAGATTCGCAAGCAATGGTCCTCTAAGCGTTCATGAAAATTTTCGGAATTCATCTAGAAAATTTTTAGTGTGGGTTGGCTTATAAAACCAATAAAACAACGTACGTACGTTTGTACACGTGCTTCAGGTGGTTCATGTTAAAGTGTATTCGATTGTCTCTTTGTCTGTGTGTTTTGTTGATGAGGCCCCGAGGCGGATGGGGATGTTTTAACCTGGCTTTGTATGAGTCCTTGGGGCTTCTTCTCTAGTAATCTCTTGCTCACTAGATATCTGTTTCATAGATCCTTGACGTTTTTGCTTCTCTTTTGC
Source organism: Talaromyces verruculosus (assembly GCA_001305275.1). NCBI lineage: Eukaryota > Fungi > Ascomycota > Eurotiomycetes > Eurotiales > Trichocomaceae > Talaromyces > Talaromyces verruculosus. The sequence continues at coordinate 150,828 of LHCL01000026.1, forward strand.
GTGCGTAGCTCGTAAATTATGGTTTTCTTTCCGTATGAGTAAAAGATCATTTACAGTCATTTCATAGGCCTTTGACGTCTGTAGAATTTGCTTTATCAATAACCTCAGATGGGCTTCTCGTATGCCGGCTCATTCCGCATTTTAGGTTAATCTCTAAATCCAGCCCCGGTCGTCGCGGGATAATGACCTTTGTAAAAAAAAAAAATGAAGTCGTGAAACAGCTATCGGAGCATGGTCGTCTAGCCGTTTACATCTCGACAGATCGGGGTTGAGCCTCGTGGTGTTGATGACCTCTGGAATCTCATCCGTCCAATGAGAGAAATTATACCTCGATTCTATCACCGGTGATAAAGAGGACGATAGAAGAGGAGATAGAAGAGGAACTTGAATAGGTAAGTAGAAAATCGACTTTTATTCGCTAAGGATAGAGAAATCTGGGCGCCATGCCCCCAGAAGAGGGTGAAGTTGGAGATGGGAGACAGTGAGACGCCGATGACGCGCCAGACACGCGTGAAGCACCTGGAGCGCCGACCACAAGAAGGCACAAAAGGTCCTACAACACCTGGTGGAATCCAACAGCGCGTTGCGACACCAGGTAATACAAATGGCTCAGGAACCAGGTAAACGGGACCAGGAAGCCCAAACACGCGAGATTCAGCGCCAAAATGCGATACTAGCGCTCCAATCGGATATGAACGCGTTGAAGAGCCAGATGAATGCGACCCAGAGGGAGCTACAGGAGACGCGACAAATGATCACCAGCCGTGCCAGCGATGACTCTGACAAGGACCCGGAATCACAAGAATCATTAAATTACGGAAGGAGGTGTCGTAACTCACTGAGTTGGTGCGCAAGCTACACGATGGCACATCCATAAGCCGTATATCACAAACCACGGTCAACACGGGAAGCAGTTGGGCATCCATCACCACACCGTCGTCTGCGCTATCCCCAGCAACGCGAACGGCACGAGCAGACATGGGACTTTCTATGCTCAGATTGGAAACCAGTCAAGCCTCCCCAGAAGCTATGGCCCTCCTCCAAGAGCAGCGAACCATCGCTGCTCGCCTAGGACTCCAGAACGAGACAGAGACCATTACAAAAAAAGTGAATTTCTTCAACGGGGATTTAAATATGCACACAACGTTGAATGATAAGGTATAATTATATTATGCCATGCATCCAAAAGTGACAAAGAACTCCAATAAATGCATTGTGTCCAAAAATACTCCGTAGTTCAAACACCAAGGGAAATGAGAGAGGGTATAAGTAAAAGCGGACTTTTTCTATAAGAAGAGAGCAGACATCAAATTATGAGGCGTTCCCTTGTTGTTGACTCGAGTTCGGCACCGGTCGTCGATTTGGCACGCCCGTACTTATTGCTCGACGAGGCTGAGGTGTCTGCGAAGGTGTGAATGCTGGCGGTGGTTGCTGCTGTGTTTCATTCGCTGAGTTATCATTATATTCGCTCGTATGCCCCTGTGTTTGACCAGACTTTCTATCTTCAAAGACGCTGTCTGCATATGACACAGGCCGTAATCGTGGTGACTGGGGCAGCATGTCGACGGACTCGGACGAATCACGAGAAAATGAGCGTGTGAATGCGTCTCCGTCGTCATCTCCTTCATGATGGTAGATGTGGTCGTCTTCATTATGACTTGTCTGCGGATCAGGAAATGGTGTTTTTGTATCACCAACTGGCCCCGAAAAGTTACGGCTCCCTTGAAAAGCCGGTGCGGGTGTTTGATGGTATTCTCCGCGTGGCCCGTCTATCGGACTAATCATATCAGCCATTGCGTCCTCATAGCTAGGGGGTGCATCGTCGCCTTCAAGATTGTTGTGAGATGCTAATTCAGCTACTTGATTAACTGGTCGTGGTGGTTGTGGTGGAGGGTTGTTATCGTCGTATATAGATGGTTTTCGCCCTAGTTGAGATTCTTGTAATTTCCTGTTGGCGGTCATGGCTTCTATGAGAGCAGGTGGAGGACGAATGCCGGAATATACTCTTACGCCCAGTCGAAGAGGTACGACGATTACTTGAGGCTATATTTTTGTCAGCTCAATCGTTCGCAAAAAGTTAGGGGGATGCCTACCATCGATCTTCCCGCAGGTCCATGCGACAACCCAACTCTTACTTCAAGTTCATAGTACCGAGAAATATTACACGTCTCAAATGACGGTGCAACGTTCGGCGGCAGCGGGAGTCTATTCCATAGACCCGCATCAATCTTCCATTCCTGGCCCATTGGATCCGACGCTTGACCAATAAGGACATTCATATTGCTTCGACTTAGTATCAATGTGCTAAGTGGCTCTGTGCGCACGAGTTCATGCGCTCTGATATTGGTATAACTAATCAATTCAATCTGAAGTAGTTGTAGAAACATCGGCTCGGGAGTATGGGATTTCTTCGTAACGATGATGCGTAGGGGTATAGGTTCGTTGCAGGTCAGAATCGGAGGATTGGGCAATCGTGCATCGACCGATACTCGTACCGGATCTGCGGTCGAAAGCGGGATCAGAGGTGTAGATGACTGTTTGCGAAAGAGACCGCCCTTTTTCACGGCTGCTTGGGGTTGTTGTCTCATAAACTCGTGTTGACGTCTCGCGTAGGTTTCTTCATTAGGGTTGCCATTTCGCGGAGGTTCGATGGGGAGGAAATTAAATCCTGCAATCTGTTATACTAAGCAGCTGAATACTGAAATCCTGGGCAAATCGACTCACCGATCGTATATTCTCTTTATAAAACTGTGGCCGTACAACAGTCGTCTTGACGTAGTATTTAATCTCCGCCTCTCCAGGAAACGTATTCAATGAAGGCGGTAGCGTCTTTTTGACATGCGCATATGTATCTCTTGCCACTTCGACTCGCAGACCGACCATGCTGAGGTTGGTCATCATTGAATTCTGGTTGCTGCAGGAATTGTTGAACGGGAACTGCATGCTCGTCAGCCAACCTCCCCGAAGTAGTTTCTTTGGTAGCTCGTACCTTGAACTCGAACGGATATTCATATACACCAGCAGCCAGCGTAAACGCCGCATTGGGAGAGCTATGTTGCGCGATATCCGGGCTCGGAAAGACGACTTGAACCCTATATAATATCTGTACGTCGGCCATCAGTACCAAACCTGATCTCGTGTCTCCTAGAAGGTTAACCCACTTTATGTACTTCTATCTCCGCCTTCTTCTTCTCCCGGTCATTGCGCGGTGTCGACAGCCGCGTCCGACTTTCGCCTTCAAGCTTGACATGAATCGCACTAATAGCGGTGTCGGAATGTAGCTGCAGTACCACTCGTCCGGTGATGTGGTCCAAGTTTGTGAAATGGCTATGCGGTTTGTCGAGTTTGATAGTTGCTGCCATATTCAATCAGAAGTAGGGATGGTACGATGGACAGCAAACGGCGGGGAAGTGGAACAGGGGATAAAAGAATGTTTGATCACATCTGATAACGACAGAAAAAAAGAGTATATATATATACAGTTGTAAAAGTGTTGCAGCCTAGTTGTCAGTCCAGCGTTCCATCAGCTCTGGAATCTAGCTGATTGTGAATTGGCATCCAACGTAGAACTGCCAAGGGTAGGTTGGAGGAATGACGTTTTGTTTTTTTTCTGGGTGGATTCACCGCGGGGCCATCCGGAGGGCTTGCCGACTCCCCTAAGAAAGATTCGACGACAACCACCATCCAAGATACATACTCGCAAATGCCTTCGCGTTATTGTCCGGTTACAGTCGGTATGTGGCTTAGCAGATGCGAGGTAGCGAAGCGAGTACGAGCGGTTCGTTCAGTCAAGGTATTGGATGACGGTTATGTTGTTGCCTTGGTGCCTGCAATCTAAGCCACTTTGTGAGATACCCCTGAATTTGGAGGCTGTACTGATGAAGCTGAGTGTTATGCAAGTTTTAAATTATTGTTTCGCAGACCCATCAATTGGGTAGCATGCATTATATACAGAGCTTGTGTGTGTGATAGTATACATGTTGTACAGTTGTTATAGACCTTCCTTTGCCAGCATATCTATCTGAGTTAGCAATATCCACCGCAAAGAAGAAGCTCGCTTACCTGCAATATCCAAATAGAACGCAATGGCATTAAATCTATACTGTCAGTCGGGTTCTATGCATGGAGGAGATGATACTCACTTCCTCTTATTCCCCGTCAACTCCCCCACCATCCACTGTATGCGATTGGACCAATTGATCAAATCCAGATGGCTCACACCCACGAGTGTACCTTTGTAGCCTGCATCACCGCCCCATTTGCTGCTTGCAACACTGACGAGGCCGTCATTGGGGCCTTCGACTTCTTCCAGGATTCGGTGGAATGGCCGGAAGATGTTGAAGGGGCCGGGTTGAAACATTGCGCCGTAGGAGAAGTACCTGAAGAATTAGTCGGGTTTTAGAATCGTGACATGGACAAGACGTACCGGACATCCTCAATGTCTGGCACGTTGGGGTTAAATTCGTCCTCGAGATATTTCCGGGTCAGTTGGCTAAATGCCTGTGCTTCGGAAGTGATCCTATCAATTGATTTCGACAGTTTGCGCAGTCGAGTCACTTGGAATGTCAAGTGTTAGCCAGGCATTGCATCTTGACAAACTCCAGGATTGTGAATGGTATACCATGTGCGTCAACCCGCTGCATGAAATGGTCGGCAATCACGGAGCCTATTCTTGTGAGTACAACTACACATACAAAGATAGGCAAGAATCCCACCTCGATGAGGAGTTGCAACTGTTGTCAATGACCGGACTTTAAAGTCTGTCGGCCTCAATATGCTAATCATGTACCGGGAGTCGAGTCCTCTAATCGATCAGCATTTGACAATCCGGATGTCATAGGTGACTCACCCCTACACACAGTCAATAAAATGCTTGCATCAAGAGACAAAACAAACTCACCATGCTATGCCTACACCAAGACCCATACTTAGAAAGATTCACCATCATCATCATCACCATTGACAACTTACGCAATGATATTAACATCACACCCCTTTGCCTCAGCCGCAATATCCTCCACCAAAGCCCTCGCCCGATTCTCAATCGAAGCATAAGGCGGCACCGTGGTCGTAATCACCTTGATCCCTTTCATGGTCAAGGCATTCTTGATACCGTGCCAGTACTCAATGGGCGGCAGGAAGGAGCCCGCCAGTTTGAGTTCGGCGAACCCTAACAAACCATGGGCCAGGACGATGGCATTTTTGGGGCGTTCTACTAAGAATTAGTTGGGGTTTCAACAAGCAAATTGTTGGAGGGATTACGGTAGTCTTCTTGGATATGGGCGAACTTGTCCTCGATTAATTGTCCCAGGCTGGAGAAGCGCGGGTCGGTCTTGTCACCGTGGAGGTGTAGGGGACATGATGTAGAGAGGGTGCGAATGTGCCTTGTAGACGTTATCAATCTGGCTGGGCTAGAATAGATTGCTAGCCTCATAGCAACCACGGTACGAAGTCAGATAATCGATGTTGTTTAGATACATATTGAAACCTTGGACGTGTTCTGGAAGAAGCGTTTCCGTGGATGTGCGCCTTCTGCCTGATAATTCAGGTGTCGATGCCAAAGGTCGGATTAATAAACGGCGGGCTCCGATTGGCTGGATCGATAAGCTCTCTCATTGCGACGTCATGCTTCATCTTCATCTTCTTCATGCTTCATCTGCAACGATGCTCTACACAAAACAAGGCATGGGAGCATTAGTATAGTCAATTGACTTGTTCCGATGGGGCATTACTTCATCAACTCACTCGTTGCAGCTGACTTGACTATTTTGCTATCGTAAAGAGTTTCTACACATACATCTTCAATCATACCTATACAGACGTTCATAGATCAAGCATCAAGCCCATCAATTCGATATACAACCCAGAATACGTTCGGCCGACCATAGGTTGTTCAGCTAAACACCGGCCACATCGGGCTCCGAGCACGAGAGATTGGTCATGATTCGAGTACCCCTCTCGGTGCTGGCTTATACTACATCTCGACCAAATCCCTCGTTGTCCAATCGTTGTGCTCGATATCGTCATCATCCCGCTTTCTCTCCTTCCACCAGTCTCTCCTCCCCCTTCGTTTCATCTTTACCATCCTACTCAACACTTACGTCTGCTTCTCCCTCCTGCTGCAAGTGTAGACCACGCTGCTGCCTGTCAGGAAAAGGGACTTGTCGCTGTTGCCGTTCATCACAGAAACTACCCCGCACACATCTGCACAACAAGCAATTCTCAACATCAGCCATAATGGCCACGGAATACAAGCTCAAGGACATTTCGTCCCTCCAAGACATCCCAAACTATGAGAAAGTCGAATCAGAAGTTGAAGGTGTCCCAGATGGAAAAGTGTTGGTGGTCAGATTGGAAGACGATAAGTTTCATGCTATTAGTCCGCGATGCACGCATTACGGTGCGCCGTTGAAGTTGGGTGTTGTTGCGCCGGATGGGCGTATTACTTGTCCATGGCATGGAGGTATTCTCCCTCTCTGTCAATCACGAATTGAACGAGAATACTGATGTAAGTAGCATGCTTCACCGTCGCCACGGGCGAGATTGAAGATGCGCCTGCCCCAAACCGTTTGAACACATTCGAAGTCTACGAAAAAGAAGGCGTAGTCTACATCAAAGGCGAAGAAGGTGCCATCAAAGCCGGCCAACGAGACCCGAACCTCAAATGCTCGGCCTCAACTGAGGAGAAGGTCGTCGTCATCGGAGGGTAGGCCCCCTCCCCTTTCTTCTCTTATCATCTGATCAAATACTGAGTATAGACAGAGGAAGCGGATCCCTCGGCACAGTCCAGACCCTGCGCGAACTCAACTTCAAAGGCAGCATCACCCTACTCACCAAAGAGCCTAATCTACCCCTCGACCGCACAAAACTCTCCAAAGCTTTGATCGCAGATGCCTCCAAGATTGAGATTCGACCTGCAGAATGGTACTCCAACGCCGGCATCGATGTAGTGCACGACGAAGTCACAGCCATCGATTTCCAGGGGAAATCCGTTTCCACCAAATCTGGAAAATCGTACCCCTACACAAAACTCGTCCTAGCTACAGGCGGCGTTCCTCGCGACTTACCGCTCGAGGGATTCAAAGATTTGGGCAACATCTTCAAACTCCGCTTCGTCACAGACGTGCAAAACATCCTCGGCGCACTTGGCGAAGAGAAGAAGAGAGTCGTGATTATCGGCAGTTCCTTCATCGGCATGGAAATCGGTAACGCGCTCTCCAAGAACCACGACGTCAGTATCGTGGGCATGGAGAAAGCGCCTCTAGAACGAGTCATGGGCGAAAAAGTCGGCAAGATATTCCAGGGATTACTCGAAAAATCCGGTGTCAAGTTCTATCTAGATGCCGGCGTCGACAAAGCCACCCCTTCATCCTCAAATGCAGATAAAGTAGGTGCCGTCCACCTCAAAGACGGCACAACCCTGCCCGCAGACGTCGTCATTTTGGGCATTGGCGTCAAACCCGCCACGGACTTTTTGGCAAACAACTCTGCCATTTCTCTGCTGCAAGACGGCTCAATCCGCACTGATGAGACATTCGCCATCCCCGCGCTGAACGGCGATGTATACGCAATCGGCGACATAGCGACGTACACCTACCACGGTCCCGGCGCATCACCGGAGACCGGCTCCCCTGTAAGAATTGAGCATTGGAACGTCGCCCAAAACGCCGGGCGGGCCGTGGCACGCTCCATCGTCAACAAACCCTCTTCCCCTCGCAAACAACACAAAGCATTTATTCCTGTTTTCTGGTCTGCACTAGGCCAACAACTACGCTACTGCGGCAATACAATGGCCTCGAACGGCTTCGACGATTTGATTATCAAGGGTGAACCGGAGAATGCGAAATTCGCCGCTTATTATGCCAAGGGAGACACGATTGTGGCCGTTGCGACGATGGGGATGGATCCGATTATGGTGAAAGCGGCGGAGTTGATGAGGAGGGGGAATATGCCGAAAAAGCAGGAGATTGAGGCTGGTGTGGATTTGTTGAAGGTTGATGTTCCGGGGAGAGTTGTTATCTAGTCTGAACTACACTAAGGAGGCAGTTTCTGGTGGGATGATGGTTGGGGGTTGGTTGGTTGATTAAGTGGGATTAGATTGAGTAAATGATATATATATACATTCCACTTCATATCACCGTCACCGTATAAACACGTCAAAAGAAAGGCTAAAGAACGATAGGGGGTATCATAAAAATCATAAAATATGCACACAAAGAAATCAAAAGACCGTATATATCATTTCATCCCTCACCAGGTTGGTTGACCCACCAATTGATACTATTTGGGAAGGAGATCACTCCGCAAACTCTCATCCAACAACTCCCTATCCAAAACATGCGCATGAACAGCAACCTGTTTCGCCGGCAGAGGCGTCGAGGACACAAACCCCGGTATGGGGCCTTTCTGATTAATCCCAAAACCGCGGATAATCGGTTTCGGTGCTGTTGTCCTAGGACGAGTTTTGGTTGCTGTAGTTGTAGTAGTTGTTGTTGTAGATGTAGAGGTCGTGGTATCGTATGAAATACTCGCTGCATCAGATTGTTGCGCTCGGATGAGGTGGTGGTGTTGATTATGTCGTAGGATATCGGCTGTTAAGGTGGTGGAAAATGAGGAAGAAGGTGTACCTGAAGTCGCGGGGCTGGGTGCAATGCCCCATTTGCCCATGACCCAGCCGCCGACTTTGCGGGTTATTGTTGCTGGCTTTTTGATGCCTTCGGGGTGGGAGGTCGGGACTACAATTGGCTCTGTTGTAGGTGTATTCGAGCCTGTGCTGGCGGTATCTGAGTTGGGGGCTGGGATACTGGATTTTGCGGCTACGCTGGCGAGTAAGGAATGCGATGATCTCGGTAGACTTCCCGCAGTAACGATACTTGCTTTATCGGCCGTGATATTTGTGGTCGATATCACAGGCGGAGTAGACGATATCTCCGTCGCGACAGTCACGACGCGCTGCGGTGGACGACGAGGGAGGAAATATCTCGATTCAAATCCCCCGAGTAACTGTGACGGCCGTTCGCGGAGAGTATGAATATCCATCCCTGAAACAGAAAGAAGACTTTCGTACGATGCTGATTTTCGTAGTGTAGGGACGTGTTGTTGCATTGGATCAAATGGGGTTTCGAATATATTGTCAATGATAGACGGACCGGGTGCATCCTCTGTCAGCTCTGCAGGTTGATTGTCATGTTTATCAACTGTATCCTCCTGCTCTTCCGGTATAGCAGGAGGAAGCCACAGCTCATCACCGTTCTTTGCCCGTTGCTGCTCAAAAACATCGTCACCGGTATCAAAATCACTATCAAGATCGGAAAATGACATCCCTGGCATAGAAAACGAGCGATTTGAAGTATCTGACAAACGATGGCCTTTCCACATCGGCCGTTTGGGCGACGTCAGCATAGCAGTACTTTCCGGACTTGAAGGCCGCGACAACTCGCTCTGATCAACGACATCGAATATAGATGAAGGCTGGTATGCGGAAATAGGAGAACTGGCCAGTGACGATATTCCAGACGGATGAACAGAGTACCGTTGTGAAGATGAGGATGGAGGAATCGAGACAGACGTCTGAGACATGATTGTTGATACAGAAGACGACGAGGGATGGGCGTGGTGATATGAAGACCTAGGACTATGCATTCCTGATGCCATAAGTGTAGGTCGTCTCTTCTTCTGTCGACGTATAGGCTGTTTCTCTTTCTTGGAACTAACCGACGACGAAGGCGAATGATAATGATGATGCACATGAAACTCTTGCGACACCGGACGCGGCTCCTTCGCATTGAGCTCTTGATCTAGTCGCGACCCTTGCGGTCGTGGCGGTTGGTCGGCGTCTGCATCAACTGGCTGATGATGCATTATCTGCTCGCGCAGATTCTCAACTTCCTGATTCGAACTCTCCAGCAACTCTCGCAGTTCGACAATACCCATTTGCAGGTTCGCATTGTCCTGCAAAATATCGCGCACAAACTTTGACACAACCGGCGTCGTGGCATTGCTGTTTCGATCCATAACCGCCGACGCAGCAGCAGCACCCTTGAGTCGACCAGCGGCACCGTCCAACTCCCTCTCCACAGCACGTCTCCGTTCCATGCGCTCAATAATCTGCGCATGCTCCTCCCTCTCCATCCTCGCCTCATACTCCAACCGATCCAACTGATCTTGTAGGTCACGCAACGTCGTCTCCGCCTTTTTCCACCTCTGCACCGCCGATTTTTCGTCCTCCTGCGTGAGAATCAGCTGCTGCTGCAACTCCATCTGCTCCGCCTCCATCGCATTCAACTGAATCTCCAAATCTGCCGCCCGCGCCGCCGAAGCCGCCAACGCCCTCATCTCAAGCTGCGTCTGCTGTAACCTCTCCGCCAGCGCTTTGATTTCGTTGTCTGACGTCGCGACGGCATTGTTGAGACCCTCCAGTTGCTCGAGCAGGTGGCGATTCTCTTCGACTATGCGCGCATTCGTGGACTGGATTTCTCGTTTGTCGTGTTCCAGGCGCTCCATTTCGAGGAGTAGGTGCTTTCGATCGGCCTCGGCGTCGGAGACGTAGGTCTCGTGCCGTTGGAGGAGGGCCTGGAGGGAGAAGGTTAGCGACATTTCGCCTACTCATCTGCGACACGACAAAAATCCGTTGGAGAGGTATCACGAAGTAAGAACAGGGTATTAGAGTAAAAAGCATACCTGCCCCAATCTCGCCGCAGTCTCTAAATCCTTCTCCAAATCGCCCAAAGCCACATTGTTATGCCTGAGGTATGCACAATCCCGTCTTCCACAGCAGCACTGCAGCGGGCCTTCCTCACCAGAATCACCACACGAATGATTCCTACCCGCAGATGAAAAAGGAATAATCACATTCTCGGATCCAAGTCTGGTGGAGGTGGGAGGAATGTGCGTGGACGTAATAAAATTCGCGGTCGGACTAGTGCTGCTGGTAGTGGCATATTGGTCATGCATATCTCGGTCTCCTCCCCCTCTTTCAGTTTCGTGGTTGGCATTCTTGGTGTCGTGGTTGTGCTGCAGGTCCATATTGGCTGGCCGATGCGGTGTCTTTTCTGTCCACTCCCCGTACCGTCTATCCCCTCGAGATGGACTGCGAGGGGACTTTGTCTCCCTTTCTTTCCTCTCTCTCTCTCTCTCTGCGTTCTTCCAGGTTCGTGCGAATAGCGATAGTGTACTAAGTAATCCAAGAACCGGAAATTAAAGATCCAAGAACGAGTTAGCACAATCGGGGAATGGGGGACTGAGCAGGAATGTAACGCCTTCTTTACATACCGCCGGATAACAGGATCAGACTCAAAAGCACGGGGCTGGGAGGTAATATTACCGTATTGATGTGTATTGGGACTATGACGCCATAGTATTCAGGCACCCTTTGCCAGTTGGCTGAGCTAGCCTGATCAGGACTAGCGTGTAGATACAGTGTCTTGTGACTCCGCTCGTCATGCATCCAGGATCACGCTGAGGATACTACTACTGTAGACGCGCTGCAACTTAGGGTAAGTAAGAATAGAGTGAATTGAATAAATATAATGAATATTAAAACAACCTAATCGATCAGCGTCTTAGATCGTGCCATCCCAAACACCTTGCGTTCCAGGCTGCTCCGTAACACAAAAAACTAGGGCATGAAGTCACTACGGAGGTTGATGAATGCCCCCGTACCACCCTCCTCACTCAGCTCGCTGACCAAAGCCTCAGTCTGTGAGTAGAGCGTTTCTAGAGCGGCCGTTGATGATTTTCCGAGGGATACTGTTGAAGTCAGCACTACATCAGATAGAATCGTAGATAGGAGAGACAGCATACCTAATATAGCGGCATTCAAATCATCAGCCACTGCAACCCGTCCAGAAGCATCCAAATGATGTCCATGGACCGAAGATCGAGGATCAGGGTACGCCACCAGCGAGAAAATATCCTCGAGGTACTGTTTGTCGCCTCCATATTCATCCGATGGATAGTCCATGCGTAGTTGTTGTCCGTATTGCACGGCTTCAGTGAGCAGTTCGTGAAACTTGGCGGTGTCGTCTACTGTCGTTCTTGGTGGCTCTTCAGTGTCCATCCCTTCGCCATCTGAGTAGCCATCGTCAACTTCCATCTCTTCTTCTCCTCTTTTTGGTTCGGTTGTTGCAGCGCTCGACGAGTCGCTGCATTTGCACATCATTTCGAGGAACTTTCGACATCGAAGTTTGAACAGAATATGAGGGTTATCTTGAAGGACTTTGGGAAAGTACGCGTTTGTATACTTTAATGCCTTGTCCATGTCGCCTTCGAGAATAGCGGCGCGGATTTCTATCTTCGTTAGTATTACTCAATACGGCTCTTGAATAGAATGACTTACTCTGACGATTCGCTGTATCAATATCCTCTCCTAGCTCATGTTGATACAGTGACCGTGACTGCCCATTCTCCAGAGCAACAGACTCTGCGCGCACTTCTTCCGCAAACGTTCGAGCAGTCTCGTAATATCCTTCTTGAGCAAGAAACTGAGCCACTAGTTCCTGCAAAAGAGCGGCTTCATCCAAGGGAGGTTGGAGACTAGCGGTACTCGTTTCACTGATTTCGTTAAGAAGGGTATGTTTTTCTTTCTACAAACTGTCAGTCGGACGTTCAGACGTACTTCAGAAAAACGTACCTTGACCATCCCGTCAATGTCGAACATGAACGGCTGTTGACCAAAATTGACCCTCACATGCATGCCATTGTGCCTCTTCATACCGATAGACGGGTAAAAAGCTATACTCTTTGATGTCGGGAGATCCTTGAACGCGGTGCCTACAACCGTCAGCTTAGTCCTAGACTATCTTAGAAATAAAGGTGGCATACCAACTAATATTCCATTCTTCGTAAAAAAACCACTCCGCGTCGTAAAATTGACTCCGCAACCGATGGTATCATTAACACCATATGTAGGGCCGAACGGTCGACCTTGGCCTTGATTCTCGCCGACAAAAGCCTTGCCGTCGTCTCCGTGGTACGCCCACGACTCGTTATCCCAGCCGGGTAGTCTTTCCAACGACGCTCTAGACGATGAGAAACCGATGGCAATGACTCTACAACTACGTTAGTTCAATTCCACAAAAGGAGGGAGATACATACGCATCCTTCGGTTTAACCAGAATGGTAGCTTCATAATAGTATATCCCAGATTCACGCGGCATCGGAAAATCCGCCCGTACAGACGCCGCCTCATGATCCGGTTTGTGCACATGGCCCATATACCGCACCTCCAAGCCATCATTCGTTAGATCCAGTCCGTCATGTCTGTCACTCTCGTTCCAGCGAGATGGCAACGGTTGCGGCTTATCTTCTAGAGCGGCGGCGGCAGCAGTAGTGATGGTAGGCTCTTTCTCGACTATATCGTACGTCATCCCCCGATGCGACGGCGCCATACGGTGGAGGTTGACATGGCTACTCGACGCGGAGAGTGATGGCTGTTGTTGCTGCTGTTGTTGGAGAGGTTCGCGTTGAGTAGCTGCTAGCTTTGAGCGTCGGGCAGCTTCTAGTCGAGCGACGTATCGGGAGTTTCGGAGGTATGACGGGACGAAAAAGGAAGGATCGTATAATGGGGATGATGATGAGGCTGTAGAAGAAGACGACATCAATAAAGCTGGCGATGATATGGTTGCTGCTGGTAGACCTGTCGTAGCAGGGCTCGTTGCTGCACCGGCGTATTCGGGGATGTTGGCGAACTGTCGGGAATAAGGAGGAAGGCCGCTGGACCTCCTCCATCCGGCGCTCGTAGCGCCGTAGTTCATCTGCATGTCTGCATCCGTGGCAGTGACTGAAGTTGGATTGCGGGTGGAGTTGGTCGTTGGAGGTAATGTATGCGGGGAGGTCGTCGCTGATGGGAGAGACGTAGTGGCGGCGGCGGTCGTAGAAGTGGTATTAAGGGTAGCGGCGAAGGTTTCCGTATAGTGAGGAATATGGAAATTCAAATGACGGGAGAAAACAACAGAGGAAGATGGATCGGGATGGTCGTTGGCTGCACCAGAGACGACTGAAGCATAAGAGAAGCGACGAGGACCGGACGGCATGCTGGGCAAGAGCTCCACTGCGGATCACTGGACTCTAGTAGACAGACTACGTAGTACGTACACTCTACTTAACACGACACTTGAATCATACCCACCTTGGACTTGGTACTTAGTACTTACTAACCCTCAATACTGACAAGGATGTCAAATATTGATTGCAATTCCCTCGTCCGGATAACAGCATCCGTTCGTCTTCGTTTTCAACCAGGTATCTGTTTGCCCGTCTATACCGGTTTAGCCAGGACACTCGCGTGATCAAGTGTGATCAAGCAGTCTCGTTTATCATTGACGAATAGATTGTTTCTAGATTTCAAATATATGGCTGACAAAAAACAGAGGACAAACACTCAACAATACAGACAAATCACATGCGGCAACGAGTCGCCAACGACCGACAGCAAAAGAATGCATGGTTCAGTGTCTGAGTGTAGGTATCAGTGCATATCAGATGCGGGGAAGTCTCCCAGTACAACATTTGTATGACCTGACTCACTACCAGCCAGACCAACTATTCCGGGTCAGCAACGTGGATAATAGCCTTGCCGAAATTCTTTCCTTCCAACATATTCACAAACGCTGTTCCGGCCGAGTCAATTCCTTCGTCGATATGTTCCTTGGTCTTGATACTGCCTTCAACGAGCCACTGCAACACGACTGTCAGCGTAATCACCCGGACCTACGGAGTAGAGGCATGGAACTAACCTGCGGAACACGCTCGTCCCTCTCCTTGATATATTTAGGACCAAAGTCCGGATCATTAACCAAGAACCCCTGGAATCGGATGCGCTTAGGGACCATCTGTATTATATTCTTGATGGGGTATCGGTCGTCTATTCGGTCAGGTCAGTCTAATCCTCCAAGCCGAAATAGAAAGACTTACCAATTGCTAGATTATATTGCGACACCATGCCAGACGCAACTACAAAATCAGCATCTTTCTTCAACCGAGACACAGCAAGAAGAGAGAGAAAAAACATACCAATCCGTCCAAAAACATTCATACACTCAATCGCAGCTTCCAACTGCTCCCCTCCCACATTCTCATAATAAATGTCGACCCCATCCGGCGCCAGTCTCTGCAACGCCTCCAGCACCGAAGGTTCCTTCTTATAATTAAACCCGCCATCAAACCCCAATTCATTCACAATAAAGTCCAACTTCGCATCATCGCCCACACTCCCAATAACCCTAAGCCCTTCCCTTTTTGCGATTTGCCCAACAATCTGTCCCACCGCACCCGCAGCAGAGGATATAAAAATCGTCTCCCCCTTTTTGGGGTGGCCAATCTCGTACAAACTCGAATAAGCCGTTAGGCCGGTCATTCCCATGATACTCAGGAAATTCGATAAGGGAAGATTGAGCGGATTCTCAATCTTGTTGATGTACGGATTCTGAGCCAACTCTTTCCCCAGGAGGATGTACTCTGCGATATCGAAGATGCCGAATAGAATATCACCGGCGCCGTACGTTACGCCCTTGGACGTAGTGATACTCTCCTGCCCGTCGTCAGAGAGACGCAGGACTTGCACCAAAGCATAAGCGCTGATGGGCTTTCCGATCTCAAAGGGGGGTGAGTAACTAGAGCGCGTGGGAGGGCGCATTCGTCCTCTCATGTAAGGGTCGCAGCTGAAGTAGAGGGCCTTAACGATTGCTGACCCGGCGGGGATGTGTTGATTCAAGTCAAAGTCTGGGAGGGGTTCGACTTGGATGTGTTCGCCCACCAGAGGGTTGTGGGTGGGCAGTTTTTTGTAGATGAGGGCTTTGTTGGAGACCATTTTGCTGATCTTTCAAGTATATCTATAAGTCTGGTAGATGTATATGTATGGTTACAAGGAGGCGTAGAGGCGAGGCAGCCTTTATATGCCCTTCAATAAACAAAGGAACTCCGTCGTAGTTTACTAATTTAACAAAAATTCTGTAAAGAAGTAGATTGAACACCCCACTACCATCATCTGTGTTATGGTCAGAGAGCCTGGGATGCCTTCCCGATCCGTCCATACGGCCGAGTAGCCCACGGCGGATGTGTTACTTTAACGAGATACGTCCGTCTGTTACGACATACTGGTTCTGTCTACGATGTTCGGTTGTTACATACTTTTTGAACAGTAGATTGACGGATTTCTTGGGATTACGTATGCGGCATATTCTGGATTGCGTGATGCCAGGTTGCGGTCAGGGTTACTTTATACAAAGGACTACGTAGTTAGGTCAAGTATAATTTTTTCTTGATTATTATATTATACAGGTTATCAACCTAGAAGACCCAACAGACAGATTGAAAACCGCGCCATAGTAAAACACAAACAGCAAAGCAAAAAGGCTGATCAATGCAAAACATAAACCGTATTCCGTACACCACCATATAAAAATCGATCAAGGGAAGGTAATGCTGTAGAAGAGAAAAAAGTAATGTACAAGAAGAAAAGGTAGAGTGAAAGGAAGAATCATCTGCGGAGGCCAGCGCGGGGATGATAAATATCGTGGCATGCTCAATGAAATGCTGTGAAACGCTAAGCAGTCATCGCAATAGCAGGTGCCGGAGATTGTGCCGTACTAGGAGGCAGCGACGAGACATCGCCCGCATTACTCTTCTCGCTCGGCACAGCACTACTCATGAGGTTGGCTTTGCTGACGCTATCGCTATCTCCGTTGACAGCAGCAGGCGTAACGCCATTCGCTTCTTCGACACCACTCGAATCGCCTGGTGTTTGGTGTTGTGGTAGTGGCTTGGGTGTGTGCCAGCTCGACAATCCCCAGACGACGCCGGTGAAGCTTTTGAGTTGGAATGGCTTGCGTTCCCATTTGCGACATGGCGCGCCGCTGCGATCGAGGGCGCGGAGACCGGCGTTGATGGCGCCTTGGTTGGCTTTGGGGCCGAGTTTGTGGCCTGAGGGAATGAGTTTGGTGCTGTCGGTGGTTTTGTCATCCCTAGTAACAATTGTTAGCAACTATGCACAAATAAAATAGATTGATGGAGAGAGGCGTACAGTTTCAACTTCTTCCTGGCAGCACTAGGCCTGCTTCGAGGTGCTTTGGGAGCATCGCCAGTCTTGTCAAGAGCTCTCTTCGTACCCCTCGCACTACCAGCACCATTGCCCTTCTTCGCTTTCCCGCCTTCTGTAGCTGCAGGAGCAGGCGTCGAAGCTGCGTCGGAAGCATTGTCGAAAGAGGAAGCTTGAACTGCTTCTCCGCTGGTGGAAGATGGTGGTGACGAGGCGTCTTTGATTTTGACGTCTTTCTCGTCAACGGCTGGGCTCTCGTGAGGGAAGCGGCGAAGGACGGTTGACGAGAGCTTGAGGACGACTGTCCGGCTAGGTGGTGTGGTGGTTTTGGGTGGTGTAGGCATGGTGACTCCTAGTCTGTTCGTCGGTCGGTTTAAGTCCTCGAAGTCGTAGTCGACAGTCCGAATTTCAGTAGCGTGTTTGGGTTCTTCTCCAAATATTCGAGGAGTAGTGGACACAATATTATGCGGTGCGTGCAATAATTAATAAGATGGTTGTTGAAATCTAACCGACGTCGAGCGGTGAGGCAGCAACAATGCAAAGGTCAAGGGGCTGACTGGTCGATCTGTCACGACGAGGCAAAGTGGTCGGAGGCAAAGGCGCGGCGGCGGTGGAGAGAATGTGGCATAGTCCGCAGATGGAAATTTGGTGGTGATGATTTTGGCAGTGAGGGTGGTGATGGGGATGGCGAAGAGAAAGAAGAAGGAGAAGAGGGAGAGGATGGAGAGGGACGGAAGTGCAGGGACGGATGGCGTGTTGTCGGTTTCATTGTGGTTTGGATTTTTTCCTTTTATTTTTTCTCGGTCTCCTTGGGTTGGGGTTGGGGGACTCTGGATCGTTTAGATTAGCAAAGAAGGCACCCAGGAGAGTTGCGCAGAGTTCTGGCAGGAGACGGTCCGTACGGTAATGTTTGGTCACGGACCGCGTATGGATCGCCGGAGACAATGGGAGTTGGTCTGTGTAACGCGTAACCAGGCGTATGGTAATATACGTCCCAGCCACTCCTTCCATTGTTTCTCTTCCTGCTTCTCTCTCTCATACAGCATACTCACCCTCATTTCTCACATTACTGATTTCGATACAATTACTAGACGAGATACGCTCTACGGTTCCTATTTAGATATATTTTGTTCTATTTCAAAGCATACATATTCAATATTCAAACAATGAACGCACTAGTCATGGCATCCATTTCTGATTCGACTGATTCGACTGATTTGGCCCGATCCACAGTCAGTCACACCCTTGCGAATCTTGTCGCCGAACGAGAAAGCAGGAGCGATTAGGCCGTGCCACGGCGAACCAAGAAACATCCGTACGTATCTAGGAGTATGATCCATCCATTGCCGGCGCCGCTCACCTCGGATGTCTCGGTGTCATCATCTTACCAACACTGCCGTGACGGTGTAGCATACGGCTGAAATATATTCAGCTACGTACAGCGACGAATTCCAAAGTGTAATTTATGTACTCCGGCACGTACCACGTAGAAGTTATACGCGTCGTGATAATATTGCCTCTTTGGGAGGAATTCGACTTATCATACAGCGTGCAATGTACGGGGTTTGTGATGTGTAGACTAATTACGAGATGATCACTCGGTTCTATCACATGGTATAAGATCATGTGTAAACTCTAAACAGTGCACCTAGCAAACACCGTATAAATCAAGAGTATATTCTATCGTACTACTACAAATCTCCATGACCAGCCCTCCGTCGCTGCACCTGAGCAACCGCTTCTTGAACCTCAGGCGCATTCCGCACACTCCCCACAACCAGTCCCTCTCTCATCCCTCTCCGCAGCACCGACACACTCTCCTGATCGCCTCGGAACGGACTCAACGACAGATCCAATAGTCGCGAAGCCTCAGTATCTGTCATCCGCGACAACTGCACTACTTGACCTAGTTGCTGAAGTGTTTCCGGCTTCAATCCTGCTGCGCCGGCACCTTTTGCCGACGAAGCTGATCGAGGGACGTACAAAGGCGTGATTTGCGAAATGAAAATGTGCACTGTAACCGATACTCGGCGCGCAAGTGAAATAATCTGAAACGGTAAGAGGTAAAGCACCGGCGCAGTCTTGGTTTTGGCGAGCCCTATATATGGTCGGATAAGTGCAGGTATATAGTCTGCAGATATGACGAGCGAGAATGGCTGGGTCACTAGAACAAGTTCAAGAGCGACCATAGCAGCAAATGTATAGAACCGCCACTGTCCATCGACATTAGCAACAATTTTTGGCACAAAGATTCAGAATGACTCACATATCGTCCCCATGACGACCAGTATACCCAATTCACCACCAATATAGCTGCCAATCCACCAATATACTGAGTCAACGCTTTCTTCAGACCAGCATACAGATAATCCTGCGCCGTCTTGAGATTCCTCCACTCATTAACCTGCGGCCCAAACCGGTCATACGCAAACCGCACCGACGGATCTAGCAACGTATCCTGCGCCTGCTTCAAATACATAAAAAAGCCATCCGACAACGTCGTCTGCTGCTGATTCAGCTTATCAGGATGATGTTGAGCGGCCAGCCGCCGAAATCGAGATTTGATAGTCCGCTCATCAGCCAACGGCGAAACCCCCAAAACGCTGTAAAAGTCCCCCTCGGCGCGGACTTGGTAGAAGCTTTCGTAGATTGTGTAGAAGAGGTAGAGGGTTACGACGAAGATGAAGATGCGGCGACGGTGTTTGTCGAAGCGCGGTGTGCCGGGTTGAGGTCGTGGACCGCCGGCGCGGATGGTGAGGCCGTAGTAGACGCTTTGTAGGATTGAGGTCACATACTAGTTGTCGTTAATATTTATTCGTTAGTTTTAGCGCTCGACATAGAGGACATACGCCTGGTAGAACGGCCCAGCCGATGTATGATAACACGCTTGACATGATATCAGGTAATCAAAAACGCGATACTAGAAATGAGAGTGGTCGCCAGAAATCAACATGTCTATAGTGCAAATAAAACGACAGACAAATTAATCCAAGAAGCTGTTTCAAGTGTCATTTTTCATGTTACTATACGGAGTAGATACAGCTGGCACTCCGGACTATAATTACTGTATCTCCGCCGCGACTCACCGCCTTGTGTCCGAGCTTCTTTCTCAATCAGTCATTTTTTCTGCCGCTTTTTTTTCTTTCCTCGAACGAATCTGAATCAATCTTTAAACAAGATCTAACAACTCGACAACTCGTCGAGCAATTCAACATGTCCACCGAAATAGCCGTCCCCGAGAGGAAACGAAAACACAAAAACAAAGACCACGAACCCTCCAAAAAGCGCAAAAATGCCGCCACTACAACAACAACAATCTCCGACGACGTCGTCGACATACCTTCCACACCCAAACAGAACATAGAAAAAGCCCGACAACAAGTCGTCTCAATTACCGACGCCGCAAAGCAAGATGCAAGCTCGCCATTCCGTCTTATCAATGCGACCATGTACGTACCGCTTTCGCCTATATCGATTTCTTCAACCCATGCCTCCGCTTCACTTATTGCGGAACACTTGGCGCCGCTGCTCTTGACATACTACCCCCCTTTTCAAGGCATTGTGTTGGCGTACTCCAATGGTTCGATTTCGGAAAGTCCGCCTGTGCCCGGTCAAGTCCATAGCTCCTCCTCGTCGCAACCTGATTTCGATAATCCGAAGCCATTGACTCTTGCGCTGACCGCTAATGAGTACGGAGTTCTCTACTTATATCTTACGGCTACATTTCTGGTTTTCAGTCCGCAAAAGGGACAGGTTCTGGAGGGATGGGTCAATGTTCAATCTGAGGGGTTTGTGGGCGCTATTGCCCATAATTTGTTCTCTGTGGGGATTGAGAGGAAACGAGTCCCCAAGAGCTGGAAATGGATTCCGCCCGGTGCGGATGATGAAAATGTTGATGCGGCTAGTGATAAGAAGAAGGGATACGTTTCTGCTACTTCCGGTGACGAGGATGGTGCCGTTGGTAGTAATAAATTGTCCTTTGACGCTGAAAAGGAACATTTTACGCCTCTGCCCAAGAAGGTTAGTCGCCAACCTATTAACTTACTCGATTCGGATACGAATATGCTCGGAGAAGAGTTTAGCGAATATGACGATGAGGAGGATGATGAATCGTCGAATGCGACGGGGTATTTCCAGAGTGTTTCTGGGCATCGTGTTCGAGGAACGATTCGTTTCCGTGTTCGAGATGTAGATGTTATTCCTGGCGCGGATCCGGATCGTGGATTCCTGAGTATAGAGGGTACAATGCTTTCGCCGGAGGAAGAGGCAAAGCTGGAGGAAGAAGAGCGCAATGGACCACTGCCAGCTTCTAGACAACGTGATCCTTATGTCATGACTGGAGGAGCAAGTTCGCAATCAGTTCCACAGAGTCAGACTACGCAAGTTGAAGTTGCGGAAGTTCGATTGCCAGAGACAACAACAACCCCAGCAACAGCAACAAAGGCAAAGTCGGGGTCCAAAGACGAGAAGAAAAAAGAAAAGAAAATGAGCAAGGACAAATCAAAGTCCAAGACGAAGGAAGTTATAGAGTTATAGTTTTATGAAGTTTGGAAGAACGGTGTTAGGGGTCATTTTTGTCTTCTCGTGCTTGTGTTATTGGCCTATGAAAATATTGTACATATTTCTCTATACAAACCTCATGAAAGGAAAAGCTGGAATAGTAGTATTCACACGAATCCGTTGCATACAAGGGCTGAATTCATGGCTACGAGATGGTGCCAATCCTTATGCTTTTTACGAAGTGTCACCTTTCATATGGCATATTCCACAGATTGTGTGGACGAAATGACACCATTTCCAACGGTGACATGGGCATCTTGCGTGCGGTCTCTTGGAGCTCGACACTCGTGAATTTCGTCGAGCCTATCAAATGATGGACTTCCTCTTCCTATGTAAATCGAGTGGATTGAATTGATTCTCAACCCTTCTACTCATCCAAAACCCGAACAAGCCTTTCCAACTCTCCTTGCGCAGCCACTATATCACCCGGACATCCCTCCTGATTATAAAAAGGATGACTTTCTTTCCTGCCAATGGCCAGCAAAAGATTGAGTACACGCAGCACATTCGTCATATCTTCATGATTGAGTGTGTCCGTCAGGAGTTCAAGTGCTTTGGACTGCACGGCAAAATCGCGTTGTTGCGCTAGTTCGAGGTAGAGTGGTGGTGTGGCGGAGGGTTTGCAGATTATTTTTTCGAGTTCTTCTTCTACTTCTTCTGTTGCTTGAGAGGTAGGGAGTACAAAATTACTCCTGAGCAATGCCAGGACTCGCCCAGCATGCGCATTGGGTCTAGGTGACGACGGCTTCTGACCGTTCAGTAATTGCATACTACTCCTGACCAGAGCAGAAAGTGTCCAATGTTGCGCAAATAGTAGTGCAGTATGATGCCTCACTAGCCCTTTTGGGTCATTAGGCTGATTATATGAAGACGTATCCAGAATCTCTTGAAAGGACGACCGCCAAAATGCAACTTGTTTTAGTAACAATGTGATCTCTGTGTAGACGAAAGTTGGGAAAGGATGATTCTGGTCGGTGGTGGTAATAGACAAAGAGAGAGGAGGAGGAGTGTGACAATCAGGCTTCCTATTCGCAACTACGAATCGAAAGAACCGCGACTGAATCGTCTCGAGAGCGTGCTGGGCTTCGATAGCGTTTTGAAACTGAATCGTTATCATGGGGCCATATGTCATTGTCATCATATCTTCAGGTTCGCTATCAGTCAGATATGCGGAAGGCAGTCTGTCATCAAACAGCGTAGCTTGAAGGCTGATTTTTGAAAATACTTCCAGCAAAGAGGCGAAGTCACCAGAAGACTGTGACATCTGACCACTCCTCTGTTTTGATTTCATCCATGAATTCAAGATTTCCGACGCCGCTCTGAGATGGGTCTTTGCATCCTCGAGTTTGCCGATTGCTCGAGCGGCGCCGTACAATATTGCAATGCAGATCAAGATAACTTCTCGCGAGAATGTAGGCACCGGCGTAGTGACAATGTATTGTCTCAGGAGTCGTAGCGCATTGTTGTATTCCATCAATGGCATCATCTCAAGCGAATATTCGTCGTCGATACTACCTCCGCCCGTAGTATTACTGCTGCATTCACGCGACGGATTATAATAGCGAGTAATGCAACTATATGCTATCATACATCGACGTATCACAGGCTCGTGAGCACTCCATTGTAAGACAGTGCTGGTCCAGAACCCGGTTTTGGGGTATTGAGATAACACTTGGCTTGTCGTCGCGCAGTAGAAGTGAAGCAGTTGCTGGTCGCGACGGGATCCTGGGATTCGGAAGGGAATGTACTCTGTTAGACTCGAATGACTGTCGTCCAGCGGAATCGTATGGTATTCTTTCCGTTCGGGGCTATCACCATCCCCCGTAGAAGACGAGTCGCCCGTGGGCGACGACGAGGAAGAAACACCATTGTTCTTGCCGAGACTACCCTTTTTTGAGCGGCGCTCGCGGTCTTTGCCTTTGTTGGTTTGATATGATAATTGATACGCCGAAAATGTGTTTGTACGGAACCGGAGGTCTACTTCGTCGCGATAGCCGGGACATGATCTTCCTTTTCGGAGACAAGGAGTGCAGTGAGGGCGGAGGAGATCGCACTGTTTGTCATCTTAGTTGCTCTAGTCAGAGGATGTTGAAAGAGGCCTGCTTACCTTTGTCCGTCGTTCGCGACAGGCATGACAATCGCGGCTTGGCCGGCCGACATTCGGCATGATAGATATCGTGGATTGGGTGATTGGTGCTTATTTTTCAGAGAGCAACGATAATCGCAACATCAAACTCGTGAACATTGTCAACCAAGTAGAAAGCGACGAGTCCCCGCGCAGGTCAAATGAGGGCTATATTCATGCAGGTAACTACCAATCACATAGTTCACATGCCACTTATGCCCCATCCTTAGGTAGTACTTACCTAGGTAGATACTAGACAAAGAAATCAGCTGCATCGGCATGAATATGCTTGATGCAAATCCGTGGACCCTAGGATGACCCTCGTTTGCGCTAAGAATGAAGAGGATTAGCCTGGAGCTACAAATTCGAGCTAACCAGCGTCCTCTTCGGTCTTAAATAGTGAGGGCTACTGGACGAGAAAGCGAATCTGCTCAGTCCACCAGCCTCTTATTTCGTATGACTTCACCAGAATTGACACTGCTCTGTCAGTCCTTCGTTGCGAACTATTTCCGCCTCCCCCCCTCCCCCCTGGCACATCTAACTAATTCTTTACTAAATCTCATGAATTTCGGGCTGCTGAAGATATGGCGCCCACGCTGGTATATCCTGCCATTGGCTTGTCAGCGCATTCGGATTGCCATTTCTACAAATGAAACTAGTACTATAATATTCTATGTGCTACGAGTTTGCTATAGCCAGCGGAATTGAGCGATATCCCGACTCAAAAGAAAATGCTAAAGAACCTCGAAGCTACAACAAGCCCAACAGCATGCTCGGTGCTTATGACTGGTGACTGTCTTCGATTGGTTCGATATCGGATTTATTTGCTTCGAAGAAGATTTAGAAGCATCAATAGTAGCTTGTTGGGAAGCTGTAAATCAGCAAATTAAGTCCGTTTCTTGTTTGACATGACACTGCAATACGCTGATAGGGCTATTTTGCTTAAAAGTATGGGGAACGGAGACTCGATCGTAGATACAACAACTACCGCGCACCGAAGACGTATCCATTATTTCAGAGATATGTAGCAATACCTGGCCCCTATGATTGCATTTGGCGACAGTATACTATCAGAGTAGAAGAAAATACAAGAGTGGGGGGAACTGGTAATATGGAGATGAGAGATATGGCGTGTGCTTCCCCTTCTTTATACATGATAGCGGAAAGATTTATTTTCCTTATCCGTAAGGTCTTCCAACCCATGTTCCACACTAGGCTCGCCATACTTCTGATCTCGTCTGCTATTTTGCCACTGCATGGCAAATCGGAAGACTTGTGCAAGAACAGCGCAGATGCTGAATGAAATCACCAACGTTTCAAAGCCTGCGTTGTAACGAGGAGCATCATTTCTGCGAAGATATTAGTCATGGAACCAGAGCTTAACGTATGCTATAAAAATCATCGACGTACGCGCTGAACGTCAAGGGTCCAATGATATTGCCTAAAGCAAACCCTACAAATGTGCCAGCAGCCATAGTAGCTTTCTTGGTGTGCCCGGCAACATTTGAGGTACCCATCGCGATACACTGGACCCAGGCAAAGGAAAAGAAGTTAATCAGGTAGTAGCCGATGATTCGCGCTGCTCTTTGTGAAGCTGGTAATTTCCAACTGCGAAAATGTGAGTCCAGTACAGGGCCACCAATGAAGGGCAAAAACAACTCACATCATGCAAGATCCTATGATGACTACAAGGGATCCTGCGGTGACAAGGTGGAGGCGGGCATTGGGCAATCTTCGACCAAGGTAACCAGAGCTTAGAATACACACAATTGCAAACCCTCCAATGGGAAGGTTCAGCAATAAGGACTCGAATGTGCTGAAGCCCATTCCTTCGAAGATGATAGAGCCATATGTACTGATTGCGCCGCCAGGCGTGGTGGTCAGGACGGACAGAGCGAAAGTACACCAAAATTGGTAGGATAATAAAGCTTCTTTGACGTGCCGCCCTTTGATATTGTGGTTTTCGGAACCCGCATTGTTTCCACGGACTCGCTCGAGTAGAAGAATTCGTTCTTCATTTGTAAATCCTCGTGCGTCTTGTGGACTCGACGGCAAAATGAACCACAGAAGGATCGCCCAGATAAAGGTGACGCTGCCAGCAATCAAATACATATATTGCCAAGGATGGAGCTTTCCCCCGGTGATGTGACCTAGGCCGTAATTGATGATAGGCGAGATTATTAAAGACCCTCCACTGCAGGAGTACCATATAGAAGAGCGTAAAACTTGCTCGGAATGCTTGTACCAAACACCGACGCAGAGCATGAATGCGGGTGATACGCCACTTTCCAACACCCCAAGCATGAATCGATTGACAAGGATCCCAGCATAGGAGGTACAGGCCGGGGTACACAAGATGATAATAGACCAGAATAGACATGTAATAGAG
The DNA here is from genome assembly GCA_001305275.1 of Talaromyces verruculosus. Taxonomy (NCBI): domain Eukaryota; kingdom Fungi; phylum Ascomycota; class Eurotiomycetes; order Eurotiales; family Trichocomaceae; genus Talaromyces; species Talaromyces verruculosus. Next base: position 176,937 of record LHCL01000026.1, read on the forward strand.
CATACCTTTCGAACAGTGAACTTCTGAGCAGCCCAGGAGAGCTACATTTCCATTAGCCATCAGTGGTGCTCTTTGACCGCAAATTACCTACTGGGTAACAGCCAAGGATGTATCCAAAGTAAAAAATAATAGAGACCCAGGAAAGTCTCAAGCCATTCTCCAGGTTGAGATCTTTTCGGAGCCCAAATATAGCCGCTTGGCTCAAAAGTGCTTTGTCGTAGTACTGGAGGGCATATGTGAAGCACATCTGAGGTAGAGAACGTTAAGGCGCTAGTCCTTGCCACCGTATAGGTTCAATGAGCTTACTACAGGCATCAAGCGCCAGTCAATTTTTCTCAAGAGTCGTTGATTTGTCTCCTCATCAATGGCTATGGGTTGATTTTGCATGGCCAATTGCTTATCCACTGTGTCCTGGTCACAGTTGTCCGCATGGACCGTTTCAAAATGCTCGATATAGGTCTTTGACATTGTTGAGGATTTAAGATGTTAGTCTTATCTTGGAGAAGGAATCTTTGTTCTAACCGACTTTATGATCCGGGTACTGTATTAAATACTGTTGACTGCCGGTCGGCCAAAGCCCAAAGAATTCGATTGTAAGTCGGATATTGTAAGTCGGATATTACAAAAGGGTGCTAGCTCAAGATTAGCTCTCGTCGGGTATGACTGCTTTGGGACGGGACCCAGTGTTCACGATTGGTGGAGTATTCGTGCCCTGTTCTCGGTGATTATGCTATCATATATTCTGGGGTGTTTGTCTGTATGGTGCATGTCTCCTATGTGATATTTACCCCTGGTGGGGACGATTCACTCGATACAGCCTTATGTAAAAAGCTGGGAGGAATATTGTTTGAGAGATTCATCGATCCGACATTGACGCTAAGCAATCAAGAAGAAGGTATAATGGTATATACCCAAATGGGCACCTGTGTCGAGTGGAAAAATCCTGTCTGGTTCTCGAAGGCTGGAGATTCGAAGCTAGATTTCTCCATGACAAAGTGACGATCTTCTGTATACAGTTTAGTCGAGGTTTATCGGGAAGTAGATGGAAGAAAGTCAACATACGGCAAGCGTCGAGAAAGGCCCCGAAAGTATCTTCATTCCGAATTGTTGCTGCTATGACGAACTGTTTCACACCGTGTGATGAGAAAAGACGAGATATTGCGTCGACGAGGAGAGGTATGATAGCTTTGTCGTAGGTCTTGGTAGAGTTTAGTCAAGACATTTCATGTTCGTAGAAACATGGACCTACCAAATCAGCACCAAATGCAATATCAAATTTCTCTTCTGTGCCATCAGCAGACAGTGGCTCGCCCCATAACCACTGTCTCCCTCCGATAGCGTCTTTGCCTTTGACGAAACCGTTCCGTTCTAAACATGGCCCATTGAAGACATCAACTAGTTTCGTATTTCCATCCGTCATAAGTACTCTCTCAGCATCTAAGAATTTTTGGCACAACAGCGAAAGGAAGCCAGTGCCAGCGCCGAGTTCCACAACCCTCTTGCCTCGTACTGATACCGGTGATGATCCATCAGAGGAAACCGAAGAGAGATATGTGCCAAGGTGTAGGGCAGCTTCCCAAGTACGGAACCCGGTTGAACCAGATCCATAGATCAAGCCTCTTGATTCGTATGTTGTTATTTGCTTTCTTCCTTGAGATACGGCTTGTGGAACAGTATAAGAGACGAAAGAAAGCTGTGGTTCCTCCGTATCTAGTGATGATATGGAAGAGTCTTCTTGCAACGGTTGGGACATGAGATCAGTCATGGCCGCCATCAAAGGCTCAATGATTTCCTATCGTGATCTTATTAGCCCTCTCCAGATGTGCATGCTTCAGGTTTACGTGGATGCAATCACGAAAAGATTACATACATCCTCTTCAGGGTCCCATTGATCATCGTTTTCAATAAGTGCAATGAGCTTCTTCAGGAGCCTTAGTCGATATGCAGCCGGTGGTATGACAGGAGTAAGAAGGTCTTCGTTGAACATCTCATTGTAGATGCGGTTCTGCGTAACGGGGTTCTTGAGGACGCTGGATGATGGTATGGTCAGGTTCCTAAGATCCACCAACTCAAAATATTGCGCGATGAGACGCGATACATCTTCTGTCCCGGCAATAGACGCCATCTGAGACTACCATCATCCTGAAGCGCAATGCAAGATATAGAAAGTTGAAGTTGGGAAGGAACATCGAAAGCCTGAAAAGGAAACAACTGATTATGTAATGCGCTCTATACACTACTATTGGCTCGTCATCAAGAACCACCGCCCTAAACTACTTTCGGCGCTAGCGCGGCTAGCCGAGCACCAGCCCACATGACTTTTCGACGACCGCACGAAAATTGATTTGTGTGCGTTGAAGCGATTAGACAGCGAACCCGCCAACATCCACACTCCGCCAACTTTTTTCTGTGTTGTCGTCGAAAGCACTGAATCTGTTCTTTTTCGACAAGGACTTTTCGACAATCAGAAAAAATCACCTTCATCATGGCCGACGCTCCTATTACCTTGCGGACGCGCAAGTTCATCCGCAACCCTCTTTTGGCCCGCAAGCAGATGGTCGTGTAAGCTTTACCTTGTCCCTGTGATGCTGAAACAGTCTCTACGTCTTTCCTCGGGTCTCTTGATATGCTTCGACGATGTTTGCGATGGATATTGCGACAGAAATTCGGTGATCGATACGGACAGACTCGACGGATGATAGCAATTTCGAGATAGGACTGGAAGACCAAGGCACGAGATACGATCGGATTGAATGAAGAAAAGGAAAAAGATGCAGGGTTTTGATGTGAAAACGACAAGTGTGGTACATAGTGCTGGATGGTATATTCGAAAGTGGAGGGAATGGGTCTGTTTCGGTCTCACTGCCTGCATCAACTACTGTCCCGAATCCACCGCAATCATCGCCAGCATATCAAGAAGGATTGAAAAAACAATAGAGACTGTCTTCTGCATCAACTTGTGGGAAAATTGCGTTCTAACATAGTTATAGGGACGTCCTCCACCCCAACCGCGCCAACGTCAAGAAGGATGAGCTCCGCGAGAAGTTGGCCGACCTCTACAAGGCCAACAAGGACCAGGTCTCCGTCTTCGGTTTCCGCACACAGTTTGGTGGTGGCAAGTCCACTGGTTTCGCTCTCGTCTACGACTCCCACGAGGCTCTGAAGAAATTCGAGCCTCACTACCGTCTCGTCCGTATCGGTGCTGCCGCCAAAATCGAGAAGGCCAGCCGACAGCAACGTATGTTTTCCCTTTGCAGGCCTGACAACAGGATACTGACGCATCACAGGCAAACAACGCAAGAACCGTTCCAAGAAGTTCCGTGGTACCGCCAAGACCAAGGGTCCCAAGAAGAGCAAGGACTAAATCATTCCTTCGCCGGGGGGATGATGGTGATACAAAAAAGGGCGTTGATAATTGCATTGAATTTACGAAATCTGGGAATAAATTACTATTCTTTTTATTGACTCCAACAACAAACATTACATTTTTTTTTATCCGAGGACCAGATCTGTTCTTGTTATATTTTGGGGCAAGTTCAAGGCAAACGATGCATCGTTCCCTTTTTCTGTAAAGTCTGTTGTGTATGCACTGTGCAGTCTACGAGAAAAAGAAAAGAGCAAAAAGAATACAAAACCAGAATACCCTTCACTTCATTCGTCCTCCCTCTTGATACGTGGGTCATTGAACCTCGGTCTCGTCTTTACTGCCACCCTGAGATTCGTACAGTAGAAACATGACATTGATCCATCTATTGAAGTTTATTCTCTATAAATTAAGAATCTACTAGATCATTAGACGACTGCTAACCATGTGACCTGATGCCTCAAAATTCAGTCGAAGGCCCGCTAGCTATTGGCCGATTGGCAGTATCATCCCATACATTTAAACTTGGATATTTGTCAAATTTGACCACCCCTTTTGATTGACATAACCAGCTCCTAATACTACGTAGTATGCCGCACTGAGAATCTGGTTATTCGACATTGGATAATAGGGTGATTAGTAGTACTAGTAGGGATATTTGCACAGTTGTGGGTAAGTTACCTGATACAGTAACTAAGGTACTCACGCTTACTAACCATCTCATCACAGGCACTGCACATCGTGATTGGTCGAAACCCTCAAACTCTGTTAGCCCTAAGGAACATCCAAGCCTAATTGGGAAGTTGGTCGTATTAGCCCGAAATCCCTCCGTAAGCATCCGTCAGGCACAGACGATGGTAATGTTTATTTTCCTTTCTTCACGTAGAGTTTCTTCATCGCTCAATTCGATTTTCCCCTTTCTTAGTGAGAATCTGTATGAGAGCAATGGCATCATTGAACTGAAGCAATCGCTTGTACGAGTCTTCAAGAATGGCAATCTAAGCTACAACCTCGGCCTATCGACATCAGAATCCAAGTTTCAATTGTCGCGTTAACACTGTTTGAGCCGACCGGTTGTGAGCTTCAGCAGAGGCCTGATTGAAAATGCCTTCCTGGCCGAAGATCAACCCGAGGGTTGTCAAAACCCTCATTCGATGCTGGGTTCCAGCATGGATAGGTGTGGTGTTGATGTTGATTCACCCGTCATTGCAAAGAATTGGTCAAGCATCGTTTTTTATGGCGTAAGTCTAGGAGCACTTCGGAGCACTGTTTTAAATTATTAGGTTACTTATTGATAGCCTATAGAATGGTTCAGATGATGTGCCCTCCGGCTGGCATAGAAACAATCTTTATCTTCACGGCATTCTCTCTCTGGCTCGGTATGTTGCTTGCCTGGGGCTGGGGCTCTATTGTCATGAAAGCAGCCTATGCAGCGCGACCAACTGCAGACTACCAGGCTCAACTGCAACATCTGGAACAGGTCGCGTCTCAACGCGCAAATCAATCCGGTCTACCTGTTGTTACCGAGGCACAAGCTCTAGTATATGAAGGGTATATGCTGGATGCTCGTGTCTCTGCAGTCTTTTTGGTCCTTGGTATATTTTTCATCTACTGCGTCTCGCTTTTGCGCATGAAGAATCCCAAGTTCGTCTTTACTCAGATTTTCGGAATCATCATCACCGATATTTATATCACAATCGGTCCACTATTGCCGTCATTCAATGGTACTCTACCGACTTTGATCATTGAGCCTGCCTCGATAGGTCTTGGTCTTGCTTTTGTCTCCTCACTTTTACTATTTCCCCAGTCTACGTCTCACGTCACCTTGGACGCAATGGAGAAAATTATAGATACGCTCAAGACCCCCCTGAATACAACTATGGAGGGACCGGTGGAGGAAAAGAAAGAAGCTCAGGTCCTCGCCGACTTAAACGCCACAAAACAAAGTCTTCTCAGTCAATGGAACGAATTGCAGCCAATGGTTGGGTTTCTAAAACTTGATCTTAGTATCGGCCGTTGGAACGACAAGGATATTACAAGTGTGGTGCAAGATCTGCGAAAGGCTTTTATCGGTATTACAAATCTTGTGAACTTTCAAATATCTCGACTTGGTGGTACCCTCCAGTCTCAGAAAGCTCTGGCGCTAGAACCAGCCACTACTGCTTCCTCGGAGGACAACGGTGAAGAGGCCGAATCTGCAGTGCCATCGTTAAGAGAAAAAGTCAAAGACCACAAGGCTATCGGATTCCATCAATTGAGCGAGTTCTCTGTATTTCTCAAAGCCATCAATGACTCGGATGGCGCTGAAATACGGAACGAGACTCTGACTATGCTGCATGAAAATAGCACGGAGGTCATCGAAGCTTCTATTGAGGCGTTGGACTCGGTCAAGGAATGTTTCCACACTGTAAACACTACAAGAATGTTCAGTCGTCCATCCCAGGAGACGCAAGAGCAACATGTTAAACGAAGCGAGACTGCCCTGACGAATTTACGGGCTGCGCGCGCTGCGTTTGTCGAAAAGACTACTGATCAGCTACTGGAGGCCAACGCCGAGTTATTTGATGACGATGGCAAAGTCAAAGCTATGAACGCTCACCTGCGTCACCGGTTCCGTGCCGTAATGTTCGGCATGATTTTCGAAGAACATATCCTCAGCGTCGTTGATGGCATCCTCCCTCTACTTGAAAACACCGCTACGCACTACAAGGACAAGACTCGCACCCGGATCTGGTTCCCCGCTAGAATCCGATCCATCGCAAAATGGATATTCAGACGATCTGAAAAGGCGCCCGTTACTGCGGAAACTGCATTTGGAGATCCAGATGAGATTGTCGATCAGTCTGCAGTGCTTCAAGATAAATTGGGAATTGCTAGAGGTATCAAGAAGAGACCCGGCTCGAAACTGGGGAGAGCTATTAGTAGTTTTTACCGGTTTCTTGTTTCGCCGGATTCACTCTACGCAATTCGCATGGTGGTAGTATCTATCGCCGTGGTGATCCCTGCCGCCATTCCTCACACATCTGGATTCTTTTATAGAGAGAGAGGTCTCTGGGCTCTAATTATGGCCCAAACGACAATGCTTGCCTATATGGCTGACTTCACTTATTCAGTGATAGCAAGGACTATTGGTACAGTTGTTGGTGGAGTGTTGGGTCTGGGAGCTTGGTATATCGGGTCTGGTAATGGCGATGGAAACGCGTTTGGTTTAGCCGCTAGCATTGGAGTGATGCTCGTTCCGATCCTATATGCACGCGTATTCTTGCCTCGTCAGTTCATGATGCCGGTCATAATGGGTGCTGCGACGTTTATGTTGGTGGTCGGATACGGATATGATTACAAGTGAGTCCCTAATTACGCTCATTTTTAGGGCTCCGAAACTAACAATATTTATAGACATGTCGTAGCATATGGTTTACCAGGCTACGGATACACGATCTTCTGGCGGCGATTACTCCTCGTCCTCATCGGTCTTGCAGCCTCGATCATCGTCCAGATCCTCCCACGCCCAGTCTCAGCTACTCGACACGTCAGCCGAGCACTGTCAAACTCAATTCGAACGCTCTGCGACCACTACGCTCTCCTCCTTTCATCACTAGGCGAAACTCACAACCCCGGCCTCCAAGACGTCGTGGGACAACTTTCCATTCAACTGTCCGCATCCCTAGGTGCACAGGACATGTTAATCGCACTAATCAAATTCGAAATCTCAACGACAAACTTCGACAGCGCCGCCCTCCGCAAAATCAAAACTCTCTGTCTAGAACTCAACTACTCCCTCGGCCGTCTACTATACATCACCTCCTCCCTCTCCATCGAATACCAAGAACTCCTATCCCGCGAAGTCGGTCTTCGCAGCCACCACGCCATCGGCGACGTCATGGCCGTGTTGGGCGTAATCGAGCAATCCCTCAAAACCGGCGATGCGCTTCCAGAAGTCCTACCCACACCTTTAGTAAAGAGATGTTTTGATCATTGGGTCAAAGCTGATATTGATCTGATTATGAGTACGACGAAAGTGAAAGAGGAGGAGTATCGCAAGTTTTGCACGGCGTTGAGTTCGTATTTGAGGTTTTTGGGGGCGGTGGATGATTTGGTGCTGGTTATGAAGGAGACGTTGGGAGAGGCGCATGTTGTGTCCAGGGAGTTGTTGCATCAGATTTAATTTATGGCCTATGAGTCACTTCGTATAGATGTTTTATTTTAGATTTTGATATTTATGTCTTGATTATATGATCTACAATCCATTGCTTAGTCGCAGACGATCCATAAGTTATGTCCGTGTAGTTAGGCCATCTCCGAGCTATGACGGGCTAAGGCTAATTCCGAGCCCTTAACCCTAGAGCATTTCCGAGCCCCCAGCAAGCCCTAACGAAAACATCTCCGAGCTGCAATACGCATTCGTCAATTGCTTGACTTTATTGGATAATTTATACGCTCGGAGTTTAGATACATTAAGAATCATTTCCAAAAGAGTTACATATTTCTCGGATTTTGGATTTAAGAGCTACCTGGCTCCAGGCTGCAGCATACTTGGTGAAGGGGGGATCAATATAAATAGATGTCAAGCGCCTTTGCAGACACCTGGACTTACAATGTTTTCTAGATCTGTACTCAGATCAAAACCGAGAAACATCTCCAGAACGAAGAGAGCTATTCAAAAATACCCAACATTCAATTCCAACAAGAGATATCAGCATACAAACAACAAAATGACACCCATCATAACCCTCGAAGAGCACTATGTCTCCTCCGCCGTCCGCAACGCCTCCGAAATTGACCACTACGCCCACTTCCCCTCCCAAATCGTCTCCAAACTCAACACTTTAGCTACCGAGCGTCTCCAAGACCTCGACAACGGCCATGTTTCCTTGCAGGTAATCTCCCACGGCCCCGGCGCCCAACCACCACATCTATGTCAAGCAGCAAACGACGAACTCGCCTCCGCCATTTCTGCAAATCCAACTCGTTTCGCTGGTTTCGCGCTTTTACCTATGGCTGAAGCAGCACTTGCAGCGAAGGAGTTGGAGCGTTGCATTACCCAGCACCAAGGGTTTGTGGGTGCTTTGATTGATAATCATACAAACGGGCAGTTCTATGACGATCGGAAATTCTGGCCTGTCTTTGAGAAAGCGCAGGGATTAGACGTGCCAATTTACATTCACCCTTCGTACCCCGATGAGGATACCGGGGCTGCTGCTCATTACCGGGGGAACTACGATATTCGTATTGCCGATGCTCTGGGTGCGTATGGTTGGGGCTGGCATTCTGATACCGCCCTCTCAATTCTGAGGCTGTATGCAGCTGGCCTGTTCGATACATACCCCAACATCAAAATCATCATCGGCCACATGGGCGAAATGCTACCATTCCAACTCGAGCGTGTCATTGCGATTGCGTCAAGGTTTGGAAGACAGCGGGGGCTTCGAGACGTATGGACGCAAAACATCTGGGTGACGACGAGTGGAATGTTTGCGCTGGCGCCGTTGGCGTGTTTGTTGCAGACTCTGCCGATTGAGAGGGTGTTGTATAGTGTTGATTATCCGTTCTCGGCGAATGAGAAGGGATATGCTTTTTTGGAGGAGATCAAGAAGAGTGGATTGATTAAGGAAGGGGAAGAGTGGGAGAAGTTTTTGTATAAGAATGCGCAGGAGTTGTTGAAGGTAAAAGTTTGATTTGTCTGTCTGCCTGATGAGGAAGGAAGGGATGATGTCCCGTGATGGACGGAGCCCTAAGTTTTGTATTATATTAACGACTCGCCACTATCTAGAACTGGAAACATTCAATGCTACCACTTTATCGCCATGATGTAGCATTCTTGATCCAAGGGTGTACGTCTCAACACGGTGTCTTGAATACTCCATACCTTCTTCCCCAAGCTGATTAGATCCGGATCAAATTCCTCCAACACATGCTCTACATCAAGACGACCCTCCAGTCAAATTTCCTGTCGAGTAAATCATCATCAAGCACAAACGTTGCACTCTTCCATACCCGTTTCCATCTCGCGATTGCCACCATGGCTTCTTTGCTTTGACTGCGAACATTGGTCGCAATTAAATAGAACGACTTTCGAATCGCGCGAATCCATGCCGTCTTGTAGAGGCGTATGCTTGAAAACTTGTTGAATTCGTGTATGATCTGCACAGTCTCCCAAGCATCGACTTTGTGTAATAAAACGATCATGGTTCCGCCGGGCCGCAAATGCTCAAGACCGAGGACGAGTTCGGACATTAATAGCCTGATAGGTTCGCGTTTCTGACCCTCACGATATGAGACTCGTTCGTGATAAGTTGTACTTGGCCGTCGTAAAGGACAAGATCGAAGATCTCGGTCTCGGCAAGTTGTCTTTTGGTGAATAAATTCCCAGCATCGGGGTGTGGTGTTGGGATGGTTGTAACTCCCGTATCAGCCGCAAGCATGGTGATATCCAGAAATCCCGTTACTTCGACCGTGAATCCCTTCACGGACTCAAGAAGAATCTCAGTCCCGCCTTTGGATGTAGGCATACTGAAAGCTACGGCCTCAGATCCAGGGTCCATTCTCATTGCTGCAGCGAGCAATCCGCCTGGAGCCATACACAAGTCCAGAATTCTACCAGGTCGAGCTCCAGAGCCATCTGGACTACGAATCTTCAACGCCCCAGAAAGGTACTGCATCTCCATGGCCATCTTTTGCATCTTGTCGAAGAAATACTGCCTCTTTTGGTGGGGTTGAGTATCGGTTTGATTGCGTTGATTTGCGAAATAGGCGTCTGCTTTGTGGCTTTTCGCTCCCTGAAATTTCAGAACGCAAGTAGTTATTACCTGTGTTCTTTTGAATGCAATATTGGGGTCCGAGAAAGGGACTTACCCTATCTCGTAGCTCGACTAGCTCTCGAAATATGGGCAATCGTGCCATCAAGTACTCGGTGATGATTTGGCTGGCATCCTTGCCTGAGTTTTGATCCATCTCTTGCGAGTCTTTGCTGACGATTTCGGCTTTGCTTCTCTCTTCAGACTTGGGCTCTTGGAGTAGTCCCCTGTCGTTGCTCGTTATGGGCATCTCAACCATCTTCGTGTTCTCGTGTTTGTTCAACTGAGGAAGTCAAGATGTTTGAAATGAAACGACTTGGAGAGGGTTTGTGTGTTCTAAGCAAGATGAGGTTGCTGGGCAATTTTGATACGTGATTGAGAAGTATTTAGCCCTAATGGAATGTAGACGGGCATTGCCATCTAGCTGAGTACCTCACTGCCAGCAATTATACGCCAGACAGATATTGTACATAATGGGTTTGTCTGACATGTCAAGAGCACCGTGATTTCTGATACAGCGTGCAATTCATGCATCCTTTCAGAAATCCAGAATACATCGAGATTATCCTATATACGTAGCACAATCAATTTCATCAAAACACTCATTCATTCTTTAGTCAAATAGACTACATACAAGACTATCCATGTTTCGCAACAGACGAAGACGGCGAATAATGAGCTATCGTCAACCTCGGCTGCGCCTCAACAACATACTGGACTCCATCATCAGAGGCATAACTCGGTGGACGAGGCTGATTTGACGCTGCTGTTGCGAATGTCGCTGCCGTTGACTCAGCTGGAGATGTTGACGACGATGATGACTGAGACGAGTAGTCGCTGGTAGAGGTGGATGTTTCGTTGTGGGTTGTGAGAGGGGTGGTTCCTGGTTTTGGCGCGTTGTCGACTCGTTGCCAGTAGAGAAGGTTTGGGTTTATGCGCTATTCCAGTTGATTAGTATAGTGAATTAAGTGGAAGGGAAAGTGGACATACCACACTACTACGCCAGAGACCATATGCTGGCGGCGGCGCGGTGAGTTTCGTCGCCGCCGCCGTCGCAGCGGATGTATTATTAGTACCATCTGCTGCTGCACCCTCAATAACAATTTCTTCATCCCGCGCAAGCACGACATGAATCGGATGTGCTGGTTGGGCATACCCCAACGGGCCGACCACACTGGGTACACGATGAAGACCCGTAGAGCCATACCTCGCAATTTTGGTAGCGAGTAAACACGTCCGGGCAAAAGAATGGCAGAACACCATGGCGAAGATCATGATGAGCAGGATGAAGAATATATGGTATGTTTGTCCCTCGAGGGTTGTGAAGTTTATGGCGTAGACGAGGTCTGCTGAGTGTTAGTCTTGCATATCAGAAAGTAAAGGGAGGACATACAAAGAGAAATTAGCATGAGTAGTAATAATCCAGATACAGCGCAAATAACCAGATGTTTGCGAACAAGTCTGTCCTTGAGCGCGATGCGATAAGCATCCTTGATCTTGCCGGGAGGCGCCATTGTCGAAGTGGATGTTGAAGGATTGGACGACGAAGAGTAGTTCTTCGGATACCGGACCCAACCATCTATATACCTCCTGCATCGTGGCGGCCGTGACGAACTCGATGAAGCCGATGGAGCAGTCTCATTATCGTTGCGGTTGTTGTTACGCACAACATCTGGTGCCGTTACTCCTGAGGGTCCAGCGCCAGCCATATCCATATCCACATTCGCAGTGATATCCGTATTTGCAACCCGTTTTGTTCTTTTCCAAGGCTTCACAAATCGCCCCGCTCTATCCTTCCATGTCTTTGTCTCGTCATGCTCGAAGAATGAGGATGTATCTGAGGGATGAGCGGTATCGTCGGCAACGGAACGGGGTTGTGCCGCTGTTTGCGAGTGAGGGGACTCCATTAACCCGACTCAGAAGTTGCGCTGATAGTGGTGAAAAGTATATGCGACGGTGAACGAGCAGTGTATCAATGATCGAGGGGCGGAAGCTTCAAGCTTGTGGTAAATGTCGAGTCGAATCTTGGAGAGTAAGTGAAAGTAAAGTCGTATCGCCGAAAAGAGTGGTATCAAGTATCGTAGATCAGAAAAAGCAGACAAATAGACAGATAAAAACACAATATTAGTAGTCGGTAATCAGCAGAAACTGTCCAGCAGTTCTTTTCCAGAAATCAAATCAGATCAGTATGAGCGAGCGAGTGGTATCATATAGAGCAATAGAATAGGACGCAAATCAGCACAATCCCATTGTGCCGCAAAGAGTGCGTAGATTAGTATTAGAGAGGTAGCCTCAAGAAGCGGGAAAAGAGAGAAAGAAAAATGAACGATCGAGAGCCAAACGATTGGAAATTAATATATGAATCCCTAGTGACCCTCCCCAGGTCCATAGGCAAGCAAGTGGTTCGCGAAGGGGAGTCTGAGAATCAGGAATAAATCAAGCAGCTAAACCGGAGCTAAGAGATATCAGGGGTCCCTTGGTTCCGGGATTGGTGCCGATGCGAGTCTGCGAGAGAGCTTGGTGGGAGATAAAGCTTTGCACTAGGCTAGGGAGGGTTAAGGAGGCGCGGGCTAGGGCTTAGGGGGGAGTGATTGATATGTTGATAGCCTCGCATGAACTGAGGAGGTCTTGGTTTGAGGCTATCCTTGTATGTACCCCTGTGATTTGACAGGAGTAATTCATTGATCGATTAGAAAAGAATATTTGATTAATCTAGGATTCATCGAATCATTAAGTATCGGTATTATGGCTACGTAAACAGGAGGGCGTATGGTGCCAACACTCGTAATACGGAGTGCGTCTACGTGTATCAGCACAACCAATGCGTTTCAGATTTGGCTATGCGCATAGTGCTTGATACGTAGGCATACAAGATTCAAACCCGAATAGTCTCACTTTCAGACTTGCTACTTCTGCGCAAGACATTTGGCTACTTTTGCCGATCCACTGAATTAGAAATACGTTCGATGCTTAGTTCAAATAGGTATCATCAACACGAGGGGTCGTCAAATGTAATGAATCATAAGTAGTCAACGGACATGTCGCTTATATGCATTTTAGGTCTGCAGGTGGCGTCAAAAAAGCTTGAAGTTGAACCAGACCGGCGTGAAATAAGACCCTTTTGGTCGCATGTCCCAGAATTCTGAAGCAGTCGTGACGAATCTTAGTCTTCAGTATTTAAAGATCATCAGTCTCGGATATGCCGTGCTGTGACCAATGCACGGCATGTGGATGGACATCAATCGATATTCGAGACCGATAACCCGCTAGCTCCAGTATGTGTTGAGCAATCAGATCTCAATATCGAAACTATTTACCGAGTTCTCCAAGCATGATATTCCGGTCAGATGACCCAGACACAACTAAATCCATTAGCAACAGTCTTAAATTGGACTCGACAGTAAAACTTACTGATAGGCTCATCATTTGGCGAAAATCTCACGTCGTTCACGGTTCCTTTGTGACCAGGCAGCTTGTACAGAAGCTTGCCGGACTTCGCATCCCATACTACTACACTGCGATCTCCGCTGCCGGCAGCGATCTTCTCTCCCTTAGGGTCCCAGCTGGCACGAATCAGATTCTTCTCAATACCAACTGGCGCACCGTCAAAAGTCCGTACCGAGCGATCTGCAGGGGCAAAAGGCCGAATATCCCATGTGCGCACCGTAGAATCATGAGAGTTTGATAACAGAGATTGGGAGTCTGGCGAAATTTGGAGAGATGTTATAGTATCGTTGTGACCGAGCAACGAATATACGACCGCCTTCTTTCGAATATCCCAGACTTTGATATCATTGTCGATACCACCCGTAAAGATCTCGTTTCCGGCCTCCGATAACGCCACGGCGGTAATCGGAAAATCGGTCTCGATAAAATCAAGCGCCGCTTTTTGTCGTGGATCCCATATTCCGATATAACCATCATCACTACCGCTAACAAGCAATTCCTGGCCTCGTTTGCTGATGTCCAAGCAATTGATCACCTCTTCATGTCCCACGTGTCTTCTGATTCGTTGGCCGGTCTCTATATCCCAGCTGGCTATGGTCATGTCTGCGGAAGCGGAAAAGATGAATCGGGAGTCGCGAGACCATTGTAGATCCAGCACTGCTCCTTTGTGGCCGGTGAGAACGCCGTAATTTTCGCATTGTTCGTAGGTACGCCATAGCACTAAAAAGGCGGACCAGTTAGTAAATTATACAAGAGGAGAATATAGAAGACTTACTGATGTTACGGTCCATGGAGCCGGAAGCGATGCTTTGCGCTGTAGGGTCAAATCGAGTCGCAAACACTTCTCCGGAGTGACCTTTGTACTGAGGTTAATGTCTGCACGAGCAAGATTTGAGAAAAGGCACCGAAGACTAACCTGTTAATTCCATAATTGGAGCTGCGAGCCCACTGGTTCTGGGAATCTGCACTCGATTATTAGCAAGCACTCAATGCATAGTAGCTCTTGTACATACAGCTTGTACGAGCGTGCCATTTTGACCAGATCGCAACGTGACAGCATTGGATTTCAGGTCGCTGTTTGATTTTTGTCTTTTCACGACAAGCTGGGTTGTAGGGTTGAAAGACTCTGAAGCCGGCCTTTTTTCGCCCGACATGGTGGTAGATGTGTATGTAAAATTGCGCAATAAGATTGTAAGTCCAGGAGATATGAGATGTGAATAGTTGCTGCTGAACAGCGCGATCAAATATTTCTGAAGCTGCGGCGGAAGGTGGTTTGCTTAAGCGCGGACGGCCCAAATTCAAGTCGAACATGCAGGTGCATAGACGCGCTAAACGCTTTCTGGCGGCGGGTCATTCATATCTCTGTCTCCGGCCAACACCAATATTGAACAACACACAGGCGAACGATATCAATCTGCACTACGGTTCAATTTGATTTCAATTGTTCACGAAAGCCAGTCATTATACTATTACTCAGTGTGCCATCATTCTGAAATAGCGAAAGAGAGACGACAATGTCTTCGACCACGAAAGCCGCCAGAATAGGGGAAGAGTAAGTGCGATCATGAGCGATTGAAATAGCTATGAGCGAACTCTGTGCTAACTTGTGTCTGTTGTCTACAGAATTTGGAAGTCAGTATCCCATCTATACCCAGGCAGCGTTGCGAAAAGAAGGTGTCATACTAAATGCGACCTACAGGACAAAGATCGATAAAGTCAACGCCGAATTAGTGACGCTTACATACGGAACGATAGTCGCACAATTATGTCAAGACTACGACGGAGACTACCTTGAAGTTAATAAACAACTGGATAAGATGGGCTATAACATCGGCATGCGTTTGATTGAAGACTTCCTTGCCAAATCTAACACTGGACGATGCGCGAACTTTAAAGAGACGGCTGATATAATCTCGAAAGTAAGAACCATTCATTTCCGAGTTCTTGGAACATGCTTAAACATGCGTGTATGGAACGGGAAGAGTTGACTTGGTTTGTACAGGTCGGGTTCAAGATCTTTCTGAACATAACGCCCACCGTCACCAATTGGACCAGCGACAATAAGCAATTTTCTCTGGTTCTAGACGAGAATCCGCTGGCGGATTTTGTGGAATTACCGGATGATGATCGGGCGCAAGATCAATTGTGGTTTTCGAATATTCTATGCGGTGTGTTGCGAGGCGCATTGGAGATGGTAAGATGCCTTCTTGGCCGCTAATGTTCCGTGTGACCAGTCGTACTAATGCGATGCAGGTACAAATGCAAGTAGAAGCTCATTTCGTCAGCGACGTCCTTCGAGGCAGTGATACGACCGAGATCCGAGTGACGCTGGTTCGATATATCGAGGATGAGATGCCGCCAGACGATGAATAAGCGAACGGCAGGGACAATGAATGGAATACTGCAGGCTCTGAGTTTATAGAAGCTCAATCTGAGGCTATACGAGAAAGGCGTTTAGGTTAAAGTGGTCTTGTCGCATAAGAATAATATATTGAATTATTGAGGATATCGATCTAGATTAAGTGACACCGCCTGCCTCTTCGGGCATAGTCCGGGACGTGGCATGATCTTCCGGGGAACTTTGGGCTGGCCAGCGGGAGCTAAAGTCTATAGTCTAATCTCATAGCTTGACCTCACCGTACATGTTGCGCAGTACCGTTAGCTACGATTGCGATTCACCTTGACGGCATGATGTTTCAACACCATCACCACCTCTGAGTCACATAATAGATCCGTTGAAGTCACTCATTGCTCTGCTGTCACTGGAGTTGTACAAACAAAATGCGCTGCCCGGCCACACGAGGGGCTCCACGTGACACGCTAGTCCCCAATACGGCAAGTTTGCCCCCACCGCCGAGCCCGTTTTGTGCTGAGAAATGCGCAGAGATCGGGGCATCTCAATAATCGCCGTTAGTGCATCTCATAAGGTACATCGTACGTAGATACTTGATATTCGCTGATGCTACTATCGTGTAAGACGTTTTTTTTAAACTCGGATAGATAGGTAATGCAATGGCTATTCTTCCGCTCTTTTCCCGCACATAGCTCAGCTATAGCAGAACTCAAATGCCAAGTCCATGTACAGATGGAAATTGATAGACAGCTCCAGCGGCAGCGGGTGTACCGCGGTACCGGGAGACGGCGTGCTGACGACTACGCGCAGTTTCAGCGTCCCAGCCTCCATGAGTGGTCGCCGGGCAGGTTTTTCCGCTCCGGGCATGACGGCTGATGGGCCAATGGCAGCGCCAGGCAGGCCCTCTCTCGCCCTCTCTCGCCCTCTCGCGCGCTCGCCAGACCACCAGCACTTCCCTCCTTCTCTGACTCTCTCTCTCGCTTTTCTGCTCTTCTCACTTTGCTGGCTCCTCCCAAGCGCAAAAGAGGGTTTTTCCACCATTTCCTTCCTTTTCTCTTTTCCCTTCTTGCTTTCCCCGTTCCTCCTTGCCCCCTCCCTCATCTCTGTCACGTCAGTTTCGTGTCCGAGGTAGTGATTGATTGCCTTTCGCGCGGCTGATCCACCAAAGCAGAAACCGCCTTCCCTTAATTCTTTGCGCCCAAACCCATCCCCCATCCGCGGGCCCTTATCACACACCCTTTTCCCCTTCGACCTGCCCTGCTGCGTCCTGCACATATCATTCTTTGGGACGCCTTCTGGTCTTGAAGCTTGGTTAATACCTGGCTCTCACATTTTCTTTCTTTGCCTCTTTCTTGGATTCCCTTGTCCCATCTTACTTTTTTACTTTTTCCTCTTACTCACCACCCCTTTTACATGGGTTTTGTGGCCGTTCTTGCTTGGCTCAAATCCTAACCTTTACCAACTGGGAGTCGTTGCTGCATTTTTCGATACCCTTTGCGCCCATCTGTTCTTGGTCGCAATTCTCTCTGATATCCTCTTATTCAAGAGTCTTGCTGGGGTCACTGCAGTGGGAAAATATTTTCCTGTGGAACATATCACGCATTAACTCCTTATCTCGTCTCTCAACCGCGCAACACCAGCCACTCTCCGACTCGTCGGTTTCCCGTATTTCGATTCGGCTTCTAAATTCGTCGCACGTTTCTATCCTCGTATCAATTCTCGATGATAATTTCTCTCCGTCAATATTACGATTTATTTTATATCGAGAGAATTTGGTGATACCGTCCGCTGTCGATAACTCGCTCACCCTTCGCCACATCGACCGCCCGGGCACTCTTTTTTCCCACCCGTCCATTCGCCTCGTGTGGTTATAACCAATCCTGCTTTCGGTCGCGATACTACCTGATACAATCCACATCCACATCAGCAAGTTAGCTGTTGATTGTCCATTATCAAATTTTGGATAGTGGCTTATTTGTATCTTGTTGAATATTTTCAATAAGCCATTTGCACAGACTGTTCTGGTGTTTGCCACTACCTTTGCTGCGCCTTTCTCCCACTCACTCACACATCCAACACTTGCACACCCTGGCGACATTACGCCTTGTGCGCCATTCCTCTTACTGAACACACTGGATCTCATACCCTAAACTTGGGCGGTGGAAGTGGCCCAGTGGCCTCTCTCAGCCATGAATTCAATCAATATAGCAGGGATGGCTGGGATGAATGCGATGCCAGGTGGTCCTGTTGGTGGTGTTCCCATGATGAACACCCAATCCGTTTCGCGAGAACCGAATATGACTCAGGAGAGCGTTTATATGCAGCTTAACACATGCATCTACGACTACTTTCTTAAGCGCGGCCAGTTCGACGTGGCGCGCATGCTCCTTAATGACGAAAACATCAAGCTAGATACCGACGATGTCAAATCTAGTCCAAACCACATGAACGGTGTCGATGGTGATACCTCTATGGGCGACACCAAAGATGAAAAAATCAGAATACCCGATGATTTCCCCCGACCTCGTGTCCCGATGGATTCTGGGAATTCATTTCTGTACGAATGGTTCAGCCTCTTTTGGGACATTTTCGCCGCACAACGCAAAAGACCTCCTATGAACCAAATGACCCAGGCTTATGTCAATAGCTCACAAGTTCGTTTTCTCTCGCAATATCCTTGCGATTTAATTATGCTGACTATTTCCCTTCTCCGTGATTGCAGGGTTTAATGCGCATGCGAGAACAAGCCAATCAAAACTTTTTGCGTCAACCTCAGATGATTATGCAGAATGGGATGGCTAATCTGCGTCGCAACGGAGTGCCGAATATGAACAATATGAACCTGCAAAAGACGGCTCTGCAGAACAATGCATCTGGAATCAATGCCTCCGCAATGTACGTTTGTCCTACGATCTGCGGGTTCATCAAGATTGGCCCCTCGTGAGTAGAATTTGTTAACTGTGTCTTTTAGGAATCCCCAACAAATAGCCCAATTACAGAATAAACAACAGATACAGATGCAACGCGAACACTCGGACATGGACATGAATGGTCATCGGCCGCAGTCGCCCTCGTCGGCCGATAACGCCCCATCGCCGTCGAAACGACCACGATTAGAAGTCCAGCAAGGGCAGCCAATGCCTCCCAACGGTCGTGTACCCGGTCAAATGCCCGCCCAGATGACTCCACAGCAGGCGATGTTGATGCAGAACGGGATGAATGGTCGAGGGATGAATCCAGCGCAATTTCAAGCGTTCCAGCAGCAGCAGGCTGGCCAGGCTGCGGCGCAGCAAAAATCCATGCAGGTATATGCTCAGAACTTGCTCCTTCATCACTCGCGCTCAGCAATGAATAACCAGGGCATGCCAAACGGATTAATGAACAACGGACTTATGCCGAACCAAAATGACCTCATGTCTCAAATTCCGGACGGACAAGGCGGTATGCAGATGGTGAACGGACAGTTTTACAACGGCGACATGGCGGGGATGGGCCGAGGAATGCCACAGGTGCCGAACGGGAATGGGAACCATGCACTCCAAGATTATCAGATGCAATTGATGCTGCTTGAACAGCAGAACAAGCGCCGTTTGATGATGGCTCGTCAAGAGCAGGATAGCATTACCACCCGCCCCGACGGTCAGCCTATGCCTCCTGGTCAACCCGGCCTGCCTCCAGGTACATCACCACAAGGTAGTAGAACCGGAGCCTCACCGAACCCGAGCGAACAGATGAAACGAGGAACGCCGAAGATTTCGCAGACTGGACTTCCGGGCTCGCCAAGTGCCGGTGATCTACAGGGACGTGGATCTCCTGCGTCCATGAACTTCAATCCTGGTCAGATGGGGGCAGATATGAACAACGCATTTTTCAACAACATGCGACCTCCAACTTCGAACCAAGGAGGATTCAACCCACAAATGAACCAGGCGATGCAGCAACCTAATGGGCGGATGCCAAATGCCAATTGGCAGAATCCTGGAGGACCGCAAGGTCAACCCATGGTTGCACAACAGTCACCGGCCACGCAGGCAGTACCCACTCCACAAGAGCGAAACACCATGCCGCCTCCATCTGCGCCGCCTCAAGGAACCAAACCACCCTCGCCTCAGCAAGGAGCAGCGCCGCCGACACCCCAGCAAGCCAACAAGCCGGCACCTAAGAAGAAGGATACCGGGAAAGAGCGCAAGGTACGTTTGAACATATTACTTCAATGTGATTCTGAGGGTTGTACTGACTTGTCAACTTGTAGCGCATCACAAAGAAAGGTGCTGCTGCTGCCAATGCCAACACTGCAGCGACCCCGTCGTCCGAGGCCGAACCTCCACCAACACCTACTCCATCCACTCCCATCACGCCTCAGCATCCGAACTCTTTCACGAAGAACGGAGTCAATGCAACGACGGCCACGCAGCAGCAGCCTACTTCAGCCCCTGCTCAACCTATTGTACAGCAACCCGATCCTAATGTTACAAACTTTAGTGACCTTGGCATGCCAGACGTATGTTTACCTCTCTTTTATAAGACTTCTTGCTAATTTCGTCTACAGACAACAAGCTTCAGCCTTGACTTCAGCACTCTGGAGAACCCCGAGGTCTTGGAGAACTTCGATTTTGACTCATTCCTCAACACCGACGCTGATGCAACGGGTTTTGGATTTGATCCAAGTAGTATTACATACCCCACAGATGGAGTCGAAACAGGCACGGACGGTTTGTAAATGTGAACAAAATTCCAAGCATATCTGTCTATCCTGTTTTTCCCCAACTTCATTATCTGCTCTTTTTTTTTTTTTTTTTTTTTTTTGACGGAGTCCACGGCGAGATTTTAATAAGGAAGGAAATGATACAAATGTCTCTTATTTTGTCTTTTTGTCTTTCTTTTTGTTCACTTGATTTGATTTGATGAATCAATCTTATCAAGGGAATGATCTGGGGGTTTGTGTTTATTATTACTACAGTTGGTTTTTTTTTTATCTCCAAGTCCCATTATTTTATCCCCCCCCTTGTGTTTGTGCGCGCTTTATTCGTTATGAATTGTTTGATTAACCTGGTTTTTCCCATCGTCCATCTACTCCACTGCAGGCCCTTTTCCTAAAAAACCACCCTCATCATCCATTCATCATACCTCTTCTTCCTCCATAGGAACCCGATTTATACCCACACCTTTTCTTTTCTTTTCTTTTCTTCCCCTTTCATATTCCTCTTTCTCTTTCCTGCCTCTTTCTCTCTTTCTTGTGCTCATTATCATCATCGATTATGTACATCCTCTCTTCTCTCGAACGGTCTTCTTCTTTTCTTCACATTTTGCTTTTTTTTCCCCTGGTTCGTTGTTCAGGTTCAGATTCAGATTCAGATATCAGTTTCGATGAAGTCTAGCAATTGATCATCTTCAGGACGTTTCAGATTTCTTCTTTTCTTTTTCTTTTTTTCTTTGTTTCTGGTTTTCGTAGTAGGGAATAGTGTAGGTGGTCGGCGATGTGATCAGTCTAGAGTAGAAATGGGACACTATGTCAGGGGGTTGATGATGGATAAATTGCGATTGTCTACCTGTTGCTAGACTTGTTTTCGTCTACGTAGTTGTTCAGAGGAGAAGCTCTTAAGAAACAGAGGAGCGCATCGTTACATTAAAATCACTTTGATACTCAATACAAACGTCCACCCATCCTCGAATCACTACGATGTCAAGTCGAACCTAACTCTTGCAAACCGTCGATATACCTTGGTGATCCATTGATCACTGTTGTCCACACCATCATCAGATTGAGTCAATGTCCATACCCATCACCTTCATTCGCAACTCCTTCTTTCGCAACTCCTCAAAGTTATCAATATTCCATCGCTCCTCCATTTCCTCATCCTCAAGCTCGTAGTCTTCTTGGACCATATTCAACAGGTAATCGACCACTTTCTGGCAGCACCGTTCTTCCGCAACGGACCTGGTGCCCGGATACTTAGTGATCAACCCGACTGGACCGGCTCGAGTAAGAAAAGGCTCGTTTTGAAAGGTCGCCCATACCGTAAAGGTAGATGGTGCGGGTGGTTTTTTGACATTCTCGTGGAACTCGATTTTGGAAGTCAATCCAAGCATGCTGCATACTCCTAGACAATACACCACGTACGTTAGTCTTGATCTATTCTCTTTTCCAATCATTGCAGAGTCCTCACTTTCGTATTTTTGACGACTGGTTTGCAGCTTTGCGATGGCATTCTTCAACTCATCCGGCGACGCTTTCCACTTCCTATCTGGTTGATGCTCGTCACGCCGCTTCTCCGTGCTAATGCGTGGGTTCGTGACCGGAACCAAATTGGACAATGTGGAAAGGGATGGCTCACATGCGTTGCTGCGTTTTGATTGTTGATGAGCAGCTTTGGTTACTCTGTGAGGTGCGTTCGCTGAGTGTATCGGCTTCAGGACTCTATCATTGACTGGCTTGGAGAAGTCCCTGCCAGAACCGGCGCTGTTGGAGATAGAAGGATGTTCAACCTTTGCTGGAAGTAGGCTGTCAGTAGTCGGTGTGGGTAGCTGAGAAGCCAAGGTCGGCATGTTCTCATGTTCGGGCCATGACGCTGCAATAGTTGCCTCTTGAAGCTCCTGAAGCTCCTGAATGAGTAGCAGATACAAAACCTCATGAGATGCTGCTTCTATAGCCTGATCTTCAGTTTCATAAAACCTGCGATGCCCTAGGCTCGTCACAATCCCCGTATCGACCTTGCCTACATCGACTTGATAACGAAATCCGTTCTTGTGGACGTATCTCGTAATCTCTGGGGAAGGGTGCTTCATATCCTTGGTGTAGGCTTTTCATGATGTGAGATAATTTTCGATATATAGAATAGAATGGAAGCTCACCTTGAAGCAGCTGTGCCCAGCGCCAACTGAATGGAGTCAACTTCTCAGTGGGTTCGTCAGGAACTTTCCAATTCGCATAACGGACTTTCAGAATCGACAAAGCCACTCGACAAAGTTCCACCTTCGCGTCCGTCATCGACTCTTGTGCCGGGATTTTGAGGGAATCCCGGTACATCGTGAGTTTTGCATAGAACCGCCCATCAACTGCATCCTTAGTATACTCCACAACCGGATCAAGTCGCGGATCCTGTAACCTGAGAACGCCAAAGTAGAAAAGCACCAGCTTAGGAGATAGACTGCGGAGGTCCACTTCATTGAGCTGCGGTCCCTTGTTGACAGTAACCTCATTGAAGTCAACAGGCGATAATCTTCCTTCACGGTCTGTGACATGGCTAGCACCTGTATCGTCACCAGATCTGATCTCCCCCTCTTCAGGAGAAGCATAATCAGCATCATCATATCCACGAAACTGACGAGCTGGCTTCCTCTCGACCTTCCTCTCGACTGTCTTTTCAGCTGACATAGACGCTGCCAGTCGAGCACACTGCCCTTGGAGGTCCTGTCCTGTAGACACCGCGGACTTCACAGTATGACCCTGAGAGTCCTTCTCATCGGCTTCCTTTGGAGTCCATGGACTCTCCTGGTTGCTTTGCTGAGACATCCATGGAGATGGACCAGTTGAGAAACTGCTAAACCCAGCTCCTTGAGTCAGCATCAGTCTCGGTGCAGTAGGAGGCTGCACACCAAACCCAGTCAACGATGGACCAGGAAAAGTAGAACCTGCTTTGATGAGCTGATTAGAGGTGAGCTGTGGATTTGTCTCAGGCTGCGCTGGCAAAGAGCTTGGTCGTGTCTCCTGAGTAGACATTTCAGCTTGCTTGTTTGTTTCCGTCATGCTTGGAAAGAACCAAGCAGAACTGAGAAGCTTTGAACACGAGTAGACGAGTAAGGAGAAAGGGTGATCTCTGTGATGAATTGTAGAGTGAGAAAGAGAGGTTGAGACGGACGAGGGGAGGAAAGATGGAGATGAGAAGAGGGAAGAAGTGAGATGGAAGAGAGGGTGAGATGAAGGAGAGGGGTCGGGAGAGGAAGAAGAGAAGGAGGATGGGTGGGAAGGCATACGCTTGAGGGGGGAAGAGAGACAAACGAACGAAAAAGGAAGATGCCCGAAAAAGGCAGTCGCGTTACGCCCGGTGGACGTGACATTCTAGAAAAGGAAATGCAGATAGGTAAAGAGCCTGGATTCTAAGGCATACATAAGGTATGCCTTGTACTGACTAGCATACATAAAAGAACGCGTTCTTGTAGAGGTAAAGTCTATATATACTCGCATGTAACGATAACACTCCCCCCTGCTCGAAGTAATACTCGAGCAGTTAAGCTACTCAAATTTCCTCATCGTCGGCGGTAGAACTCTCCTTTTCAACGCAGAGTTCTCTCTCGATGCGTGGGTCTCTTTCGTTTCGACGTTCCTTCTCAACACAAGTTATTTTCTTAGATGGTGAGTCACTTGTCTGAGACGCCTCATCCGGAGCCTTCGACTGTCTCTTGCGTTTCGTATCACTAGACACATGTACAACACTCTCGGTTGTACGTACCATGATATGGGGCTGAGGACCACCCGGCTCGCTAATAGGCTCAGAATCGATTTGAGCGTTCTTTCTAGCCTTGCTCTCTTTTTTGCCTTTGACTTGGACTTTGGGACTAACGACGACCTTTCGAGTGATAGTCTCATACACGTTATCCGTCTGGCCAGACCTTGCACTGGAGCCTGATATTTGTCTGAAGTCCTTCGGATCGGCCTGAGAGACGGCCCTAGACGCATTCTTTGAGTATGATTCAGACCGGGCTTGTGCGGCCGCTGATGGCCGGGAAACGGGTGGCATTGACGGAACGGCAGTATGTTGAGTTGACGACGCGGTGGTATGTATCTTTGAAGGGATCCTCGATTCGCAATAGCCCATGGAGAACGAATCATCATCCCGAGAGGCAATACTCGGCTGATGACTATGCTCAAAACTCATGCCAGCAATACTAGACATGGTTCGACTGCTCACAGAAATGGGACCAGCATCGGGCATCGAGATATCGTCTATACTGCGTTGAGACTGTCGCAAATGATGAGCTAAGCCTGGTTCGATAAACGGGTCGGGTAGACCACCGAAGTTTGTAGGGTTTAGATTGAACCTGGGATCCACTGCAAAGTTTGGCCAATTCATCATTGGAGGAGGTGCTTGTATCGTTGCTGGATTAATCGGTTTGTGCGCCCATTGGGGTACGTTTGAGAAAGTGTTCTGGTAGCTCGCTTCGAATCCCGTCATTCGATTAGGCTCGTAACGTGTATCGTGACGTGTCGGTGAGTGTGTGTGAAGGTCCCCCGTATCCTTTGGCCCGTCGTAATCAATGTATCCACCCAGATTTGTGAAAGCTCCCTGTCCGCCGTGGTTCATTTGAAGTCTGAAAAGGTTGGTGGGAAGTTGATTCCACATGTTAGGGTTGGGCCATGCTATGCCACAGTTTTCCAAGACATCTAATTTGTTAGCTATGACTAGCAAAAAATCTTGAAGACACGCACTGAGAGGAGCATGTTGGAACGAAAACACAACCACATCTTTGACTCGCTCGAAAGGCGGAGAACGATTAGGACGCGAGAGCCCTTCCGATATGACAACGCGTATACGACCATGAGTTTCGGCTGCGTCCCAGACGTAGGCATCAATGACCTCGGGGTGGAATTGAGGGAAGCGAAGTACTTCATGATTTCCGTTCTTGTCCACGACTGCACATGTGAGATATTGAAAAGAAACACGGAAAGAAGCCTAGTATGACTCACGAGAACTAAATTCTAGATAGAGAACACCTGGTTAGCCATACTCCAAAGCCCGCAATTGGTGATTCAGATCACATACCTATGATATGTGGCCATGAAGTTCGAGGACCAAACAGAGTGCCTCTATAGCTTACGATCAGAAACTGGAGTCCGCCCGACGAGCCTAAAGAGATAGAGATAAACTCACGCCACACAAACATTGTCCGTATAAATCCGAGCCTCATACAGAACACAATCTTCGGGATGCAGCAAACTCTCCATAATGCGTGACGGCTGCGGCTTTTCCCAGCTATGAATTGATATCCGGAAGGGGCTCCCGTACTGCATGCTCGGAACGAAACAGGTAAGAACTGGCAATTGGCCTAGGGATCTCTGCGAGTACACGAGTTGGGAATTGAAATAGGGGGCGTTGAGATACGGCGAGTCTGCCACCATCAGCTTAGCTGATGTGGTACGGGGGAGCCACAGCGAATCATACCTTTGTTCGTTAGCAGATGTCAGGTCAGGTACAGGGGAGCGACAGAGAATCAAACAACCATACCTTTGTCACTAACAACGCAGCACTGTGTCCGAAACTCTTGTATGGGCACTTTGGACCGCTCTGGGAACAGGAGCACGTCCCAGCTGGTATATCTCATTGTGTAAATAGTCCGACAGTAATAGGTATGACGTTGGAAGTGAAAAGTAATCAGTTAAGACGGTGAGTGATGTGAGGGCAGAGGGAGAGTCGAAGAGATGAACGATCGAAGTGAGGACGGATGAGGAGAAAGTGTCGACAATGGAAGTTGGGCGTTCTTCTGCCATAACGATGTGCGTCCCAGTCAGGCAAGTGACATGGGTGGAAGGTGCTCACCTCCTCGTCGTGCCGAAAAGGGAAGGCACGAGGGAGCGATCGATTAGATAAGCGCTTGGACTTGGCTATCTACGCATAGATAGACTTAGACGGCGACCGGTGGAATCAAGGAACGGAGATTTCTGAGATTAATCTTCTCATCTAGAGAGAGTATCGTAACAAGGAAGAGATATCCACCTGCTCTGTCGGGAAAAGGACCACTGCCAAAGACAAACAAACCAGACAGTCGTTTTTGGAAATGCTTTGGCGAATGACATGCTTATACAAACTTTAGAGGAAGGACCTAGCGTGGTGTTTCAACAGCCCGAGGGAGAAACGATGGCAAGTAAGAATACGCACAAGCAGCTTGACGCTTGACACGTCAACGGTCTAGAGACAATAGGCTACATGTAAGAGAAAGAAGAGCTGAAAAAAGAGGATAAGAATAAAGATAAGAATAAACTTGAGAGAAACTGGAGACATAAGAGAAATGGTCCTAAAACCTAGAGAACGTATTGGGGAACAAGCATCGAAAATGGATACAAAGTGAAGGATGGGAGCTTCGGGGACGATAAAAAGAGAGAAAATGATCACAAGCAGCTTAGCATGTTGTACAGTCGTCAGTCTACAAAAAGCGTGATGAAACAAACCTCAAAAGCACGTTCGACAAGACCGGTTCGTAAGAACAGAGGCTTCATAAAAAAACTTTTTGCAGCACGCCGACCCAACGAGGCAAGGAGCACACAAATGGAATCGAAAGAAAAAGAAAAACAGGAACAATCTTGAAATTGGAGGGCATGAGAGTTCGTGCATCATTAGACGCAAGAAAGGAGAAAAAAACAATTCAATAGGCTAGCCACCCGAAACAACACAGCTGGGATGAAATCGCTCACGTGAACGTGGAATCGTTCCACAAATTGAAGTAAAAGAACCCGCTCAGACGAAAACAAGTGCTTAAAACAGTATGCCCATCAAGAGCAATAGAGAAGCCTTAACCGAAGAGGAAGAGCAAGCCGATAGTGAGACCAGACATGTTGTCGGAAGATGATGCTAGAACTCTCTAAAATCGCCGAGATTTTGTTCATTCCTTACTAGCGAATTCAAGTTAGTCGATATCGGATCCATCTAGTCTTGAAAAGCTGGAGAACCAACCTTCATGGGAGCGAAGCCACCGCCGTACTGGTGAGCGGGGGGCATTCCCATGTTAGGGTAGATGGGAGGGGGAGGAGCTGGGCGGTAGGGGGTTCCAGCGGGGCCAGAGTTGTTCTGAGAGCGACCCCAGCTAAGGCGGACACGAGAGTTGCCGATAGGGTAGCCCTGCATCTGGTTGATAGCCATCTCAGCAGCGTGGCGCTGGACGAACTGGACGAAACCGCAGCCCTTTCCAGGAGGAATCTTGACGTAGGTGATTTCGCCGAATCCTTGGAAGAATGAACGAAGCTCGTCTTCGGTAACGTAGCCAGAAAGACCTCCAACGAAGACGGTGGTGTTGTTGGGGTCAGTGAACTGGTTCATTGGCTGAGGAGCACCGTAGAAGCCCATAGGAGGACCACCCATGGCAGCAGGAGGGTAGATGCCAGCGGGGCCAGGCATGCCCATACCACCAGGACCAACACCGGGACCCTTGTTCTTGGGGGTGGCAGTAGAGATGCGCATTGGGCGGTTACCGCAGTAGACACCCTGCATCTCACTCAAAGCGCGTTGCTGGTCGTTCTCGTCGGAGAAACGAACGAAACCGTATCCACGAGACATGCCACTGATGGGATCAGTCATGATTTTGGCGGACTTGCATGATGGGAAACGGCTCTGGAAGAGAGAGACGAGGACGTATTCGTTGACTTCAGGGCCGAGATCACCGACGAAGATCGAGTACTCGGGTCCGCGCTCGTCACGGCCGCGATCAGCGAGTCCACCACCAGTAGCCCAGTTGAGCTTGAAAGCGCGGGTCGTGTTCGGCATGGGGGTACCGTTAAGGCTAAGAGCCTTGGCAGCAGCAGCAGCGGAAGCGAAATCGACAAAGCAGTAACCGGCATTGCTTCTACAGTCAATATTAATCTTATGTGAAGAAGGCGGTTTGTGGAGGCGATCTTACCCGGAGAACTTGTCGCGAATCATCTTAACATTAACCTGTTCGCCCATCTGGAACCAAAGGTTGCGAATGAAGTTTTCGTCGATCCATGGCTCGAGCTCACCCATCCTGTATTCAGCGGCCTCGTGTTAAAAATCGATCTTTGTAATTGTAGGCTTGTGAAGGTATCAAAACATACCAGAGAGTGGTCTTGCCGTCACCGCCTTGCTGAGGGGCAGCAGCAGAGGGCTCACCGGGGGTGCCAGCGAAAGGAGCGGGAGAAGGATCAGCTTGGCCGGTCATATTGGTGTCGGCAGTGGCAGGAGCACCGGCAGATGCAGCGCCGTCTTGCTGGTTTTGGTATTCGTAGTTCTGGAAAGACATGTTGATAACAGTTGAACGAAGAGCGCACAGTAAAAGAACTGGTGATCAAATAAACGCTTTTAAGATTCGTAAATGGCTGTCGCGACTTTCGAGAACTGGCACGAGAATCGAGGACAAAGATTGCAGAAGTCGTAAAAGCTTTCGCGAGGTGCAAGAAGGTATCTTATTCCTGAGCCAGTAATGATTAGTCAGAGACACCAGTAGGTTGGCTGAAATAACGGAACGGTCAAAGAAAAAGATGATAAGCGAAAGTCAGAAATAGTACAAGATGGAATAAGCGCACAAGAGCGGGGAAAGACTGATAGATGTCAAACTGGGGGAAAAGCGCGAAGAGACGACAATGGGAGGAAAATGCTGTAAACGAGCTTGTGAACGAGCTTGTGACAACCACCTCTGCAATGCTCAATTAGCAGAGTAGCACGGGCTCGAAATGTTTTGCAATGTGACTAATGTGTCGAGTAAAACACGTGCGAACTTCGAGTTGAAGCATTTCGATGCTTTGTCGTCAATGTCGCTTCCGTTTTCGGCGAATGGCTCACGAACGGCGCGGAGCAAAGCGCGGCCAAGCATCGGGTGGGTGGCTACCCGGTCAGCTCCGTAGTCATCATATCATCACTCAGTTGTTCGGCATATGGTCGCAATCACATCGTAGGATCTTTGTGTCAAGGATCAACAGCTGGATACATCGCCAATTTTCCCAATGGTCGACGCCTCTGACTGATTGGATGAATAATCGCGAGACGTTCGGATTTGTGACAAAGGTTGTTGAGCCGTGGCAGTCGCTGATAATAGTGTGCGACAATTGATGGCGGATGCGATTGTCCAGCATTGAGTCATTGTCGTATTGGCATCCAGCCAAGTTGGTATTTTGAATATCGCGTTCAGTCGCGGAGTCGCGCAAAAGGGAAGACCAAAAAGATGGAGAGGGGCCAGTTATGCGACAAAAAGAAAGGAAAAGAATACACATGTAGCAATACACAGAGCAAGAAAAACAATGATTGATGGTACAGATGCGAAAAGGAAATAGACTTACCAGAATGAGATCGAGAAATCGATGGTCGATAGTGAAGATAAACTGATCTTTATCGATACCAAAAAATGACCGAGGGGTGTGATGAGGGGAGCGACCGCGAGTCGATAAGAAGACGAAGAAGCAGATAATTACGTAGGGACACGTAAAAAGAAGCTGGGATAGCAGAAAGATGATGGTGTTGACGATGATGATGATAAAATGGACTCCCGCGACACAAAGGAACACGAAGATGGATACAACAGGATCAAAAATTTCTGCAGGGTAAATTGAAGAAATCAATCAAAGAAGAATGAGAATAGAGAGGAAAAAGAAAAACTCCGTCCGTATTCCGCGAAAGAACAACTAAGTGGGAGAGAGAGGTAGAGAGTGAGTGAGCAAGAGAGTAAGAGAGAGAGAGAGAGAGAAAGAGCGAAAACAAAGCAACCAACAAGGAAATTTTTTTCCCTTGGGATTTGAATCAGTCGAATTGGTGGATGGATGGAGGGGAAGGAGGGAACCTGGCCGGGAACTGGGAAGGAAAGAGCAGCGAGGAAGGCACGTCTGTAGGTGCTGCTCCCGAGTGTAAGGAAGGAACAACCGGCTGGCGGGAATGGAGACTTTGGCTGAGTTTGGGCTGCATCGTGTGGTTGGACATGCTGATTGGCTGCCGGAGGCTGGCACGCTAGCGATCTTTGAGACTAGCGCTAAGGGTGGGGCTCTTTATATAATCATGGATGCATTAATTGCGGGTCTAACTAATTCTAGTCTAGTGCTGGTCGGTAAATAATACGTACAGTTGTATCTTTCATGGAGAACTTGCTCTGTTCAGATGACTCCAAAGGTGTATGCTGATGGTAGATTTTGAGTGTTTGGACACAAGTAAATGTCTTTGGTCATACAATTGATAAAGCTGTCGTGATCGCTGCCTACTCAGAATGTCCGTGCCTTAGGTGAAGCTGAAGCTGTGGGGTTAATCCGCACCATCTGAAGAACTACTACTCTATTTATATCTGGCCAGTCCTATGAAGGACATCTATGACATGGAGGCGAGTTTCATCTATTTTACTTTGACTATGCTAAGGGTACTTGACAGTCTATCCGAGAGTTGAAGGTACGCGACAAAGATCATAAGAATTCCGCCTAATAGTCTAGTAAGTCTTCTGCTAGGTCCCGAGGCTGTAACGATTTCGGTAATAATAGCCACATATTAACCATCTTAAGACGAAACCCTGATCATAAAAAGGATCAATCAACTTCCATCTATGGGGGAGTTCTCAATGTTGCAAGTTAAATGGAGTTTAGTAGAATGATTGCTCTCATGCGTCTGATACTATGACCTTCCAAAGACTAAAAAGTCAATTAGTGTTCACGCCTTACTGCTAACGGTGATGTGTATGGCAGGTATTGAGAATACGTACGGGGTAATCAACAATTAGAGATCCGACAGACTGGTACCGATCTGATTCAATGCAAACAATGATCAATTCTGCGTTAGACAGAAAAAGAAAAGAACAATGATAAGATGCCTTGTTCTATATCTACACCTAAATTTATAGAAAGGCAGGTTTATCGAATATCAATAATGTAGCACATTTTCAGTATGTTTACGACATCTGATTTTGCTGCCTTGCTGGCCTGGGAACAACGGTAACGGGGTATTTCAAATACGTATTGTAAGTAAATTATTGGCCCATCCATGAGGTAAGAATCTGCAAGGATTAAGCGACTTCCTTGTCGAGGAGGATCGTGTTACTTACTCAGAATCAAGTGCATACAATGCAAGGAACATGTAGTCTTCACAATTGTGTTCAAGCGGATTGTTGCTGGATGATCGAGATAGATTAATTAAGCTCGGACAGTACCGCCTAGTGATGAATCATATCCCAGCTGAAGAGAAAGCCTTGACCACATGATGCAGTAAAGATTCGATCCACTTGTCAGAGGAGATCACGCAAAAAAATTCTTGTTGGTTGTCCTCAAATACGTACGAGGGGACGCTAAGCAGACACTATCCATGGAAAGGATACATGACCCCGCTCAACAATCCATGATGTGAATTTCATTGCTGTACGATTGCTAGGAGTAGGATGTCTGTATGCTGATCTCAACAAGGGTATATCGACGAAACTTCAGAAGATTCATGACAAAGAGCCAGTAGTTAACTAAGTACAACTAAGTTATGACTCCAAACAGAAGTTGGACGCTGCATTTTGGCGATTGATCGATCCCCTTTCCAGAGTTCGACCAATAAGATTAGCCATAGCTATATCAAGTACCAGCAGATCCATAGTTAGTGCTCTTATCTGTATTCCGAGATTACATATATTACATATATAATAACTTTTTAGCCAGATGATTTTCGATATTTGGCGTATGAAGCTATCGCGCAGAAGCTTATTCGCATTGTGAAGAATTAGTTCCAACGTCATCGACTTAGCACGTGATCGCAATTCCGGCTATCTGATCCCTCAACATACAAACTTCTAAACAACTTTTCACCCACACGCCAAGCTCCGTTCGACCTGGAAATTGGTTCACTTGAATGAGAAAAGGAAGGACTATCAGATTAGTCAAAAAAAAAAAAAATGAAAAACAAAATAGTAAAATGGACGGAACTCTTGACATCCATGGTATAATATAGAAGACAATTCAAATTTGAAGAGCTATCCTGTGAGCATGGCGCTTTAACCAACTGAATATACGCGGGATGTGGTAGTAGTGTGGGCCTTAATGTGCAGAACTGCACCGAGATCAGACGATTTTAAATCAGCAAATCTCTAATCTCGAGCAATGTCCTAAGTTATGTCTTTTAAATAAATTACGTCAACAAAGAATTTATCGGAATTCTTTCAACGTTTATCCGGCATTAAATTATTACTAGTAGTTGTATTGACTGCTCGTGCCTGAATAGATTCTTGTATTCAGGGTAAAAATATCTGCTGAGCGCAACGCAGCAGCTTCATGCGCTATAGACTAGGCCTCAGTTTGCTCTAGGGATAGTAGGCCAGCAACTGAAGTGTCCTCTCATACACCCTCGCAGCCTCCATTTCCCACAGCCCCGTATGATTACTGGCGAACTCACTTTCATCTATATCCATTCCACCTTCCCACTCGTTTTCGCTATCATCGCCATCATCTTGATATTCAACATCCTTCTCCCTCATCTCCACAACTGCAATCCGACTTGCCTCCGCAATGCTTTTTATTCTCACTTTTTCAGTCGTATTAACAATATTCTTTGTATACTCGAACCCACTGAGGGGGACACCAGACTCGACGTCTTCGCCGAGCAAAAGACTAGCGAATATTATGTCCAGCTTTTTGAGAAGCCGGAATGTCGGCTTTGGTTGAAACTGAGGGTATTCGGGGAGATATGTGTTTATCAATCCTGCTAGGGAGATGAGGTAGGGTATTTGTAGTGATGCTACATCACATTAGCTCCTTATCAAAACCCGATAGGTTAGGGAGATTGTAGAAAGACTCACGCGTCCCACTAACCCAAACAACATCAATAACCTCCTCGATATCCTTGACAACCTCTTTAAAACTCTCGTATCCTTTAGCCTGCTCTTCATCCTTATCCCTATCCCCGCCATCGTCATCATCCTGATCATCAATCACACTACTGAATTTCTTTGCATGCCGACGATTAATCCGCAATATCTTACCATCCACATAATTGATTAAAGACGACTCTTTCCCTCCACCGGGTTTGAGTGGATGCATCCGTTGACGTGGGAGATGCGATAATGTTGTAGTACTATTACTGGTGGCGGTGGCATTTGTGGCTGTGGAAGGAGCTGGAGATGGCAGGGTGGGGTTGATGAAGCCTCCTCCTTCTCCTGCTTGAAAATGGTTGCTCATGACTATTGATTATCTGATAGTAGAGGGTATCCCAAGATCTGGTCGGTCTCTGACCAGAGAGTTGGTGTCGGTTGCGTGGTCGGACTTTTTAGACACTATCAGATATGTCAATAGTATGCATGGCTAGTCAATTTGATCGAATCATCTAATATATAAAGGACTTACCTGTATTTTTATGAATACGCCCCGATATTTATTGAGGTTGAAGATGACTATTGCTGAATATGTCGGATGCAGTTTGGATGACATCAAAGAAAGATGTTCTATCTCCGGTTGTATGATCGACTTGATTGGCCGATGTTGTCGGGTAAAGTTGCCACATACATCAACACCACTTCAACAACATCAGATTTATCCAGCTTTATGTTTCCAACAAGGACTAGCTTGGGCACGATGAGCCGTGTGACCAATTGTCAAGAGGGATGGTATACCACACATAGAATTGAGACCTCATACGACCGACCGGCGCTGATTCTAATGATCTTCTTTTCTCGTCCTAGAACGACTCCCTCTAGCATAGCAGGCAATAAACAAAGAGGAGCTTTGCGACTATTTCCTGCATTTATCTGGCCAAGTCAGAGATGTCAACATGCACTGATTCTTGACTAGTGACTCATCCTCCCGTGGGAAGCGGTAGTTGATGTGTCGAACTCGCGATGGCTCATATCCGCATGGTCCAGAGTGAGGCGACATACGTTGGTACACCATACTTATACCTCCTAGAACGAACTTGAGGTATGAGAAATGACTTGGATATGCTCAATTGCCCATCATGGGCGAAATATCGTTCGAAGGTGAACTTGATATATTCTCTGGGAGCCCACCACGCGAAATGACCGACTTCTATTAGATCTACACGAATCAATGGAAGAAACTTCTATTCTCAAGGTGGGGTTGGTAGATCCTACAGCTTTAGCCTTCCAAACTCGAGGAGCCCAGCACCTACCATACTACCTTCTTGATACGCATTCAGTGAATAAGGATTTCCGTGGCCGCGAAGATATCTTGAAGATTCTTGCAGACGAGCTCTTGCCTCCCAAGAACCGGGTGGCAGCATCGAACCCCACGTTTCGACAGTTTGCACTTGCGGAATCAGGGGCATTAGAAAGACAGAAGTAGCCCGTGAGTTTGTGCGACGTCATTTAACTCACTTTGATGCTGTGTTCTGGGTGAAAGCAGATAAAGTTGCAAACCTTGACCTTAGTTACAAGCGAATTTCGTTGGCCCTCAGACTCGAAGAGGAGTATCAGTAGAAAAGTCAGGTTGTCAGCAATAAAATTGTTAAACAATGGCTCGCCAATCCTCATGATGATTCATGGATATTGAAGAATCTTGACCCATTTATTCCAGCTCAACAAGCAACCTGGCTGCTTGTATTCGACAACGCAAATGACCCAACGATGCTGGCGGACTACCGGCCCCAAGGCAGCAGATCGATTCCCATCACTAGCCGCGACCCTTTGGCTAAGAATATTCTGACAATTAAACCTTCCGGCTTGGATATTGGTCCACTTTCTCAGCAAGACAGCTTATCTCTTATCAACCATCTCACTGGCATGGCTAACGAGCCAGATGAGGATATAGCCCGACAAGTATTCGATGCCCTCAGAGACATCCCTTTAGCTATTTCTCAGATGACAGATGGTAGTTGTTATCTGTTTGCCAATGTAACCATAGAGGAGGGCGTGACAACTAGCCAGTTAAGCAAATACATCTCGCCGCGAGTTATTGAAGACCAAACTCCTCTTGAGGACGCCACTATAGATCTCAACACATGGTCACAAGAGGCTGTCTGGCTTCTTCCAGATATGATGACTTATCTTTCTCAGATGAACTCTACTATGCTCCCCACCTGGAACAACCTACACCTATATGTCGAGAGTCTTATCCGTCAGAGTTATCTGGCCGCGTGGGACAGCTTCCATAATAATTGGGATACAGGCGGCACGATATCTCTTGCGACCCTGCAGCAAGCGAGAGTCCAAGCAAAGGTTTCTCATGCACGCGTCTATTCATGGCTGGCTATATCTCTCTTGGAGACGGTTGGTGGAATCTCCTTACTCTACCTGCTCCTGAATCCAGGCTTGCTGCAAGAGCCGGATCTACCAGGGAAAATAGTATCCGAGCAGGTCAAAGAGGCCAGGGCTGCTGCGAAAAGGATCATGGACAGTCTGTCTGTTTTGAGCTTTTTTTGAGGATTGGAAGATTTTGAAATGTTGTGTTAGGCGGCGCGGGAATGGATGCCATCTATTATGTATCTCCCATATTCTTTAATCTTTAGGAATCTAACTTTAAGCACTACGTACCTAGGTATACCTGAGATATATTAGCATAAGATATTTTTAGGTTAGTGTATAATCACTGTTCTAGCGACATTTCTAGGTGCTTTCTCACATAGGCGAACGTATTTCCGAAGGGTTACGATGCACGGATGGTTGCATGATACTAAGCTACCATCAGGTGTATTATTTTTTTTTTAAAAAAGTCTCAAGACTCTCAGGAGCAGCCTGTCAGCCTGAGCCTGCCATTATGTCATACATCATTTTAATTAAATTACCCAATGGGCATCGTTTCTTCCTCTTTGTTGCTTGAAGCCTGGCGGAAGTGGCGGGCACTCTAAGAACTTATGTAAGGTTGCTATTATGTAGGCAACCAAGTCCAATCCTTTCCAAGGTCCTAGACAACAACATCAATACTTGCTCGTCACCATCAGTAGCCACGATGTTCGCCCTCATCGTCAGCCTCGTGCTGATGCTGTTATCGATAGTACTAGGGCACCGCAATGGAGTGTTTGATCAGTCGCCCATTCTGTCCACAACAGACTCCATCTCGCCACGACACAAGGCCCAGCTCCATGAAGTCGCAGACCTCATGTTGGACATTTACCAAACTCTCGTCGATATGCGCTATCTTGACCCCGTCGGTGTTATACGAGGGCCGCATAACATGACAGATCTGGAACCTCAATTCGAGGACTGGGCATTGACCCTTCTATTCGGTATCTTTACAGTATCCTACCCTACGTCGATACCGATGCTGCAGGCAACTCCGACTTCTTGCTCGAAGGCGAATTCACGGATTTCAGAGACCCTGATCAGGTTGACCAGGCTCGTGACCCCTTCTATGCGTCCCCATCAAATTCAAACTTTGATGACGAGGATGGACCTAATATGCGCCCGTGGTACACGCCTCTTTCGCAGCTGGGAAATCATGGAAGTGTGATCATCTACGATGCTCGTAGACATCTTATCTGGATTATTGACCAGGAGATCTGGTCAACGACCGACTTGGCCTTGCAAGATGTCGAGCCTAAGGAGGTGGAGACCGCAAATCAGAACAGCTTCGAACACATCCCGTCTCGACCAGCAGGAGATGTTTTAAAAGATATTGTTCAGTGGTATCGCAACCTTGCCATACTTCCAGGAGGAGGCGATCATTCATGGCAGGAGTGGGACCACAATGAGATGTCATTGCGTGATCCATATACTGCGAACGGCTGGCCAGACCGCTTCGACGCAGATGCTTTCGAAATCAGCCAAGCAAGAGCCTTCAGCCGATATCTAGCTCAAACTTTTGCTGACAGACTGACCAACGAGGTAGTGTGGTTAAACGAGGCGATCGAGCGCCACAAGAAATGGATTGAAACACAAACCGAGATTTTAGGTTCGACCACCACCAAGGAGAGCGAGTGGGCTATTCGCTCGCAGATTTGGCGCATGGAACTCGACCTCACAAATTTTGAGGAGGATCTTATAGTAGCTGAAGAGAAGATCAAGCAGTTATGTCCGGAAAATGTTTGCCTACCTCCACAAGAGTGGCCGCTGTGGGAGCTGCAGGCTGTGACCGAGAGACTCAAGTCTTTGAAAGCCGACCTTACAACCGAAGAGCCAGGGTTCGAAGTCGACCCTTATGAAGGACAAGATGTTGATGAGTGGATAGAGGATGTTCTATTTAGGCAGAAGCAACATCACCTGGCGAAACGCAAGATCGCTGTTTATCAAAAGGCGTACGAGGCGGCCCGGGAGGATGCAGAGCGGCTATGTCCCGGCCAGACTTTCGAATCCGTAACTGGGCTGGAGGAAATGGTTTGGTTTGGAAGAACGGGAGAAGAGTTACGTCTTGTTCTGATCCGTACCAAAAGAGAACTTGAACTTACCAGAGAGTGGTTGGCCCAGCTCCCGGATGATGTTCCTGAGGCTCGAAGTGACATTGAGAGGAAAATTGAACGTCTGGAGATGGAGGTACAGTATTTAGAAGAGACTCTCCACGAATAGACAGCTTGTGCTGGCTCAAAGTGTATTATTAGGCAACTTGTATTGACTAGGGATGTGGAAGGCATAAAGCAGGAATTGACCTCCTCATTGCTTCATAAAATAATTCATTGGCTATCTCCTCTGAGACGAGACTTAGAGAACAATTGATTCGTTATGTGAGTATTTCAGACAGAATTGACTGAATTGACTGAATACTCAAGAGAAGAATGCTGTGTCATACAACCATAAAAAATCGTCAGCATGAAACATACCAGAGTTTCCATCAATTGAAACGTTTAATATGTATATCAGAAAGGTGAGAAGATTATGGGTAAGCTGGTTTTTGCAGGCACAGCGCAGACACAAATCCTACTATCCTCTATAAGATAAGAAGATAAAAGGATGAGGCTACGCTACTCTGGCCCCAGCGGACTCATCATGAAAATAAGAAGAGAAAGAAAATGGTTTGAAATATACTTACCCTTCTTGCGATGAGTATATACATGAGAAGAAATAGAATAACGCCGGTATCAATGCATGGATTTATCTCAATAGAAGATTCATGTCCGTCAATGTCACATTCCCTCAGGCTAGATATCCGTCAGTATTTATGTATATATGTTTAAAAGGGAATGAGAGAAGTAGTAAAAAGAAAACATACCATAATCCTCCCCCGACTCATCTTCAACTTCTCGATCTTCCTCTTATCCTCATCAAACCTCCTCAACAACTCATTCTGCCTTTCTTTCCTCTTCTCTCTCGTCTGGAACCTATAAAAGTCGCCCAACCCTTCTTCTCTCTTGCGCTGCTTCTCGACTAGTTCTCGCACTTCTTCCTCGCGCGCGACGTCCGTGAATCGTGGTCCCCTCGTCACAGTAATGAAACCATCCTCATCCGGCTCTGCGGCGCGACGAGACGCTTCCGCCGCACGGGTTTCTTCCCATTGGGTATATAGAGACATGTAATTATTCACGATACTCAGCAACTCATCTGCAGGCGGATAGCGGAGTTTGGCGACATGTTTTCGGTATCGAGTTGTCCCCAACGCGGCAAGTCTATCCTCAACCCCTTCACCCCAAATGATCTGACTCTTCTTCTCCTTTGATGCATATTTCCTTACAGCTTTGAGACTAGCCTCCATAGCCGGCCTATCAACAAAAGTGACAATCGCATGCGATCCGCTGGAATGTAATTCGCGATCCCATGTTGACGGTAACCCCGCAGCTCGCAACTGTGTCTCCAACTCTGCGGATGTTACGACGTCTTGTCGTTTGCGCTTTTTGCCTTGTTGGGCGTCTGAGGTATCTGGTACGGTCGTAGCGGTTGTTGCGGCGGCGGTGGTCGTAGTACTTGATCGGAATACACCTTCGAATTGGACCCTCTCAACTCGGCCCGCGGATAATTGGCTCGAAAACAAATGCCGGAGGTGCAATTCTGTCGTATCTATAGGCACATTCACGAGAAATAATGACCGCGATGCATCCGGGGCCGGGATACGAGGTTCATGTGGTCGAAGGTAGACATAATGCGTAACCGGTTCGGGGAATGACGGTAATACCGGAGGAAGTTTTAACGGAAGAACCGAATATCCTGCTATTTCTGTAACTGCTGTCGATGATTTTTTCGGCATGTTGGGTGACAAGGCAGCTCAAGAAGCTGTTGTTCTATTGTTGTTGACTGTACTGTAGTGAGAGAAGCTTTTGAAAATAAATTTATCTGGAGCGGAATTTCTGACGCGGCGGTGGGTACCGCTCTAGAATGGCAAGTTTACGCGGGAATATCAACCCTAACCCTGATTTCCCTAACTACTAAACCGTCAATGAATGATATTTTTGGAAATTCCCAATTATATTATCCAAAAAGTCTAGGAATCTCTTGACAAATATCTCGCTTCCAAGCCTGATAATTTACTATCTAGTAGATATACCTAAAATTCGGATTCTCCCTATCTGTCAAATCCATAAACGCCGTCAACGAGGCATCCTCTTGCGCTCCTTCAACCGATTCCACACCCCGAAGTCGATCTCTTTTCTTATTATCCCTTCTCAGCATCTCCCTTAACAGTCCCACAATAACCAACTCAATCAACAGCGCCACAATCATACTCCAAATCCCCAGCGTGTAGACAGGTGACTGAGCCGTTTTATAGAAAAACGGACCTGCGATGTTTCCTGTTGAATAGCCCAGAAATAGAAACGCGCTGGTGATTATCTTCTTTGTGTGACCTGCTACGTTGGCAGTTTGCAGGGATAGCAAGAGGACGAAAGATGCGTTGATGGGTGCTGTGAGGTAGTAGCAGATCAATCGGCCTGGTCGGTTGGTCTGGGCTACGAAACGGAGACCGAATGCGCCGGCGACGTTGGGGAGGAGAAAGGCAAAGAGGAGAAGACAGCGGTTGTTGGGTGGGAGTTTTGAGTTGAGGTAGACGCATAGACCGATTGAGATGGCGATCAAGGCGCCGTAGGGGACTTGCATGAGTGTCGTGCCCACTATATCAGTCGAAACCAGTCAGCAAAACGGATCAGATACTGTATGAGTGGTGACGAATGATGGAGGGAGAACGTACAAGTCGAAAATCCAAAGCCCTTAATAATCACCGTCCCAAAATTCGACACCCCTCCATTGACAATACTCTGCATCAACGCAATCCCAAAATGGAAATACAGCTTATAATCCGTCAACGCTTCTAGCACCTGATACCATTTAAAATGCTTATTCTCCATGCCTGTCTGATCGGCTTCCAACCGGCCCACAACAGCCCTCTTCTGTACATCCGAAAACCCTCGTGCTGTCAGGGGCGAGTCAGGGATACACAAAAACATCACAATACCCCAAACACAACACAAAGCGCCAATGATCAGAAACTCATATTTCCAACTGGGTAGTGAGCCTCGAACATGGCCGGTTGCGTAGCCCAACAGGCCACCGAGCGCGACTCCGATGCCGTTGGCGACGTACCATATTCCGATTTTGAGGGGCTGATCTTTGCGTTTATACCACATGCTTGTGATGATTAGAAAAGCTGGATCGGCGCATGCCTCTGCGGCACCGCTCAGCGCACGCAGGACGGCGAGTTCGGTGAAGTTTCGAGCGGCTGCTTGGGCCATTAGGAGTGCGCCCCAGAGGAAGATGTTTATACCCAGGTATTTGGCAACGGGGAATCGCTGCAGGGCCAGATTCGTGGGTATCGCCCAGACCAGGTATCCGAAATAGAAGATTGAGGATAACCAATTGTACTGTGTGCCATGTAGACCCAGGTCTTGCTGAATACCGAATATGGCGGCATACGAAAGAGTGGTTTTGTCAATGTAGAAGAATGCATAGGCGACGCCGATGAAGGGCAGGATTGTCCAGTCGATTTTGCGGTTGAGGGACGCGGTTTCTTGGTCTGTTAGGGGTTCGTGGTAAGTGTGGTTGTATGCAGAGAGGAAGGTCAGGGCTGCGTCGCCTTCGGAGGTATCCCTTGGGATGGGTTTGGTGATGCTTTCGAAGTGCAAGACTTCGCCTTCTGCTTTGGTGTTTATTTCAGACATGGTGGTTGGCTCAGAGACTGGTTGAAAGAGAAATGTGATTTTCGATTTGAGATGAAAAATTGTCTCGGATTATAAGATCCGGGTAAGGTATAAGGCTGGAGACTGCCTCTGGCGAGGAAGGAACGATCGTAATCATCCTCGGATAAGTTGGAGAATACCAGACATTGTAAGATCATGGTATATCCGAACAACCTACCTGTATCTGGATAAGTTTTGAAGTACTCGATAGGTAGTAAAAGCTTAGATATGCCGATCCCCGAATCAAACACTCTCTCCATACGAAGAGTTGGCGAGCCAATTGGTTGTGCATCGGATAAACACTCTGTATTCAAGCTTATGAGACTTTTCCGGCCATCAACACCCATTCTACCCCGAATTCCCCGCATGAGGATAGTAACAGTGTAGATTGTATCACTCTTGAATATAGGCAAATGTGCATTCATTCCAGATACTTGTATAGCATGACTAACACACATTGACTTTTTTTTTGTAAATGTTTGATCATTGCACCGGATACACAAACCATCATCAGAAATCAAATAACGGAGATCGATCAAGGTAGATAGCATTCCATTCCTTCCCCAGTTTCAGGGATAAAATACGTAGTCACGTCGAGTAGTTTCATCAGACCTTATCCGGATCGCTGATACCGCCATTGGTAATGACATACGTCGCCTCGCGTTCGGGACAATCTAAGACAGCATGAGTCAAGTATCAAGCAACGAGACATTCTGAAGACGGAACCAACCTGGGGAATCCTGGATCTTGGCCACTCGCTCGTCACCACGGCCTTTGCGCAGCAGGACCCGTGTTGTCGAGGCATGAGCAAGGACATGGCCACCCACAGGCTTGCGACCATCAGCACCCGCAAAGAGCGCACTGGCTCCGGGATCACTTTGAACTTGGTTCGTCTATTTGCGTAAGTATATCATGTAATAGAGACAGCATCGGAACTGTGTATGGCCTACCATCAGGACGCAGACATTGAACTCTAAATGATTTAATCAGCTTCTGATTGCTTGAAAGGGGTCGCAAGAAACATACCTTCAGCCAGATGAGACAACCTAATAAGAAACTGATTGAGCTTCTGCTGCCGTTCAGCAAGCTCACCACGACCCGAAAAGTCAACACGAAAGCAGTTCATAATACTGTCAATAACAAGCAGCCTATATTGACCTCCCGCAAACTCCTTCGAAAGTGTGTTCAGCAACTCAAGCTGATGCTCACTGTTCAAGGCTCGAGCATAAGAGATATTTTCTTGGGTAGATTCGGCATCGAGACCATAGCGTTCAGCAATCTGCGCTATACGCTCAGGTCGGAAGGTTCCCTCGGTGTCGATGTAGGCAACTTTTCCTTCTCCGCCGCCCATTTCCTTGGGTAGTTGCACGACGACAGACATTGTATGGGAGAGCTGGGTTTTGCCGCAACGAAATTCGCCGTAGACTTCGCTGATGCTTGAGCTTTGGAAGCCACTGTGTCACAACTCAGATATTGTTGCATTTGAGTATTGTTGTAGACCGACTTACCCTCCAAGGATACTATCGAACTGCTTACTACCAGTCGAAATTTTGAAAACTTTCTTTCGTTGATGGCAAAGTTCCATGGCAGTGATGAACCCATTGGCGGTTGGCTAAGACATATGTCAATGATATTTCTCTACACTTCACAGAGAATGAAACCATACCAAACATTTCTGAATAGCCTCCTTGATCTTCTCAACCTTGATCTCACTGAACCCTTTGATCTTCAGCAAAGTCCTGCGAGTCGCGCCATGCACAGACTGCGAAAAGAAATGAAATCAGCACGACATCTCGACGGTTCAAAGAAGGGAGACTTACAGCGACAGTGAAATAGCCGTGGGCTTTCAACTTGGTGACATCGGCCGCTCCAATGCCTATATTCAGTCCGTTAATGTTTCAAAAGAGAGGTCGTGTCGATGTGCGTACCATGAGCTTCGATGTTGTCAATGTCAATGATGAAGTCCTGCGAGATGATTAGATATATAT
Organism: Talaromyces verruculosus; assembly: GCA_001305275.1. Classification (NCBI taxonomy): domain Eukaryota; kingdom Fungi; phylum Ascomycota; class Eurotiomycetes; order Eurotiales; family Trichocomaceae; genus Talaromyces; species Talaromyces verruculosus. The sequence goes on from LHCL01000026.1 coordinate 220,529, forward strand.
CGATTTTGGACGGAAGGCATCGATTCGTACATCGAGATCTGAGTCGTCGCTGACTTCAGATGCAGGCATGATGATGGTTGTCTTCTATTGATGTGATGGAAAGAAACGGTAAGTATTTTCTCTGCTTGACTTGAGAATGAAAGGGGGAGATGAAAGAAGAAAGAGTGAAAAAGGGAAGAGAAAGGAAGAATGCGAGGTTCAGGTGGCAGGTACAGGTCGCTCCTTCCTCTTTTGTCGTTTGCTGGTGAATGCTGTCACATGAATTTCCTTTTTGGGACACACCAAACTGCGTGTTGAAGTCAAAGACGAGAAGAGACGAAAGAACCTTTTGTAAGAATATTCCATGTCATTTCATATTATTGGGAGACTTGATAAAAGATACTCGAATAGATAGTTTCAACTTTCCAGCCAACATCAATCGCATCACCACTCCATCCAACATACTCCAGCCGCCCTAGTCGATCAGTTCACACGCACATACAGCCCAATCACTCAAACTCGAACTCTTGACAGTTCACCATGATCCAACAGAAGACCAATCAATGTAATGTCCTCTCATTTCCTTGCAGTCTTATTGTCCTCTTTCCTTTTATCTTTTCCCCCCTGTCTCCCTTCCAATGCTGACTTGCTCTTTTTTGTCGTAAGAGAAAAGGAAAAATACCGTTGATTATCCAATAGACGCCAAATCATCAGAGGAAAGCTCCGATCCGGTCCGAACCCAAATGCAATAAGATCCTAGTTTCATGCAGGATCTTGTAAAAGGCCGTAGACATGACAAGGGGATACCGATTATCCGGGAGTACTCCAATCAGAGAAAAGTGGTTTGTAGGTGTGTTGAAAGAAACGGACTCGTAAAGGTTCATAAGACAATAAGAAAATAATGATATAGGTTTGAAAAGATATTAGATATGGAAAAGAAATAAAAAGGTCATGCCGGTAAACCTAATACAAAGGGAAGAATGGAGAGAAGTTGGATTTCGAATGGGAGGTCGAATGATCGGTTTTAAGCAGCGGCGGCAGTTGTAGGAGCAGCTGCAGGAGCAGCAGCAACAACGTCCGCGGAGCCTTCGATCGCCGTGGAGGGAGCAGCTGGGGCCGCGGCCGGAGAAGTAGCGGCGGCGGCGGTAGATGTTGCGGCAGGGGTTGTGGTGGTGGCGGATGCGGTCTTATCGGTAGAGGTTTGGGGTTCGTTCTCGTTGGTAGGGCAATCGCGAGATATATGGCCAGCCTGAGAGCACTTGTAGCACACCTTTCCAGCAGAGCTCAAGGGGCCTCCGTTGGGTGCAGTGCAGTCGCGAGAAATGTGACCCTAGAAGTAGTCAGAGTGCGCCTTTTTCCAAAATCGAATGATGACGGAAACTCACCAACTTGCCGCATGCATAGCACTTCATGGCCTGAGCCTGGCAATCGCGGGCAAAGTGATTGGGACCTCCGCACTTGTAGCAAGTAGCAGCTCTGGGGTATCCTCCAAATCCACCGCGGAATGATCCACCAAAGTTTCCACGAGGAGCACCGCTGCCACGACCAGCTCCAGGCTGGGCGTTGGGAGTGGGGCAGTTGCGCTGTACGAATGCGTCAGTGAATCGGTGTATCTCGATTTTAGAGGACGCTGCTTACAGCCAAGTGACCGGTTTGACCGCAGCTATAGCAGCGGCCGCCGTTGGCGCCGCCATTCAAGCGAAGAGTAGGGCAGTCAGCCTGGACATGGCCCAATCCTTGGCAGTGGTAGCACTGCTTGGCTGAGAGTTGTCAGAATACGTAGGTTGATCAGGCCGGAGAAGCAGTCTACTCACTCTCAGTAGTACGAGGTCGTGGGCAGGCATTGGACTCGTGGCCTGTGGAAAGTATAGCGTCAGTGTCGATGCGATGATGTAGTCGATTTAGAACGGATCGGTTGATGCGCGCATACCAGGTTGCTTGCCTAAATGGATTCAAGATGATCAGTCGAGTCCCGGGTAGAACAAGGTCCTTCGGATAGGGATACATACAGTTATAGCAGAGTCGTTCGGTGGATGAGCACACCTCTGTTCTAGTTAGTCGCAATGCTTCCGTTGGACGCTCAGATAACACAAGACACATCTAATTGAGATAAATGCGAGGGATTACGAACCAGCGTAATGGCCGATGTTGCCACACTTGTAACAGGCACGACGAGACAACAACATCTTGACTTCTGGCAAAACTCCTATCCTGGTAAATCAGCTCTGCTCTTCGCCGTGTCTGTATATGTAGATGATAAAGAAAAGTAGATGGTAGGAATGAAGAGGTTCCGGAGGAATGAGAGATATCGAAACGACAATCGGCGAGACTGCCAATGCGAACAGGAGAACAGCGGTGGTGAGAAGGCGAATCCGGTATAGATGGGCTTCCGGCTGTCTATATGCTGACATCTTGACGTTGACCCCTCCAGGCCGTACTCGTGAGGCAGTTGACATTGAGGGAAGGTGCGGTTCGAGGGGAACCACGTGATTTCTTCTTCGGAACCTCGAAGGGAAATGCTAATGTTGTTGATAGATCTGCAGATGGACGAATTGACGAATCGCAAAGCTCGAATTGTATAGGTATGGCGGGGTCGAAAAGTGTATATGCCATGCTTGGTTTTCTTCTCCTTCGCTCTGTTCTTCGCGATCTTACTCTCTTCCCAGATTCCTCTTCGAGTACAAGGGAGCTGCAGATTCGTGTGCAGCGAATAGACAAGCAAGCAAATAAAAGTCGAACTCACCCTAGCTTACCAACAGATCTGTTTGACAGAGTCAGTCACGTGACCAATAAGATTGAAAACAGAATTGTATAGAAAGGCCACAGCCAATAGACATACATACGTCTGACTAGATAGACATGTATGTATGGCCATTGGCGAGTCTAGTACAAATCACAAAGCCAAGAAGCAGCAAGGAAAATGAGGGAAGCTCACACAATAGTCGAATCGTTAACTACCCCAACACACAGGCAACTCACAACAACCTCAAAACAAAATCAAGGCCTACCCAAAAAGGATATTGTTTTGGTGTATAATATTTCTCTTCCAAGTAGCTAGAAGAAAGCTCACGTAAACAGAATAAATAGTATCAAAGAAACAATATCACAAACAGATAAAAAGATCACAAGCTCGTGAAGAATACGAAGAAAAATAAAAAATTTAGTTTTCCGCGCCTTTCCGTATTGCGTAAAGCGCAAGAAAATCCCCGGAATTAGAGTGGCATGACGCTTGGACTGTTTAGTTCTTGGCCAGAATTATGGGGCTCAGCCCTTAGCTCAACCATTACTATGGAATCTGGATGAGATGTCTCGCTCCTGTTCTCGCTTTTGTTCTCTCTATTTCTTGAGAATCAAACAATATAATAGGATTAACAATTAAATAACACCGTTGCCCGTCAAGAAGTTGTATCCTCCCAGACCATGTATGTAATAGAATTCACTTTTTGAAGCGTACACGCTTATGCGTCGCCCTCCTTTTCGATCACTGCTGGTGCTCGGATCTCTTTCGACCTCACGAATTCTAATCCTTCGCCGCTCTGTAAACGCCATATATTAGTCTAGGTACAAGTAAAAATTGGATTGTGAACACTTACGTAGCTGATAAGAGGAGACACCTCGACGCCGGCATTGTCGTTTTCAGTGACAACAACAGCCCCAGCCTGTTCGACCCATCGCTTGCCTTGAAGCATGATATCCTGCTTGCTGGTATCTGGGTCGTCCTGTCCCGTGCCTCGGGCATTCTTAAGCGGAGAGAATTCGTCCTCGCGGCGGACTTCAATGCAGGCAAACTTCTCAAGTGGGGTCAAGGGGAACACGTCGAAGACGAACTGCTCCAACTTGATGCCGTTAGGCTTCTCGGGCTTCACAGAGTCACCACTCTCCAGGTCGACGCAAGGAATCTTCTTGCGTGCAACGTGGTGAGGAAGCTTATGTGCCCAAGATTCAATAGCCTCCAAAAATCGGAAGGAGTAGTAGTGGTTGACGATGTTAGCGGCACGGAACTTGAGGATCTCAGGGTGCTCTGGATCCTTGGCTTCGGCCGTTTCCTTGTCGATCTCGGAGTATTCCACCACATCAGGCTTGCCGTTCTTCTGGAGGATCAGGCCAACCGACTCGGTAGCATCACGTTTTCGGACCACCTTAGTAGCGATATCGACGTTCTTGGTGGCTGCAAAGCCAATGAACACGGGATCGGCAACCTTGGCGAGACAGTTGTCGACACAGTATGTATGAACGTGCTCAACGCCCCTCTTTCGCATATCCTCTCGCACGCCAGAGGTGATAAGTGCTTGGTAGATACCACCGTTACCGTCTGGTGCCACAGCGACCTGTGCGTATAGTCAGTAACTGGAACAGTGGACTAGAAAAAGGGCTGCAAGACATACCTTGGCTTTGCTCTCTAACAGAATCTTTCCATCATTTGAAATACAGGGTAAGACACCCTGCTGGAAGAATTTGACATTGGCCTTGTCCAAGCCAAAGTAGTTGTGTTGTTGGAAGAATTCCTCAGTAGGCTGATTTGTCGGACCACTGGTCATGACATACCACGGTACAACAGCCTTCTTGTTATATGTCTTCTCAGCCAAACTCTGAATCTTTGCAATACGCTCTGCTTGAAGCTGGAACAAAGATTTGTGGCTTGGAAGACCGATATCGAAGCATCCCTTGGGAGCAGAGCTACCGAGACGGGTACCCTGTCCACCAGCCATGAGCACCACGGCAACCTTGTTCTCCGACACCAATCTCAAACCCTCATTATAGTATCTCTCGAGATCCTTCTGATCTGAATCTAGCATCGAAGCTGTGGCGCATGTAGGCAGGGGTTCGAGTTTGGCAGGTCCATCGGAGGACGTCTGGGGAGGATGGAGAGCAATCTCGGCAAGCTCATTGATGCGATTGGGGTTGAAAGTGGAGAGTTGCTGAAAGAGTTGAGCCTTTTCAGCTGATCTGAGTTCATCGTAGAATTTGAAAACATGTCCTTGGTTGGCAGTTTTGTACTGTTCTCGAAGCTGTTGGAGCTGTTCGGCAGAGGGTTCGCGGGGGAGTTCCTCGCCCTTGCCCTGGATCTTGTCTATGATATTTTGAACAACGGAAGCCATTGTGTGTTTGTTCAATTGTAGGATGAGAGAAGATAGTTTGATTGGAGGAAAAGAAGGTCGAAATGCAATGCAATTTTGTTTGTAATGTAGAAAGACAAAAGATGAGCAAAAAGGAGGAATGGGGGGTGTGTTTTAAGAAGGAAACCAGGTACGTAAATACGTAACACAGGAAGCTACTACGGAGGGTCCTGGCGCTGTTTGTACCAGTACGCAATAGGTAATATATTGTATCGAATGTTTCAGATCGACACAGCCCATACACCGCCTGGAAGCTTGGCCAGCTCTCCGTATTTCGGTATTTACGGAGTATTCCGGGCATTTGTTAGGTATGTTCTTGATCCTGTACTCGTATTTACCAAACAATAATTCATGTCATCATCATCACTGTCGTCTGAAGATTCGCTGACATGTGACGCTGTGACTGTACAATACCAAAATACGGAGTACAAAAAACAATACACACCTTACCAATTGCATCATAACATACCATTGAGTCAACTTGCTTCTCTTTTCCCCTTCCCCCTTCCAGAGCTGTCTCTCCCTGGACTCAGACTCTCCCTCCTTTCAGAGGGGCAAAAAGAATCAAGACAAAGCTAACGCCATTTGGTCGTTAGTGCCTATAATTAGTATGCACTAGTGATCTAGCCTGGTCACTAGACTCGAAACAAGACCCTGCACAGCCATTATTCGCTGCCACAGCTGGATGTGGGTCGTTCTTTCTTCTACAGTTCTGCCTCGTGTGGGCAATGGGCTGAGATATTGGCAGTATTCTGAGAGTCAGCTTAGGGTCATGGCCGCCAAGTTTAATACAAAAATAGGGGCGGACATTCTTCAAACTTCAAAGGGCTGGAGGTATCGAAGCCCTGGGCTTGCTCCTTATGTCTTGATTGGGTTGTCAAGCGAAACGGTATTGGTAATCGGCTACTTATTCATGGGAGCTTTGGGGATAGTCGTGCATGCATTATCGATCAAATTATATACATATCTCTCACTTTTGGATCATTTAAACATTAAGGACATACAGTTTGTCATCGTCGTCTTTCGTAGTCTCTTGTGTCGGAGGAATATCTGTCTCGACCGCGATTACGATCTCGATCTCGCTCTCGATCACGATTCCGGTTCCCATCTTTGAAGCGGTCATCACGCCGCGGGTCATCGTAACGTCTCTTCCGGTCAGGACTACGACTGCGACTGTGTGACCGCGCCCGCGAGGGCTTTTGTCCTCGATCTGGCGGCGGGCGACGCATCTCGTCTTTATCAAAAACCATGCCATACCGGTCAGTCCGGCCACGATCTTCAGCTGTGCGGTATTGGCGTTTTCGTTCGAGACTCGATATGCCACCGAATCCTCCTCCTTGCCGCTTTTGGACTGTAGCTTGCCGCCAAGTATCTGAGAGCTTAGACACCTATATTCGCCATGATTATCAGTAAATTTTTCTCAAGCCGCGAAATGACAGCACATACACTTTGAGAGAAATCCACATGTATGCGGTGATCATCAATTAAGACGCCTTCCATTTTGAAGTAGGCCTGCTCGCAGTCTTTTTGGTTTTCAAATTCAATAAAGGCATACTGCAAGCTATCTCCGGTTTTTTTGTCACGAATAACCTCACAAGAAAGTATGGGGCCGAATCGGCTAAATATAAGGTTGAGGTCCTCATCTACCCGCAATGGTTAGCTGCAGTAACAACGTGGTTTTTTTTTCTCTCACAAGTGATAAATACCTTGTGTAACGGGGTTAAGCTTGCAGACGAAAAGCACATTTTCCGGCGGCTTGACGTCGGCAAATGGTAGATCGCCTACCATCTCCAAAGTCAAAGCCTGGGCCCGAGCTTCACGCTCCCGACGGAGCTGTTCCATAGCTTCTTCGTCCATATTCTCATCCAATTCTTCATCATCAGCGATTCGCACTGTAGCCAATTGAGCCTTTGAGGGAAGAGGACTTTCGGGCGGGACTTCCAAGCCTGGTGGATCATCGTAAGGGTCATCTAGAATGACTGTATGTCGGATACGGATATCCTTCAAAGGTCGCCCATTATCGTCGATAAAAGCTTCATTGATCTTTTCCAAGACATCGAATCCTTCAACCACCTTGCCAAATATTGCTGCTTTGCCATCTAGGTAATCCAAGTTGTCACCTAAAGTGATGATGAACTGGCTTCCAGCCAGTCGCTCGTCGGGATCTTTTGGCGACGGCACAGTTGCCATGCTCACGGTGCCTCGTTCGGTGTGTTTCAATTTGGTCGGCATGTCGACGGCGAATGTTTTGCGCGTAGGTCCCTTCAGCAACCCCCATATTGAAGATCCGCCATCGCTATCGGCCGAGCCGGGTCCTATTGGGTCACCGGTTTGGAAGGTGAAATTCTTTTGCACGCTGTGCACCGGGGAAAAATTGTAGTACTTGACTTTGCATAGCTTCAGGAAGCTAACAGGTAGATGGAAGATCTTAGTTCATGTTCAGCCACTCGACTTGGTTTTTTTCCCTGTGTCGGACAAGTAGAACAAACGCTAACTGAGGAAGCGCGGCAAGCGATTGAAAAACTGAACGACACAAGGTTGTTTATGGGGGGTCTTCAAGAACTCACTTCTCACAGGCTTTCGGAGCGACATCAACTAGCAGGTCAATGACCAAGTCGCCAAGAGACGTCTCAAGTAACACACTCATAATGTGGCATGCTCCAGAGCGTGGCGCAACGTTGGGGGACGAGCAGTAGCAGAAATGAGGAGGATGAACGAGGCGGTCAATGGCTGATAGGAGTTTGTCCTGTTCTTTATTTCGGGTTTTCTTTCGCGCTTATTCTGTCGTACCGTTTGAGACAGATATTTTTAGGTCTGGGGTGTGTCGTTGGGAGCGCAGAGAAGATTATTGAAGGAGGTTGATGGTCGATCCATGCAGGAGCTTTATTCCACGCGCAGCTTCCGGACCTTGGCAGCCTGATTTCACAGGCGCCAACTGGCCGAGCTCCTTCACTTTAACCGCATTGGAGAGCTCCCTCATTGCTTGCATCACCCTTCCGATTATTCTTTGACATTTGACACGCAGCCCAACGTCTCACCAAACTGGGCTGCTGCTCCTACTCTGCATCTTTAATGCCCTTAAGGTGTACTTGCCGTGTTAGCCATGTCTTCTTGTTACACAGATCAGCAAGAGCACTGCCCTCCTACGGCGGCTTTTCCTTCCAACCAAGTGAACCGCTCAATCGTGGATGGGAGAACCTTGTCCAATCCCAGTGATGCTTGTCATGGTTTGGCCAAATTTTGGAGAAGCGATCAATTCTGATTGGAAGCTAGGACCCGGCTGAAAGTTGAGGATTTGTAATTCGTAAGGCTAACTACCCCATAACTTATTTGATTAGTTTGGGGTTGATGTTGACCACGCTACAGATGATTTCGGCCGTATGCGCCCTTTTCAGAGCAAGTATCATGACTACTCAGCGTAAAATTCAGCAGGAACAACTCAAATATCGATTTTTTTCTGAGCGTAATCTGGTCTGCGCCTCAAATTCGTGTTGCACACCGGTGGACTCGGCGAGGAACACAACCAAAGAGAGGCCAGAATAGCATCACACAATTACGGCGCGCTTGATATCCCAACGTTGTGAACAGAGCTTGACCATGAATCATGCTCGATTATGAACCAATATATTCACTATTTACTCAATGCCGGTGGGTGTTACTCGTTGCGGTTTCTCTCGCATATTGACTTGATAGCAAAGGCCAGATTCAGCATAGCGTCGTTTCTGGGGGAGTGTTCCAGTCACGTTTCCAATGAGACCTGGAGGAGCCATCAGCAGCGACTCTTTCTAGCAGTTCCTCCGGATATACAGTCAATTCTCATGCCTCGCAATAAGGCCTCTCGTCGGATGCAAGGACAGCAACCGGAGACCCCAATGAGAACGCCCAAATATAGAAAGTTCCAGAAATCGCCAAACAACATCACTTCCCGTCCGGATGCTGGCCGTTAGATCTATGTAACCGGAATTCGGCCCATTTAAGAAGATTTTCCTTGATTGGACGGATATTATATTTGCTACCGTCAAATCATTTGATTTGTTTGGCTCCAAGGGATCGGTCTGCGCAACAGGATGGAGTTTATATCTCCGGTTGGAGATTAGCACTCGTGGGTGATGGACGTGGAAGGATCCCAATCCCAAAACCACAAGTCCGACGATTCCAAATTAATGTGAGATTCCAAATGATGGTTCCTTGCATGGATATCCCCACACAAATGCCTTACAGAAGAATATGCTGGCGGGCCCTTTTACGATGCCTGATTGGGGATACATAGTCGCAAAGAAACGTCCGTTTACCAGATAAGGATACAACCTCGTCTGCAGCCCACTTCTTGGCGCTCTTGCTTTTTTGCGAAGTGGATTGCGATTTCTCCAAGCTCTCCACGTGTCTACAGACATGAGAAATGAGAACCAGCACAGGTGACTGCGGCCATGGCGCCTATCATCGAACTGGCGATCCTTGTGGGATAGTATCCAAAACATACAGCTCATACTGGTCCCTGACTTCCAATCATCTTTCTTTCCGCCCTCCGACTTGTTTGATCGACTTGCAGCCTCGTACAGACTGTATACCTTCGTACATTGTGATTAGGAGAACTATATCACTGATTCGCCGCTTTTCAAATGTCCGTTACTTTGCCGCCCATGTCTCAACGCTTAAAGACCCACTTGAACAATAAAATTTCATGTCATCGCGGCATGACTGCCTGTATAAGGATCATGGTGATCGTCTGACACGGTATGGTGGGCCGTTCTGGAAGCTACTCATTCTACACTTCTGGCTCCGCCATGCTTTATCCATACGTGCATGCTATTGCGCGCCGATATAGTACCAAGAAGCTTTCTTTGTGAGAATAAGAAAAAGAAACATTTCAAAACCAACTTATCCTTCAGAGTAGTGCGACCTTAGTCTGTGACACGAGCGTCATCTTGTGGTCGTAAGCTGATACTTTAAGCTTGGGCCAAATGGTTTGGCTGCCTAGGTAGTCGACAAATCTTGCAATCACGCTTACTCCAGAGATGGCTATGCTTCAAACAGAGGCATGCCAGTCCCACTTCAGTATGACAAGCCACACCTTCTTCAACACTCAAAAACGGATTTTCCAACTTTCAAAAAGAAACGCCCTAGCACCGAAATGAAGGGGGTTTCTTGTTGTTGTGCACTGGTGTTGATACCTCGGACGTACAGTCGAGTGAACAAGCCCTTGGAACATATCAAAGACCTTTCTAGACATCAGTCTGATTACCGGGGTCAATGCAGATCATGGGGGTGTTTTACTAACTAGACACTGTTTGCATTTATAAATTCTACTACGGAAGCGTATCCCTTGAGCAATACTGTGTTACCCCTTTTTATGATATACTCATATATCCGCTGCATCAACCATCCTCCAAGATAGCCAAGCTATCACTGGAGAAGACCCTTCAACATGCACCACGGCTCTACCTCCGTGAAAAGTCAAGATCACTATGTCATGCCGCAGATGTCTGCCTCATCATTTACGGGGAAACAGCGCGGTATGAAGCGAGACACTACACGGACAAGCCCTGCTAGGCATTCAGCTTCTACCTCTAATCTGGAGAGCAAGAACCGAACTCATGCCCGGCGTCGAATACAATTAGCGGTATGATTCCCCACTCAATTTTGATCCCATTATACAAGACAGCGGTCTGATCAATGCAGTGCGTCCGTTGTCGAAGGAGGAAAATCAGATGTAGTGGCGAGACCCCTGATGGTGCGGCATGCACCAACTGCAAAGCCGCCAATATTCTTGATTGTCAGTTCTTAAGGGTACGTAATTCTCCTCCAAGATTCCTTCGTCTCATATCACCGACAAGTGCTTATTCCCTGTTTAGCCGGATACAACTCAATTGCTGCCAACACCAGGGAGTGCTCTAGCAGTCAGTTATCAAGCAATGAGTTCACTAGCAACTTCAGTTAGCACAGACTCAATCGGTGGGAGATTTCACCCGTACACTGGTCCTTCAAGTTTGCCGCCTTCTACCTACGATATGTCATACCCTCAATCGCATTCTTTGTCAGATTTGGGTAACTACGGCCGAGTTGACTCAATGCAGAGAGACTCAGTATACGGAAATGGATTCCTCAACGAATATGATATGCCGTATAACATGCATTCGACCGCCCCTAGCACCATGGCTGAGTACTACGGTTCTTTGGGTGGCAGGGCATGGAACTCCGTGCCAGCAGCGGCAATGGCTGACATGGATCGATTGCCAAATACAATATTATATAGTAAGACTGCCGATTCTTTTTATGTGCTAGGGCACATGTGAAGAGCGCCGATTGACCTTGTCATAGCTACTGATGTCCCGTCTTTCTTCCCAACCGGAAATATGGTATCTTCTGAAGATTTCTCTATACATCGCCTCTTACCGGTCCCAACAAATACGGCTCCGTCATCAACTAGTGGTAGCAATACACTATCATATCTCAAAGATATTGATGTGACAGCTAACGGACTCCCTTATATGACTGAAGAAGAGACCGGGAATATGTATTCTTATGGGTCACGAGGTTCAAACTCCACCAGAAACAGACCCGTCTCTACAACAATGTCATTTTCAAGCACTTGTGGCACAAGCGGCTTGATCGCTCACAATCCCAAACCCGAACTTCTCAATCCCAACCAGAACTCGATGACGAAATATACGGCAATCACCGATAGCCCTTTCGATACGCTTCCAATTACGTCCTCGGCCTTCACTCGATCTGGCACCGCAGACTCAAGTGATCCTGAGGAGCCGTTAATGATCCCCATGAACAGAGCCAAAAATGTCCAAGGTGATAGTCATGCTAACAGTCATGCTAAGATCGACAAGTCGTCCGCTTATGGGTGCAAGCTGCGAGAACCTCTGGAGGAATATGTGACACGGCCGGATTCGGGATTGTATACCCATGCTGGCAGCTTCTTGCAGTCCTCGTCCAATATTCGTGGATTGGCTTTGAGTCATCAGAATTATTAATTACAAGTCTTCAGGCCCGCATGCGTGGTTAACTCCCTGTGGGTTGTAATTCGTCTACTATCGAAACATTATATACTTCTGTCGACCTCCCTGTCTTGTTTCTTTTTTTCCTCCTTTGTATTTCTGTTTCATTGGTGTGGTTTGTGTTTGCTTTTTAGGAGTGTTCTAAGACTTTATATCGATTTATACCTACAATCAAAGGTTTTGTCACAGTTATACATAGATCCGTACCATAAAATTGTTGATCCAAGGGGCCTCCAAAGATGAATCAATTGCTTCTGACTAGACTGACATATTCTTCCAGTCACTAACACTGCTCAAAGACAAGGACGGAGATTTAGGGGGTACAAGGGCGATGTAAGCGTGGGATGAATGTGTAACATTTCGATGCAGCACCCAGAAAGATTTAGGAATGATCATCCATGAAAATGTCCGCATACTCTCACCCATGTCTGAACCAAATATCAATCACTAGAATCATGGCTCTTAATCCTCAATCGAACATCTACCTAGGTATGTGTTGGTCTTAGGGTTATGCCACACGTGATGCATCGTGTACAAGCTTATCTTATCAGCGCGTGCCAAGACGCATTAATTTGGCCGGAAATAGTACTACTAAGAGACCACGAAAGCAACTACGCTGCGTAGTCTGCATTCAGCACTTCAACCCTGCGTATGCGGTTTGATTGACTTCTCATCAATTTATATATTCTCTCTTTATATTCTATGGCGAACCGCGTATCAAATTTCCCTGAGTTCAGCCAATGATTCACATATCTTGTCGCTGGCGATGCCCACGCGATGCCAGTGCCCGAATATACCGGGTCTGTCCTCCTCATGTCTGAGATGGAGTTTGGTGCTGCTTGCACTCTGGCTGGTCCAGGTGCAGGCGATGAAAGATCATGAGATTCGCGATCTGAGGTATGTCGATTCCAACCAACTCTCGCAGACCGGAAAAAGCATTCGGCTAACGTTCCTCGTATAGATTACAAACCGAACAGATGTTCTATCATGGCTACGACAATTATATCAAATACGCATTCCCTGAAGACGAATTGCGCCCTCTGTCATGCGGTCCGCTTACGCGCGATCGCGATCATCCCGAGAGAATTGAACTCAATGATGTCCTCGGTAATTACTCGTTGACGCTGATTGATAGTCTGTCGACTCTTGGTATATTGGCATCGAGCAATGATACAGGGTCGCGCGCTTGGTCAAATTTTGAGAAGGGTGTACAGGAAATTGTGCGATTGTATGGTGATGGTAGTAAGGGTCCCGAGGGTCAGGGCGAGAGAGCGCGAGGATTTGATTTGGATAGTAAAGTGCAGGTTTTTGAGACGGTTATACGAGGGTTGGGTATGTTGAAGTAGCGTTCTCCATCATTGGGTCTCGTCGCTAATATAATTGATGTATAGGCGGCCTGCTCAGCGCGCATCTCTTTGCGGTCGGCGATCTACCGATCCGAGGTTACAACCCGTCCGCGGAAGGTACTGATTATGCAAAGGCTTGGGACAAGAGCATCTTCTCATCATCAAAACATTCAAAAGGGATCGTTTGGTCAAATGGATTTGTCTATAACGGACAATTGCTTCGACTTGCGCGCGATTTGGCGGACCGTCTGCTCCCAGCTTTTTATACCCCGACGGGGCTTCCATATCCTCGTGTAAACCTTCGTCATGGTGTTACATTCTATGAAAATTCGCCCTTGAGCAAGGGTAATCCTGCTCAGAAGACTGATGACCGAAAGAAATATACGACAAGATATCAATCGAAACCAGAAGTCACCGAGACATGCAGCGCGGGCGCGGGCAGTCTTGTCTTAGAATTTACGACTTTGAGTCGTTTAACGGGTGACGGTCGCTATGAAGACTTGGCTAAACGGGCATTTTGGGCCGTTTGGCTAAGACGAAGTGAGATTGACTTGATTGGTGCTGGTATTGATGCAGAAACCGGCAACTGGGTTGCACCGTTCACAGGCGTACGTTGCTCTTTTCGAAATAAAAAAGCTTGAGACTGACAAATCGTAGATTGGAGCTGGAATTGATAGCTTCTTTGAGTATGCTTTCAAAGCATACGTTCTTTTGTCAACCGGAGAACCACCCGAATTTGACACCAGTAGTCCTTGGAGCATCATGGACAATTATTTCATACCGCTGGAAGAAGCACACCATTCTCCCGAATTCTATTTTCAGGTTTGGCAAGATGCCCAAGATGCCATTAAACATCACTTATATCGCGGACATGGCTATCAGCATCCACATTACGTGCAAGCAGATCTACAAACAGGTGCGACGAGAGCGTTCTGGATAGACAGTTTGAGTGCTTTCTACCCAGGTGTTCTTACCTTGGCAGGAAGAATCGAGGAAGCAACCGAGATACATTTGTTGGCCACCGCATTATGGACACGATTTTCTGCCCTCCCAGAGCGATGGAATGTTGCCACTGGAGAGATCGACAACGGTCTGGGATGGTGGGGAGGCCGTCCTGAATTCATCGAATCTACGTACTATTTATATCGAGCAACCAAGGATCCATGGTATCTCCATGTTGGTGAAATGGTCCTGCGAGACATTAAACGCCGTTGCTGGACAAGATGTGGCTGGGCAGGACTCCAAGATGTGCGCACGGGCGAGCTTCAAGATCGCATGGAAAGCTTTTTCCTTGGTGAAACAGCAAAGTATATGTTTCTACTTTTCGATCCGGATCACCCGTTGAATAACATAGATGCACCCTTTGTGTTCACAACCGAAGGCCATCCACTGATAATTCCGAAGAACGGACCGTCAACTTCGCGGTCATCGCACAAACCCAATTTGGAAGAAGTGATGACCGAAGTCTGCGAGATTGCACCTGTATCTCCTCCATTCAGCTTCTCATCCACTGCAGCGCGGCCGGACATTTTTCACGCTGCGAGTCTGGCACGTTTGCATCTCATGCCTGGTCGAAACAAAGCAGGCGGTGCCCTGTTTGACTTTGCGCATGACCATCCAAGCGTGACTGTTTCTGATCTGTTTTCACCTACCAATTATAGCTTTTACCCCTGGACGCTACCTTCCGAGCTTGTGCCACACAATGCAATGAGCTCTCCAATGTCGATTCGGCCCACGCTAGACATTTCTTTCCCGAAACTACCGGGCATGATCATTGGCTCAGGGTCCATGGAAAGAGTACGGGACGGCGTTCTCCTCAAATCAATTGGAGGTTTGCGGCTTGGAATGGTCCAGGATATGCCTTTGGGTATAGATGATGGCCCGTCCAGGTTTTACACAGACTTGTTCCGAATTCAGGTCATCAACAATGTACCGCTTGGTAGAGATGAAAAGGTGTATTTGTCGCGTGAGATTGTGTTTGATGTACTGAGTCCGAACGATCCGCACTTCTCCCGAGTGCGCGATTCAATTATGTTGGACGTCGTCATTGATGTTGAGCCTGAATCAGCGAGGGCAAAGAACAAGAACCATACAAAATCATCACGCCATCAAAGCCACAAACAAGAAGCAGCTATTATTCAGCAGGAGTCGCCCACACTTTCTGACGATGAAGCGCTCCTGAAGGGACGAATTTCTCCAGCATCGAGCGTACGAACAGCATTATCCGCATTGATGGATCATATTTCTACTATGCTTAGCGATGAAAGCAGCAACGATCTAGACGATGGCAATGAGAACGGATACTATGGGAGCGTACAGAGCTCCTTGTTCAAGAAGAAGACATCTAGTGCGCCTACTACTCGACTTGTACTCCCAGCCATCAATTCCATTGGAGCAGGATCGGCTCCTTTGCCTGACGTTGCAGATGCCGCTGTGTTTTCGCACACCGGTAAACCATCAACGACACGCTTGACATGGTCAAAGATATACTTGACCGATGAGCTCTGCGACCATCGTTTACCGGTAAATGTGCCCCGCGAATACCAAGTGCTGGTAGTTAAGCGTGGAGGGTGTTCATTCAGCGAGAAACTGAAGAATATCCCAGGCTATCCCAACTCGGAAAGCAGTAACAACAACAACCACCGTCTCCAACTCGTCATTGTCGTATCATATCCAGAACATGACGCAGACTCAGTATTTTCTTTATTTCACGATGGAGAAGGCTTCCGAGCAAGCGACGAACAGAACTTTTACGAAGAACGATATTATCAGCGGCCATTCACATCTACGAACCCGAATCAAATGCAGGCCAAAGCAGCACTGGCTTCTGAGAGTATGCTTGTCAGGCCCCATTTGGAAGAGATACAAATGACTTCAAGCGGGTTGCCGCGACAGGAGCCTATCAGTATGATCATGGTTGGTGGTGGGGAGGAGACGTATGAGTTTCTGAGAAACTCTACCGGCTTAGGGATTAGGAGGAGATATGTTGTGAAAAGTCAGGATGTTCCGATCGGGAATTTGTATATAATATAAGAGTTGTTGGGGGAGATTATCGAGTTTTTCAATGTACATACTTGAAGTATACCATTATTATACCCGTGGACAGCTTGTTCAATAAGTATACCCGCCCAGACCTATGCTATGATCTAGAGATTCGCCGCTGCTACAAGCTCATCTATAATTCCATCAATCCCGTCAAATAGCGAAATATGCCCGTGCCCTTCGAGAAGATGGGCCTTGACCTTATCCTGCGGCAAATGCTCCGCAAGCCATTTCCCATGCGCAAAGGGAACCATTTTATCCTCCGTTCCCTGTAACAGCAACACAGGCACACGAACTTCACTCAACTCAAACCCCCAAGGCTTGAGAAATCCCAAGTCATCGTCAATCCAGCCGTCCGGGCTGAGTCTGAGACCTTCGCGGAATGTATCGACTATATTTTGGCCGATTGTGTCTCTGTTTTGAAGCAAAGTGGCATTGTCGGGTGGCGGGAGGAGGGTGGACATTGCTTCCATGACTCCGTCTAACTCGGAGACGAGATACTCCTTGCGATGACCTTCGCAGAATTCGCGGAGTTGGGGTTCTCCTTCGAGTGCTCTGTTGTATTCTTCGATATCTGTGTCGCTGTCAGAGGATCATAGTCTGTTTTAATACAATGGGAAGGAAACCACTTACTATCCTCGCCTTGTCCGGCGAGAAAATCCAGTCCTTCCACACCATAGGGACCTACGCCGGCAAAGGATACAGCAGCCAGACATTCAGATAATCGAGCTGCACAAGCAAGAGTGGAGGGACCTTGGAGAATCAGCATCTTTTTCCTCAGCCCGCGGGATGGATACGTAACATACCACCACCACTCCATCCAGCGACGAGGCACTTCTTAACGCCCAAATGATCAAGAAGGGACTTGATATCAGCTACACTGTCCACGACTTGTCGACCTTTATTCCTCGTTGAGCCTCCATAGCCAGCTCTCGAGAACGTGATGACTTTGATTCCTTTTTTTGCGCAGGCAGTGACGAGATTTGGAACCGGAATACCTGAACCGGGTGTACCGTGAATGAATATCAGTGGCAATCCATCTTGGGGACCATTCACGCAATAATCTAAATTACGTCCATCCGGGAGTTGGAGTTGTTGGAATTGTTGCGGCATGATGAGCTTGCTGAGTCGCAATATATTTGATATCGCAAGACTTGTTCAAAAGTAATAACTCTTGGCGAGGGTATGAAGCGATGACTGAAATATATGTACGTAGGCTACTGCGTATCGTGAATTAATTAATAATAGATCGAGTTATTTGATTAACTATTAGCAATCCATCACCCCGCTTTAGGGCTTATGGGGCCAATTCGACCACTCATACCGTGTGTAGCCGTGCAAATTCAAAATGCTTGATTGATGTGGATAATTATGCTGCTTTAGCCACCTGCCTATTTAGGTAAGTGCGTTGTTCGTTTTATCGGATCTCATGAGAACGGATATAAGGAATTCTTTACTTTACACCAATATAGTGATAAATGGGTTCGTTATAGCCATGTTCTACTGTGTGGGAAATGGGTCATTTGTTTTGAACTTACTGGGAAAGCTGATGATCTCGAAAATGACTTGAACAACTATCTTTGTGGACTTGAAAATTCGCACATTAGATCGCTCAAGGAGATTGTGCATGAAACCTGTAACATGCAGATGAAGCGTTGCCTTCAGGTAAAGTATGCATTACAAGGCTCAATAAAGTGAAAGTATGCTAATTGTACCGTGCAATATCCCAGTCAACCAATCCTCGAGAGAGCTATAACAGAGAAATTTCCAGCTGAAAGGATCCAAAGACTAGTCAACTACACCCAAATTTTCCGCCCCAGTTTTGAGGGCACGAGAGATAGATACGGCCTGGATTTTATACTAGCACCAGGAATTCTATTCTGAGCGTGTTTTCTGCAGCTTTGGATAGTGCTCCCTCCCGTCTATAGGTAGTCAGAATTATACTCTCTATATAACTGCTGACTTGCTCGTCTTACAGGAATCCCAATTGCGACTTCACCTCTCGCTTATCTCCTGTATAATGGTCGGCCAAGTATTCCTCCAAATTGTTTCTCCTCGCAATCAAGGAGCAAAATTGATCAAGTTGATGAGTGCTTTTGAGGCTAGTTTTCCTCCTAGGAAACCGCCTACTAAGTCCTTGCATCACCAGGCTCTCTTGGAGGAATTGTCTTGACTTAGCCGATAGAATGTTCGCGAGTATATCTAAAATCGAAAATTACTGCATGATACTTCTATCTACAACGAGTTGAACCGTGTTTGTACACATGCACCTTCCTTGAGTCCTAGATTAGGGCTTAAATCACCACGTGACATATTAGCATTTTTATAGTTACACTATTCGCTTCATTTTGCAATTCATAGCAAGTTAAAGCTATGAATAGATGAAACGAAAATTGTTAACCTGGTAACAGTATTTGGAGCTCAGTGAAATAAGATTTGAGAAAGTCATATACACATTTCAAGAGCCATCATATGTGGAGTAGTGTCCGAGAAATCTGCACTGGAATAAACTTCACCAGTAGATCTACTATAAATTCTTACATAAACTCTCTGTCAGCCTGACCTACTGCCGTCTTTTCAAGGTCAAAGATGCTTAATTCGTTCCTGGTCAGGTACCGCCCTCGACTTACGTCACATCACAAACATTGCCTGCGATTCCGGATAGACACAAAGCACTGTCTATAGCATACAATACGGAAAATGGAATAAAGCCAGAAGCTTGTATTGAGTGTAACGTATTGCAATCATTTAGCACGCAATTCAGGTGGTGGGGTAGGTTTATGTCGATCTGAGTCATCGGCCATTGTTAGAAACATGCTGACCAGTATCCAGAGATTCATCACTGTAATTTGAAAGCCGATAAATCCAAGAATCAACACTAGAAGATATATTAGAATCATGTCACCGCAACAACCACACCACAAACCCATCGTCGCCCAAGACGCCATTGCCGAAGACTCAACCACCAACCGCCTAATTGACCACAACGAAGCCATCCTCCTACAACAAGCCAGCGACAAATCTAGCCTTATCACCACAAACCCGCACAGCTCTTCCCCAACCTTCAAAGCAAGAATATTCTACTTCGCATATGGCTCGAATCTTTCCCCCACGCAAATGCGTCTGAGATGTGAACATGACCCAGCGACGTCAGGTCGACCGTTAGCCATTGCGCGGATTGATCGCTGGCGATGGCTGATTTGTGAGAGGGGGTATGCGAATGTTGTTCCTCGGAGGGAGTGGAGGTTTGGAAGGCAGGTTAGTCATGGGGAGATGGTCTCTGTATCTTCTGCCGAGGCACAACAAGGAAAAGAAGAAGAGAACGATGTCGTTTTTGGGGTCTTGTATGAAATGACGCCCGAAGATGAATACCTTCTCGACGGCTACGAGGGCGTCGACCATTCAGCGCCTGTATCGCAATACGGCGATAAGATCCCTATCGCTATTAGGCCGCGAGAGCAAGAACATGGCGCTTATAATAAGTGGTATGTCCCCGCGAAAGTCACAAAATGGCTTGTTACAAAAGAGACAGCGAATGAAGAGGATGATATTATGGCGTTGGTGTATGTGGATGAGAAGAGGGTTACGGTTGGGGCGCCGAAATTTGAGTATGTGGGGAGAATGAATAGGGCGATTAGGGAGTCGTTGGAGTTGGGGATGCCGGAGAAGTGGGTAAAGAGTGTTGTCAGGAAGCATATCCCTGAATCTTAGGTCTCTCGCATCAAAGATGATAATCTTGTGTCACTACTCAAAAGACATGACATGATATACGATGTATGAATTATCTACAAAATGACATTCCTCCTATAAGATAGAGAAATCTAACGTGCAAGAAGACGTACTGAGTGATTATACACTTCCAAATCTATACTGAGCCCAACTCAAACTCCTCTCCGCAAGAGTCCAAATTCGTTCCCCGACATCTTCTCCAGCCGCACCAGCGGCAACATGCAAAGGCAGGATATGCTCAAACGTGGGATGAGCCTCTCGAGCAGCACGCTGCTTCATCAATTCTGCCATTTTCGCTCGACGTTCCTCTGGAGGGGCAGTGGTGACTTCTTTGATGGCTTCGTCGAATGTGTAGGCGTACCTAAAGAAAGTCGATAAGTGTTAGAAGTGTTTGTTTATGATGCCTAGAAAGTGCTTACGGCATAGTCTTGCCCGATGCCAATGTAGCCCGGTAATCGCGAAGATTGTGAACAGCCATGCCCGCACCGACAATCAAGATGCCTTCATCTCGAAGACTTTGAAGTGCCTCTCCCGCACGATAGTGTTGATCTGAATCCTCGCTGCCGAATATCGAGACTTCTACAATCGGCACATTTAATGGATTCGTTTTCGGATCAAAGGCTTTTCAGCAAGTCAGCATGCGCAAAAAAAGTCTTCGAGACGAATGAATATAACATACCGGCTAGAAATCCAACCCATACTCCATGATCAAGACCTCTTTTCACCGGCTCGACCTCAATACCCTTTGCGGAAAGCTTCTCCATGACCTTTATCGCAACTTCTCTACTGCCCCTATTCGGGTAGTCATATTCATAGTAATGCGGCGGAAAGCCGTAAAAATCATAGATCAAGTCCGTCTTTTCGGCAGCATTGATCTGGATTGTGTTGGGGCCACCTTGCCAGTGAGCCGAGAATACAACTACGGCTTTTGGCTGGACTTTTTGTGTGATTTCAAGACCGGTTTCGGCTAGTTTGTGGTATGCTGGGTGTTGTTTGTCTTCCATAAAGTTTGGTCCGCCGATACCGAGAAAGTAGACCGGCATGCGTTTGGAACCGGTGTTATTGGATGCCATGTTCTCTATAGGGCGTTTTTGCTGTTGATTGTTGCGTATGTCAATTGCAGGTTCTGGTGCGTATGACTGGGCGATGCGGTAGAGCAATGGAATAGATAGGCTCACAAGGAGGACAGAATAGTACTTTGACCGGATTAGTGAGAGAATCGAGGGCATCGCGCGCTATGTCTGGACTTTTTGACAAGTCTGGGATAAAAGAGGGGAAAGCTTGCATTAAAACAACGTCCTGGATGATTTAGCTGCATGTATTCAAACTGGGCTTACAAATCCAGCGCCGAGGTGACCGAATGCCCCTCATAGTTCTTTATCCAGATCATGAAATCACTCATTGTCGGCCATCTCTTTCATTGATCCAGATGCATCTACTACGTAAATTGAACCGCGCGCGATGAAGCAGAAGGTGGCGGGGTCCGCCAATCAGAGAGCTTCTCCGAGCTATAGAGAACCCACCCGCGCGGCTTGTGGGTCCATCTTGAATATAGCCCTAAAATCTTCATGAATGGCCGTTCACTTCGAAACCGATGAATATATAGAGCAAAAATATAGGTTCATGATTACCAATCCTCGGACGCACGTCTAGAGTAACCCGAGATGTCGTGACCAGCATGTAGACTTCGGCGTATAAATAGAGCATCATTCCACTCCAGATCATACTTCAAGATGGCTCCTTCGATCATAACAAAATCCAAAAACAAGATCAAATCCATATTTTCTCAATCAAAATCCACAATGGCAACTCCCGTCGTTCTCATTCTCGGAGCTGGTCCCCGAATTGGTGCCTCCGTCGCCGAAAACTTTGCCAGTCAAGGCTACAAGGTGGCTGTTGCCTCCCGAAAGGGCGAGGGCAAGATCAACGAGAAAGGCTACCTTTCTATCAAAGCTGATTTCGCCGACCCACAGTCCATTGCGCCTGTGTTTGAGGCCGTCAAGGCTGAGTTCGGTGTTCCTAGCGTTGTCATCTACAACGCTGCTACCCTCACTCCTCCCCCCGTTCAGGACGCTGCTCTTTCGATTCCTTCCGAGCGGGTTGCTGGTGACTTGGTCGTCAACACTGTTAGTCCCTATGTTGCAGCACAACAGGCTCTTGCTGCTTGGGAGACTCTGCCCAAGGAGACCAAGAAGACCTTCATCTACACCGGAAACGCCATGGGTACCACCGTCATCCCTGTCCCATTGATGTTGAACTTGGGTATTGGCAAGTCTGCTTCGTTGTTCTGGGTTGGTGTCGCTGATCTAACCTACTCTGCCCGCGGAGTCCGGTAAGTTTTGATTCTTGACGATGGTTTAGTTGAGGTTGTCGCGAATATGTATTGATAGATTCTTCTACGCCGATGAGCGCCACGAAGACGGCAAGTTCAAGGGAATGGCGGTCGATGGTCCTGCGCACGGAGAGTTCTACCCCCAGTTGGCTAAGCAAGAAGCGAAGATTCCATGGCACGCCACATTCGTCAAGGGCAAGGGTTATGTTGAGTTCAAGTAGTGGCCAGGTTGAAGCCACCTAGATATCCATGTCAGGCTAGAATGCTGTACTACAATGAATGAAGTACCTGAACTTTGAAGATTGCGATATTAATTCAGTGATCGTGTAAGAGAGGCGGCTGGTCGCACAAAACGCCCGGTCTTACGTGAGCAGACCAAAAGAGGAAGGTGCGGATACTTCTGCCTCAGGCCCTCAGGCAACCATCGAGTCTATTGGGCATACGTACTTATTTATCCTCATCTCACAACAAAGAGAAACTTGCTAATGGAGTGCATTTATGATATGCCTGCTGCATATAGGTATCCGGGTACTCACGGACCGACAGTGGACACTGCACACAGACCGTATGATGGATCTCAGGCCACCAGCCAGCATCCTGAGCATACTGAATCTGTGACACCATACCTAATCCCTGCTCATTGCTCAATGTGTCTCACAGATCCCCCCCCTCAGGGCCCTACGTTGAGCAATTAATCCATGGATGTCTATAAGACCAGCGCCAACCGCGACAAAACCTAAAATCTAGAATTTCCGCTTTAGGTCGATGACTCACAGTCAGTAGAACGTAGTTAGGTACCTAGGTGAGCAGTTTTCATGGACCAAGGCTAGCGGGTTATCATACTAAGGTCGATAGGTGGCATCAATCTAACAGACTTCAGCAAATGATAGAGTCGGGTGTGTCCATTCGCCCTTTTGCCTTAGGACCTTCACATGCCGACCCGGACAACGGTCCGGCCGATGTGGGAACAAACCTATTATTTTAGGTATAAGATGAAGCTATAAAGAGGTTCTGTCCAATGATCGGCAATATCAAGGTCTGTGTCAAAGATACTGGCTGCGTCTGCGATACCTGATTCGAATGCACAAACCAGGCTTTGTTATTTTCTTTTTCGTGCCAGAGAGTCTCTATCAGCTATCATGGAGGGGCAACATACATCGTGGCTGATTTTAGGGCGGGGCTCCCTGGTGGATAGTGTCCATGGTGGCCGACGGGCTGATGGCTTCCTGATGGACTGATCGATTTGACTAATGGACAGACTAACAGCTGGTCTAGTCCTGTCTCCTGGTCGATAACAGAAACAGTTGTTCTGGTTCAACCTTGAGATTTTCACTTTTCAGCTGGACAATGTCCAGTCAGCGACAGACGCGCAATGGGACGGGTAAGAGAAAAGTCGAGACTGTTTGATGAACCGGCCTGGAACTGTCGGTGGATGCGTACATTACTATGTCGCATTGTCCGTATTATGAGTATTAGAGTTGTAACAGCCCATCTGTTCCAGCTAAATGGCGTGCTTCATGTTGATGCGGTGTGTATGATCCATCCTGTACTTTTGCTCGATGTACAGGTACCTTTGGAACAGTACCGGTTACTCGTTCTTACACTCATCTAGAACAAACATAATACAGCAACCTGGCTCATAAGAAATGTAAACACACCATTATATTGTCGTTTCCCTGACAAAGCGATCAAAGATTTTTCAATCTATTTGAGTATATTGCAAAAGTGGCAAGGATATTACTGTATTGCAGTATACATCGTTTCAAGTACTGATACTAAAATTAATTACATACATACATACATCGGATCAGATCACCGACTAAGACGCGGAAAAAAATTTAGAACACCTTTTATTTTTTTTCTGTAGATTCTTCCCCTCCTCTCCTATCGCCTCTCACTATCTTTCCTGCCACACTAGTCTCGCCTCTTATATTTTCCCTTTCCTTTCTCTATCCCTTCAAATACTACCCCTTCCCCTCCTTTCTTCTCTCCGTCGCGCTTCCGCTTCCTCTCAGCATGTCCCAGCAGAACACTGCTCAGGATGCCTCCACCACCGCCAAAGAGTCCGGACACGCCACCGCCCATCCCCCCCGCACCACCGAACTCGCCAGTCTTAAGATAAGACTTCGCGCTGCTCTTCGTCAATTCCCCGATTTCCCTGAACCAGGCATTCTCTTCGAAGATATCCTGCCCCTCTTCGCCGACCCAACCCTCCACGAAGCCCTCATCCGATCTCTTGAGCTGCACATCCTCGAGACATACCATGAGAAGCCAGATGTCATTGTTGGCCTGGATGCCCGCGGGTTCTTGTTTGGACCCAGTCTTGCGTTAAGACTGGGCGCTGGCTTCGTCCCGGTGCGCAAGCGAGGCAAGTTGCCTGGCCCTTGTGAAACCGAGTCGTTCCAGAAGGAGTACGGCGAGGATTTTTTCCAGATGCAGGCAGATGCAGTGAAGAAGGGCCAGAAGGTTTTGGTTGTCGATGATATTATTGCAACGGGTATGTATCTACCCCTCATTATGCACTCTCCCGTCGGAGATTTTATTGGTGTCTAACTAAGCCAATCGCTAACGGAGTTTCAATTCATAGGAGGCTCTGCTGCAGCAGCCGGCAATCTCGTCACCAAGCTTGGAGGCAGCCTTCTCGGATTCGTCTTCATTCTCGAGCTCGACTTCCTCAAGGGAAGAGACAAACTCCCTGCTCCCGTGTTCACTTTGCTCCACGGACAGGAAGGAAAGGTCTAAACACCGTTTCTGAAAAGAATAATATTCTTTCCAAATGCGAAAGACGCCATGATGGCCTTCCGCAGGCTGATTTCGGCATAAAAATTTGTTTATTTTCACCTTGCTTTCTTGGTGCATGCATGTCATGGAGATTCAGACGAATATCGGCGGATTTCGAGTTACATATTAAAAAATTCAACAATAATGTCGGCCGGTGGGTATACAGTCTTGGTTGTTAGACTTTGATTCAACAATATTCGATACCCCTCAAATCACACCACCGCCAAACGATACCATCTTTCGACGTGATCATTTATCAACACTACTAGAAGATCATTCAATGGACCATCCAGGACGAACCGGAGACAATGAAGAGGGATCCCACCGCGATCAAAAAATAACGAAAGTCTGCATTCTATTCAAAATGTTATAAGCGCAGCGCATCATCCTCTTCTCTTAATAATACCACCATCACCGCCGCTTTTTGATTTACCTCGTCTGAACCTTTTGGACTCTCCCATCTGTTGGGTTGCTGTCAACTGCTCACTCAATGATGTCGCTGTGTCGCTTTTGCAAACTAGATAGTTATCGTACTTTTGATGAGCATACTTTATTTCTGTACATAGATTGCCGAACAATGAAGATTCGAAAAGCAGTCACCTTGTATAGAGAGCCCCGAATAAAGAGCAAAGAATTGAGACGATTAATCAGCCAATAGGTATAAACAACGCCCCACGTGACCGACCCACCCGCAGGCATTTTCTTCAGACTTTCCAACGCCGCTTCCGACTTGACTTTTCTTTCCTCTCCCCAACACACAACACGAGACTGCCATCTCTCGCGTGAAAATGCCTTTTCCTAACCTTACCGTCTAATCTCTGTTAATTACTAATTCTTGTCTACTACATAATGTCTCCTGCTCGCGTCGTCGAAGCGACCCAGAAAGAGAATGACTTTCAGATAGTAACCTCCGCACTGGATGCATTGTTGGTGACTGTCCACCAGCTGAGCTTGAGAGAGCAGGAGCTCCAACGCAGAGTCAAGCTTGCTCACGACGAGGTTAGTTTTATCTTTTTTCCTTTTTTTTTTTTTTTTTTTTTCGTGCCTTTGCACAACCCATTTCTTGTGATGAGAAAAATTTCAAATCTATTAGCTCTAGATCGTGAGCCGCATGTCGGCCGTGACGTTTTTGCATGTATTACCTGACAAGATCCTTTTATGTTTTATGCTTTTCATTTTTTGTTGAAGATGAAGAAAGTTGCTAACTCATCAAAGTATAAAAAACTAGCCGATCGAGTGGAAGGAGGACTGACCAATGTAGAACAAAGCGTATTGGAACAGATTCGTTCGGACGACTCTCAACCTCTACCGAAACTAGACCCATCGCTAAAACCCTTAGACGTCGTTGATAACCTCCGAGAACACGGACATATCCAGCGTCAGTTACTTGACGTCGTAGTAGCTGGTATCATTTCCTCACGGTCGTTTGAAGGCGACGTTCGTACCGATGACAATGCGAGCTTCGAGGTCCCATCGAATAATCCCTGTGTAGTGGCCGCCAAAGCGAGACGACCTTCCCTGTATGAACGCGATTTTACAACCTTTAATGGCGTAAAGGGGAATCTTCGCTGTCCGTACGCAAAGCCTCCACATGCAACTGCGAACGGACATGCGAATGGCACGGCCTCGACAACCATGAACAACCTAGATGGACAGAGCAGTACTACTAAATGCGCTTTTGATCCCATCAAAGCGGATCAGGCTGCGCCGCAAGACCGTGTCTCCAGCGCCGGCGCCTCTGTGAGATCGTCAGCGGCTCGTTGTCCAATTCGATACATGGATGACCATTCACCTGAAGAACTGGCCAAGTACTTTGAAGCACACAAACATGAGATTCCTAGAAGTCATGCAATTTGTGTCAGTCGTTTTCAGAGGAGTTCAGCGACCATGCGTCAGATTGATGCCAAATATGGTAGTCTTGTGAATATGATACAAGGCCTTAGCGCGAGACATAAACCACTTTTACCCCAGTCGGCGGAGAATGGCACGTCTGCTGAACGGGTTGAGAAATGGGCAGAAGACGTCAGTTCCAAATCACCACATCCGGCAACATTGAGCACAGTGGAAGAAGACGAGGTGCCTGAAGCCGCAGTGGCGGATGAGGTGGAAAGAATGGGTCACTTTGAGCGTCCTCTGCGGGAGGTCCGGGTTGGCGAGTCACCGAGTCGTCCATGGGGTATTCCGGTTCCCATTCTGAATCATAATCAGCCTATATTAGGCAGTGCCATCAACAGTCCTGCTGCACCTATCCATGCTCCAGAATTAAAAACGCCGAAGCACATGACGGATATCGATTTATCGTCCCCTGCAGTGCATCGCCAGGAAGCTCCTTCACCTACACCCGTCCGGCCTAAGGGCAAGTGTCCTTTTGATCATACCGCTTTTATGAAGAAGCCCGAAGCTGCTGCTGCTGATGTTGATGCTACGTTGGCCAAGGAGGCGGAATCTCCTGTGTATCCACATGTGAATGGCAATGTTCATCATGCAGCAGTCCAAGAGGACAAGGTTGAAAACGACTACGCAGAGCCAAAGGTTCAAGCTGCACCCACACATGCTCCTGCTCCTGCGTCAAACAATTCACCACAAATGATTTTCAACGGCCCTGTCTTTTTCGGTTTCTCAGCAGAAGAAACAGCTGCATTCATGCAACAATTCAGCTCACCTGGAGGAAAGTGAGTGTACCCTTGTTCCCCTGGGTGTATAAATACCTACAAGCATATTGTACATACATTTATGATCCATGACTTTGAGCGTTCATTGTTTCAAGCGATTGAGCATTATTGTTACTTCTACAGTCTGAATATCCAGCCATGTTTTTCTATCATCAAACTTCTGCCATGACTCGTAGTTTAGCCGATACCGGAGGAGGAGAGAACAGCTTCAAGATTAATCGAGGTCGATCATATCAATATTCTCAATATTGACTACGTATTGGGTTGATCTATAGATGTCGTAGATTGTGGTCAACAGTATTGTAGAATATCCAAATGGCCAGGGAGGGATCCCCAAAAGCAGATTGTACGCACCACCGACACCGGTGAGGGGCAACCTGTGCGGAGACTCATTCATTCCCCACGGGAAACTTCATCTTTCTACACCCCGTCTTCCCTCTCCGTCGCTTTTCCCCCTTCATAACTCGTCTCTAGCTATCCGCGTACGTCCCTACTTAATGCAATCCATATCCTCCCTCTCTCGACGAACCCTATCTCAATTGATGTCGTCTAGTATTCGTCCCGCCACGACCGTCGCATCTTCACGACTCGCTTTACACAGCTCTCATCTTTCGTCGTCAAACAATCGCAATTATACGCAAAGTTCCGCAATGGCTGCTGAAATGACTCCTGTTTTTGCCAAGGATGCTGCTCCTCGTATGTTTATCCAAATGTTCGTTTATTTACATTTTTGCAGACTTAAGACTGACTGTTGATGTACAGCTGCCGGTCCTTACGTACGTCCTTCCCACTCTCCCTGACTCACTCCCACAGATAACTAACATTGAGACAAAAGTCCCACGCCATCAAAGCCCAGGGCCTAATCTTCGCCTCCGGCTGCATCCCCTGCGACGCCGAAGGCAAAATCCTCGAAACCGGAACCCTCCAGGAAAAGACCGCGCTCTGCATCCAGAACGTGCGCGCAGTCCTCGCCGCCGCGGGGTCCGAAATCACAAAAGTTGTCAAGGTTACCGTGTTTTTGACTAATATGAGTGATTTCGCGGATATGAATGAGGAGTACTCCAAGCATTTTAGCCATAAGCCTGCTAGGAGTTGTGTGGCTGTTAAGCAGTTGCCCAAGGGTGTGCCGGTTGAGATTGAGGTTGTTGCTTTGCAGTAAACCGTTTAAAATGAATTTAGAAAAGTTTTGGAATTTTTTCAATTCTATCTAGATCGTTGAGATATTGTTCTCAATTTCCGAGTATGAATGCATAACACCATGAGACACATCATTTTTGTCTACCCTTCTCAGCAGCGCCTTCGGCTTCCTTGATATCCTGCTCAGGATCAATATAGTAAATCCAATACTATTGATGCGTCATCCGCTCCTTGATCTTAGCTACATCATTAACCACATCAGCCTGCAAGAAAGAAGTACTCCTAGCAGCTTCCCGCGCCGTTCCAATCAGACGCATATTCCTGGGATGACGGACAGCATTGAATCCTACGAATGCAGCACGAACATTGTCCTGAGTCTGGGGTTTGAGTAGGTAGTTGCGACATGACTAAAGCATCTTCCATGGCCATTGTGACGCCGGATCCTTAACTTGGTGGGGTGTGGTGTGTGCGCCGTCACCGATTATGCAGACGCGGTTATTGTAGAAGGTTTGTGTGGAGGAGAAGTCGAATAGGGCGCAGATGTTGTCTGGTTTCATGTACTTTATTACAGTTAGCATCGTGCCTATCAGACAAGTCCTGCAGGACCTTTTTTTTCAAGCAAAAGTGGGATACTAACAGAATAGAAAGACTGCACTGGCGGATAATCTTCCTCTCAACAACAGGCACAGTCCAATGATCTGAAGTTCACGGTTCCATCAGACCACTTCTCGGCCCCAAAGATATACTTTTCCTATCATCAACGGGGTATGCCAAAAATCCATGACGAAGGACCACAAAACATGTTACTTGCGTTCACAACTTTGGGACCAGCGCATCGCTCAAAGTCTTCCATGGAGAGATCAGCTTACGGTAGACGTATACACTGCTGTAGGCGTATCAGCCATGATAGGAGAACCTCATTCAGAACAGAAGATTCGATGGACAGGCTTGCCCGATGTGCCTTTTCCGGCCCACCTCTTTGTTGGTTCGGTGAGGTTTACTTGTCTTTGGGGATGGCGACTGCTAGTACTATTCATGCAGACGTGGATCAAATGCCAAGATACGCCTAGGTATGAAAGGTAGAGTTTGTAGACGTACGGGATCTCGAGCCAGTAGCGCGTTGACAGTCATCGCAATGGTTGAACCTACCATCAAGGGTTTTTGATGTTGATGGAATAGGCTGTGGCATTGAACAGACAGTGACCAGTAAGAACCATCTTGAGAAGGACCCAGTGTTGTCGTAAGTCGGTTCTTAGCAAATAACTACTCGGTTACTCAGTTTCAATGTTTGCATGAAACGGGATGAAGTATTCTCAATAGAACATTTGAACTGATGCATAAGTCAATGTATGAGTATGGCTCAAGCCTCACCAAGCATGAGCCGGATATCCGCAACGCCTCGCGTTCGGCTTGCCCTGACCCCGATTGATACCTGTACTCCAAGTCATTCTGATCCCTAATTCATTCCAAGGTTGTTGTAATCTATGCCTTATCTTCCGGACGAAATCGGCATACGTACATCAGTTGATATCCGTGTCCTTGGCTCCTCCCTCTCTGTCATCCTTTCTTCCGAACTCGATGAATAGCGATAATGGGTTACTCTTATTGGGAAACTACTGTATGGCCTTGTTAGAGAATACAATGAATTTATCCCATAGCCCATGCAAAAGCTCATGGATTCCAAGTGAGACTCGTACCAAGGATATGCACCTCACGGCTTGGGGTAGGGTTAGGGCAGGCAGTCTGGGGTAGGGAGATTTCCCCGCAAAAACAACTCCGAGCGCGTTTCACCAAGCCGAATGCTTTTCCGTTCTTTCAACTGACAGCTGCATACTTGCCATCAAACCCCCTGCTTACGGCGCGCCTTATATCCGGTTATCTGGTCTTTTCTCAATTTAGTCAGAATGAATAGTGGTCCCTCGTCAAAACGCCGAAATCGCAGGGAGCGAGTGCGAGTAACGCGTGCGTGCGATCTCTGCAAAAAGTAGGTCGTCGTTGCTTTTCCGAAGAGGCGAGCGCCGCCATTTTTTATGACATCCTAGGAGCAAAGCTAATTGAATCATCATTAATGACAGGAAGAAGCTGCGCTGTTCAGGCACATTACCTTGCATACTGTGTCAACGCTCTAATTCAACGTGCGAATATACTGCTGGCTACACGAGGGGACGGCTGCCGCCAGTCCCTGTTCAGGCGAGCCAACAATTTGTAAACAACAATGATGTGATGGGACAGCAAGCGACACCAGCAGCAGAGGGAGATGGATTAACTTCACCGGTTGCGCCACCGATAAGAAACACCGATGAAGGCAGTCATTTGATAGCACAGCATGCCAGAAATAGGATTGTCGGTCCATCTTCACGCAACTCGCCGGAACCTCATCAGACCGATTCCGAAGGTCACTACGTGGGTTCATCTTCCGGCGTCTCGTTCCTCATTCGAGCACAGAGAAGACTGCATCAGCAGCACATGTCATTTCCACCGAATACGTCCATCTTCAGTTTTGGTGATGCTCCTCTCCCGAAATACGATCCACTGTGTTTGATAGTGCCGTCAAAATCTCAGGCCGAAGCGCTGCTAAATAGATATTTTGCATTTGCTTTCCCTACACATCGGTTTTTGCACCAGAAGCAAGCCGAGTCCTGGTTAGAACAGTTCTATAGCAACCTCAATCTACCGCAGTCGAATAACCATGGAGTGAAAGATATCAAAGCCTTGATACTTATGATATTTGCGCAAGCGAAGCAGTCTCTGCCAGAGTCTGATCCCTGCGGTGCAAATTCTGCTGATAGGTAATTATCATACCCCATTTTGATGGATATTTGACTAACTTCCAAATAGTGCGGTTTTCTTTGCAGCTGCTGAATACCATCTAGCTGCAGAGACAGGACCTGCTCGCCTGACGAGCGTGCAAGCACGACTAGCTCAATGTTTTTATCTGCTGTCAGAATCTCGAATTAATCACTGTTGGAGTCTTTTTGGAATCACAGCCCGACTTGCTATTGCCATTGGTCTGCATCGAGCACGTCGTCGAGAATTCGGTGGTGGTCTAGATTTGATTGAGCAGGAGTGCCGAAAACGAGTGTTTTGGAGCGCATATAGCCTGGACAACTATCTCAGTGCAGCCCTGGGTCGACCGCGAATTTTCCACGACGACGAGTTCGATCAGGAGCTCCCCCTGATAGTCAACGACAGTCAGATAACCGCTCATGAAATTCTCCCGGCCTTAACAAACGCACAGAGTATTATGCTGGCTCCTGTTTACCATGCCAAGCTATCCACAATCATCAGCAGCATTCTACGAGATTTATATGGAATTCAACGAGCGAGTCGGGAAAAAGAGGTGTCGGCCGCTGCTCACCGTGAAGCTGAGTTGAGAGAATGGCGTCATGAATTATCTGGTTTTCTCGATTCACCTAATGTCGACTTATTGATGCTTACCTATCAGCGTCAATACACAGTGTTGAACCTAGCCTTTTACCATGCTCAAATTTTGTTGTATCGGCCATTTGTTCTAAAGAATTTATCAATGCCGGCTGATAATGTAGCTAATAGGGAAGATGATCAATTATATGGGACAATTGATCGGTATATTCGACAGTGCTTGGAGGCTGCTACCGAAGTCGCCTCGATCATTCGCAATCTGTGCGAGCAGGGTGGACTTTACCATCACTTCTGGGTAGGTTTCTTGATTCCATTTTGTTCATATCGCATAATAGCTCTTGATTCCGATAACTAACTTCAAGCAGTTTACTCATTACTACGCCTTCTCCGCTATTGCAGTGTTATACGTTCACTTCATTCATATGTGTTCTCAAGCGGTCAACATTGAGCAGTATCTTTACTACTTTCAAATCGGTGAACAAGCACAAAATGACCTGGCAACTTGCAGCGGGCGATCGCCTTCTGTTCGGCGATACCTTGTCGTTCTAGAAGAACTTCGAGAAGAGGCAAAGAAAGCTACGAAGAGATGTCAGCAAGCGCTTGGGATTACTTTTCCTATGTCGGAACCACAACATGTCACATTTGCCGACAACGTGCTAAGAGAGGATCAAAGAATAGACGATAATAGACAGCTCAATATGCCCGATATAATTGCTAATCAGGATGCGGCACAGTTGATGGCATTGTCTCAGGTTCAATCGGATCAATCCAGTTTGATCACTGGTTCTAAAGACGAAGCTTACGCGGACTCCGACATTCCTAACCTGGCTGCTTGGGGTGATCTTGACTCGTTGGCTTTTACCGGACTGGGGGAGTTGGACTTTACCTTTCCCTCAGAGCTTCTGCCGCCGGCCTAAGGAAGGAAGGCGTGAAAGAATGTTGATTTTGCACGTTTACGAAGTGGGAATGTTTTCTCTTGGATATTTATGGACTGCTGCACTAATCTAATTCAAATATTGCCTGCGTATTTGATTGAATGACATATATACTTCTTACATCGAAAAGCATATTGACACCGGCCAAGTACTTATTGGTTAGAAAAAGGCCTTCTAGAAGATAAACCAAGCCGGTAGCACCGGGATCTGGAACTTCACTCCAGCTCTGTTCAGGAACATAGACAGCTCGCCCAAACGCGGCTGGCATGCCCTTGGTCTTGTCTTTACCCTTTCGAGCCGCAGCCAATGCCGTGGACACTGTTCCAGTGGCTTTCAAGGTGGTAATGAACGGCTCAAGAGCATCCATTAAAGTTCTATCACCGGCACGGGCTGGTGTGGCTCTTTGCAAGGCTTCAAAAGCTTCCACTGAGGCTTGCACCCATTGCGATTGCTCAACGATGTTTTCTTTGTTCGCTGTGAGACCAATGGTTCGGAGGGAAGCGGCCAAGGCGTTCAAAAAGATGGCATATAAAGCCCCCGATGTGCCGTCCATGTTGTCTTCTACGATCTGTGCGATAGTGTCGATGAACCGAACAGCATCAGTGTTTTTGGTGAAGGATTCGTCGCCTTCTATGCATTTGATGATTGCTCGAGCGGTTCGTCCGAGTGTTGAACCACAGTCTCCATCGCCTACGACCGCATCATAACGATCGACTTCTTCTTCGACATCAACGATTTTATGGCAAGTGTCAAGGAGGACGGCAGAAAGTGCGGTGATATCGACTGAGTTTATACCACAATCTATTAGCCTTTCTTCGTGATGTCTGAATGTCAAATGAACATGAATTCTCACCTTGCAATGGAGAGGCTGAAGCATATTCTACATGCTCTTGATTTAATGACTCAACCTCCTGAGCGGCTTTCACTTTTGTGCGACTGGCCGGAGATCCAGTGGTAGTCCAACCAGGCGTGTAGGCAGGGATGTCCAGATACTGAATGATCTTATCATTCGCATTCAGCAAAGTGATACTGAACCCTTTGTTGTCCAGACTTGTCATAAAAGCCCCGGCATATGTTCTCACGGGCACGATGTTTCTTGTCCCTGTTCCAAATCACAGTCAATAAGTTGAATAACCATTGCAATTGACGAACTCACCGAGTCGGTCTATGACTGTTTTTGTGATAGCGGAGAACTCCAAATTCGATACACCTCCAAGATTGTTGACTAAGAGAACAGTGTTCTTCATCTCAAAATCAACATAATGACGGTCGGCATCGTTGACATCAAGAAGCTGATCTAACATTTGGTCGATCAGATTCGCAACTGGAGGTTGAGGCTTCAAAATCCGACAACCCGTCTCATTGTGAATTCCCATTCCCAACTCAACCTGGTCCTCGCTCTCGACAAAATCTGCCTTTGGCCTTCCCGGGAGATGTACATGTCCCAAGGCAGCACCGACTGTTGCAAGCCGACTGACAATATCTTCACCGAGTTTTTGCAGCTCCTGAAGCGTGACATTTCCTTTTTGTGCTCTTGCAGCAAGCACCTTCTCAACAAGGATTGTGCCTACAAGACCTCTTCTACCTACTCGACCACTTCGCTTGCGACCAACAGAAACATCATCACCGACTACAAGGACACCAGTATCATAGCCCGCAACTCGCGCTTTCTCAGCGGCAAGATGGAAGTGAAGTACATCTCCCGTATAGTTCATAATCACCAAGAGTGTGCCTGCCGATCCCCCGACTTTAGTTACGGTGTTGACGATCTGCTGCACACTGGGTGATGCGAACACATTGCCGGAAACCGCTGCGCTGAGGAGGCCATTACCGACAAGGCCTGCGAATGAGGGTTCGTGACCAGCTCCTCCACCGGAGATTATTGTCACTTGTTTGTTACCATCGTGCTCGGAGTTGATTATTGCTGTTATTGAAGTCTTAGTCAAGGTCCAATCTCGCTTTTAGTCAAATATGCATTGCAATCATACTTCCTTACCTTTGTTTGCTCGGTCAAAGATCAAATTAGGGTTTGTCAACGCCAGACCCTCAAGAGCGTCCTGAACGAGCGTTTCTCCATCATTGATAAAATGTCGAGTCGCCATTTCGTTGTCTTGGAAGCGAGCTGAAATGTTTGACTTTTATGAACTAAGAACAGGCTGATACAACCTAAATTCTTACAGTAACTGACGACGCTTCAGACATCTACTACTACTTTTACTTTTTATGACTTAACCCCGCCTTGGTGATCGATAATCCGTCGGAGCAGATTGTTAGTCTCACAATTCCATTTCAAAGACTTCTACTAGTCCACTCTATCGTATCGGAAAATGACTTGGTTTATCCGAAATGACATAACCCAGAGGTCCCGGGCTCCTCTTCATAGCTGGCTACTTATCCGATGAAGGAGAAGCTTTTCCGACTCCAACATTCAGTTGGGGGCAATTCTTCAATGTGAGAAGATCATGTGAAACGAAATATTAGTTTGGAGAAAACAATGGAATCATACATAAGATATATATCCAAAGTCAAGTTCATATAACACATGTTGAATTGCTAGACTTGTCCATTTTGTTAGGTATCATACGCCATGCTTGTTGAATCACCTACGGACGTCTTCGTGGGCGATGCCCCCAATCATCTGCCTCCAACCCCTCCAAACGAAAAACAGGCCCCGACATTATACACCATAAACGACGTTCTGCTCAAT
The DNA here is from genome assembly GCA_001305275.1 of Talaromyces verruculosus. Taxonomy (NCBI): domain Eukaryota; kingdom Fungi; phylum Ascomycota; class Eurotiomycetes; order Eurotiales; family Trichocomaceae; genus Talaromyces; species Talaromyces verruculosus. The sequence goes on from LHCL01000026.1 coordinate 256,694, forward strand.
TTGGTGCGTCAATCGCCAGAGGAACCTCTTGTTGGCTACCCGAAAAGTTCTCATGGAGTGAACGACTATGTTTATTATTCGGCCAGGGACATTGACCGATTCACCAACAGTGCAGTCAGTGCTTTGAATGAAGAAGGACTTGCAGCAGTAAGAAAAACCCACACCGAAGTTTATCTTTAATTGGCTACTGACTATAGTATTAGTGCACAGAATCAGCTGAGAACCAAGTAGTGGCCATTCTCGGTCCATCCAACCTCGATTATGTCGTCTCCGTATTCACACTATCGCGCATGGGCTACGCTGTTCTACTGCTGTCATCACGTCTCAGTATCGAGGCTTATACTAGTCTTTTGGAAAAGACAAATTGCACGAACATTCTCTACTCCCCATCCTTATCGAAGACCGTTCAAAAGATACAACAAGAGGTCAAATCCCTCAACACATTTACTATCCCACAGCAATCTGTATATTCGCAACGTACGAAATCATCAGATCTCCAATGCAGTGACACGCCACCAGAGAAAGCTCATAAATGGGCGTTCATCATTCATTCATCGGGATCCACGGGCCTTCCGAAACCCATCTTTCAGACTCATAGGGCTTGCATATCGAATTATATTGGTAGTAAAGCATATCGAGCTTTACTCACACTTCCTCTCTTCCATAACCATGGTCTTTCTACCATGTTCCGCTCACTCTTCAACACTAAGCCTATCTCGATCTATAATGCGAATCTACCTCTTACCGGCAAGAATGTGTTAGAAACCATGAAAGTGACGCAACCGGAAAGTTTCCATGGGGTGCCATATGTGTTGAAGCTGCTGAGCGAAGTCGAGGGTGGTGTGGAAGAATTGGCAAAATGTCAACAAGTCCTTTTTGGTGGAAGCAGTTGTCCGGATGATCTGGGCGATTTGCTGGTAAGTCGCGGAGTGTGGCTTGTTAGTCACTACGGAGCGTACGTTTTCCCCTATCTTCTAAGATTATGATATCCAAGTAACTAACGTTTCCTTCTAGGACCGAACTCGGTCAGCTGATGACATCGGAGCGGCCTCGTGGTGACATGGCTTGGAATTACGTCCGGCCATTGAAAAGTGTTCAGCCTTATATCAAAATGCTTTCCCTGGAAGACGGCTCCTACGAATGTGTCGCTTTAGACGGGCTACCTGCCAAAGTGACCTCCAACTCGGACGATCCTCCCAACTCCTTCCATACACGAGACACATTCCTCAAACATCCCACAATCCCAAATGCATGGAAGTACCTGGGCCGCATTGATGATCGAGTGACTCTAGTTAATGGAGAAAAGGTTCTGCCCATCCCAATTGAGCATCGCATTCGCCAAAGCATATACGTAAAGGACAATCTTGTTTTCGGCGTTGGCAGGGCTATTCCTGGATTGATCATTGCTCCAAGCGAGGAATGCCAAGGCATGGACAAGAAAGACATTTTGGACCTGATTTGGCCAGATATTGCAGCAGCGAACGAAAATGCAGAGGCTTTCAGTCAAATCTCGCGTGATATGGTGGTGATTCTTGATATCGATAGTCAATACCCAGCTACGGATAAAGGCACAATGATCCGCAATCGCTGCTACCAAGAGTTCAAAGACTTGATTGAAGAGTCATATCGACGATTAGAGGAAGGTGACTCTGGATCTGTTGAGAAGCGAGCACTAGATCTTGCTGAGCTTGGGCCTTTCCTCCTTCAGATCTTCAAGAATGATCTCGGCATGTCACTTGACGAAACCACTGACTTTTTTGATGCTGGCATCGACAGTTTACAGGCCATTAAAGCACGTGCGATCATCAAGAAGTATTTGGATTTAGGATCTGCCGAGTTGAACCATAACGTGGTCTTCGACTGTGGTAACATCAGAAAGCTCGCTGCTCACCTGCATTACGTGCGTACCGGGGAGGTCCACGAAGAAGAGACCGAGATTGAGGCCATGGCTTCACTGATTGAGAAGTACTCGACTTTTACCACACGATCAGCTCAGAAAGAAACAATTGTAAGTTTATGATGCTGGTTTTGAGATTAAATGCAGATCGCTAACAAGTTTCACCTACAGCTTTTGACTGGCAGCACTGGCTCGCTCGGGGTATACATTCTATCTCGTTTGATGCAACAGGAAAGTGTCCAAACAATCTATTGTCTTGTACGGGCCTCTAGTGCTAGCACAGCATTAGATCGTGTTCTTTCGAGTCTGGCAGAGAGATCATTGCCCATGCGAAACGTATCGAAAATCGTGGCTTTACCCTCTCAAATCGGGTCTAAGGACTTGGGACTAGCTTCAAACACCATTGACGACCTGAAAGAGAACCTCACCAAAGTCATTCACGTTGCATGGGCTGTGAACTTTACCATTGGTGTCCGAAGCTTTGAACAACAGCACATCAAAGGAGTTCAGAATCTCATCGATCTCTGCCTCTCAAGCCGTCGATCCACGCCAGCCGAGTTCTACTTTTGTTCCTCTATTTCCGCAGCAGCAGGAACCCCTCTGCCCGCGAGAATTGCCGAAGCTCCTATCCCCCAATTAGGGCATGCCCAGAACATGGGATATGCACGCTCCAAGCTTGTTGCCGAAAGAATAATTCAGGCTGCTGCAGAAAAGACAGGAATGGTAGCCAAGGTCTTGCGAGTAGGACAGATTGTGGGTGACACAGTCACCGGAAAATGGAATCCCACGGAAGCAATCCCATTGATGCTACAGACTGCCGTCACTCTGAAAGCCCTTCCAGCTCTCGATGAGAGTCCATCCTGGCTTCCCGTCGACGTTGTCGCAGATGCAATCCTAGAATTGACCAAGATCAAGCCAGACGCAAACGGCAAAGCCGAGTTATTCTCTCACGACTCACAAGTCGTATACCACGTCCAAAACGCAAAGACTTTCCGCTGGACCGAAGATCTTCTTCCCGCCCTGCGTGACGCTGGTCTAGACTTCGAAGTTGTGAATAAACGCGAATGGGTGCAGCGCTTACGAAGCGATGAGCAAGATCCGCAAAAGAATCCTGCGGTGAAATTGATCGATTTCTTCACTGAAAAGTATGATAATGATAACATGGGTCGTTCCGGTTTAAGTTTTGAGATGGAAAAGTCAGAGCAGGCTAGTGCTTCGTTGAGAGGAGGTGTGGATCTGATTCAAGACGGTCTTATCAAGAAATTTGTCAACTCCTGGCGCAACAATGACTGGTAATTGTGCTTGGTTTATTCTATGACTACTGTATGCATGTATTCCAAGGTTGTTGGGTCTATTACTTGATCGTGTATATGCGCATTAGATACCTAGGTATATCTATAGATGCATACATCTCGATCTATATCAGTGTGATTATACCAGCTAGCATCAAACGATTTCAATCTAACTTGACATATTCTATGGAGATTCTATTATTGATATTCATCTACCAATCGTTGACCAACACATAACGATACCGTGCCTTTCCGGCAGTCATATCCTGAATGACCTGATTTGCATCTTTCATTGGCCGTTCTTCGACCCAGGGTTTCAACTGCTTGTCAGCGGCCAATTGCAACATCTCTCGAAGATCGCTTGGGGAACCGATGAGAGAGCCCCCCAACTTCGCGCCTCTCATAATCAGGATACCGGCGGGGATGGCCAAGGACCCATCTTCGGGGTTGCCCACTTGGATGAATGTGCCGCCAACCTTCAAGAGGGAGACATATTGTGATAGAGGCATCTAAAGAGCAATTAGTCTCCAGCCACAAAGAGAACTATATTGTAAGGTGCGAAACGAACCTTTGATGATGAGACAGTAGAGACAATGAGGTCTAACGAGCGGCCGTGTTCCTGAGCCCAGTTCTCGTCATCATCCGTTGCAACATAGACATCGGCACCAAGCTTGAGAGCATCGTCCCTCTTATCCGCTTTACGGGAAACAGCGACAACCTTATCAGCGCCTAAAGCCTTTGCGAAAAGAATAGCAAAATGGCCCAAGCCGCCGACACCAATAACTCCAACAGATTTACCCGGACCACAGCCATATTCCTTTAGCGGTGTATACGTCGTAGCACCACCGCAAAGCATCGGAGCCGCAGCCGCAGACGAAAGGCCGTCAGGAATCTTAACAACAAAATGCGCAGGGCTGCGGTTGTACAAAGCATAACCACCGTACGACTTGCCCCCATTCATAAAAGTGCCGTTATAAGTACCAGCCCAGTGTTTACCGCAATATCTCTCGTTTCCTGAGGCGCATTCCTCGCATTGTCCCTTGCGGCCTAGACATGACTCTGCTTGAGCACCGACACCGACGCGATCACCGACTTTGATGCCGCCTTCTGCTTTTGAACCGACTCGCACGGCGATACCGACGATTTCGTGGCCGACGCAGCATGGGTAATCGGTAGGTCCCTACGATCAGGTTGGTAAGAAAAGGGGTTAGATTGATAACGTAGAAGTTCACATACCCATCCACTGCGCAAAGTGTGCAAGTCAGAACCGCAAATACCGCAGTGAGTGACTTTGATATCGATATCGGTCTCTTCCCACTCCTTGGGCTCGAATTCCTTCCATTTCATGTTGCCATTGGCAGCGGAGGCATCTTCGGCAAGCCAGCCCTCGAACTTGTAGTTTTGTGAAGACATGGTGATGATGAATATAAATTGGAGGTATTAAAGCAATTGTTTTGTTATTGATTTTGAATAATTGAAAGACCAGTACAAAGGCCTCCTAATGCTATTTTATATCCATCGTTGGCCGAGGTTTTGCATCCATCGCATCCCGTCGCCACCCACATCACAATTTTTTCTCTCTATCCAATTTGCATGTTCCATTATCATTTCAATATTCGTCCGAATCAAAGTTTGATCTCTGGGACTTTGCACGGACATGGCTTCTTTTTTCATCCTTGGCTTTCGGCATTTTAATCGAGGACCCGCTATGGCTTTAAAAGGACTAAAAGCTGACATGCGAATCGAGGGTCTCATTACATTGGTCGGCCGATGCAAGAGTCAGCTTTTAGCTTGCGGTAACTAAACTCTATCTTGACATGCGTCTCCACTGATTCTTGCTTTTTTGCTAGGCTTGGTGAGAGATTTGATATCATCCCCCACCACTATCCATGGATAAGCCTTTTACATGGGTCTAATGGCGTCAAAGCCCACTACGTACGTAGTATGTCGAAGGTGCTGGATTTCTATAGATTTTGATTAGAAAGCATGTTATATTTCTACGAAGATATCGGGAGTTACGGAACAGGTTGCGACAAAAGACACCAAGGAACAGTAATATTAGACCGAGGTTCCGATTTCATCTCCGAACACTCGGTTATCGCTCGAATTCACTATTGAATACCTAGGCACTGTATGAGACTCGAAGCCATTTTGCGGGCTAGTTTATTTGCCGATTCGTGCGCAATGACATCCGTCCGGAGCATAAGAGATTAAGAGTGTGCGGGCCAGCTGATAACCCTAATTAGGGGTTTTTAGGACTTCGCGGGCCAGTTGGTGGTTTTGACATACAACACCACAGCAGGCTGGGAGACTTGACTTCGAATGCAAATTTCATACGCCCTAAAATGGACCCCTCATATATTTAACGCCATAAAGCTAATATTAAGTTAATGCAACCGGCTTACTAATCAGTGCATGAGACTAGCGACCTGGTCATGTATAAGTATGTAGACTCGACCATGCCCGCTCATTTTTGATGCTATCTTGTGTTTTGTTGCCTCTCTTCATACTAGAACTCCCTATTGTAAGCCCGGTCTCTTCCACGACTTGGATACAAAACCCAGGTCTCACTTATTATAGTAGGACATTTCCACTCCCAAGTTCTTTGCCCATATACATCGCCGACAACATGCCTGAAGGAGTCATCATCCGCGGTTCTACCATCACCAACCAGATCATTGCAAAACCCACAGCCACCTTCACCGGCGAGGTATACATGGACCTAATCAACCGCGATACATCCGTCGTAATGGCAAACGTCACATTCACCCCCTGTGCTCGTACGCACTGGCACACCCATGAAGGCGGACAAGTCATCCGCGTCCTTTCAGGGTCAGGCTGGATTTGCGACAAGGGCAAAGAGGCGCGCAGAATCAAAGCTGGAGATACTGTCTGGGCGCCGGCGGGAACGACGCATTGGCATGGTGCGGATGATGGGTCGTTGATGACGCATTTCGTCGTCGGGCTCGGAGAGACGGTGTGGCATGAGGCTGTGAGTGAGGAGGAGTACAAGAAGAGGAGTGATGCGTGATGTTGATATATAGTGGTTTATGTCTGCTCTGACAAATACATGTATACATGCAATTTGATTGAAATGACTTTTTGGAGTTATAGGAGGCGCAAATTCGGCGATCATCTCCGAAGGTTAGGATACCAAAAACTCTCCACATCTATTTTCCCAGGATTTTGCGTCCTCGTATGTCGTAAATGTTCAAAGCTCCTGCTGTCCAACATGCATTTCTCGCGAACCACCCTGCCGATCCAAATATGCAAGTATACTCGAACACTGAACTTCTTCTGGGCTGCCGATAACATCGTAAATCTCTTTCCCTTGCACTACAATCCAGGATTCATGGTTCGATCCAGTTTTCATTTGATACAATCCATCCTGACGATTCTCGACACCGCATACAAGGACGGTATCGGTGAATAGATAGCACTGCTGACCATTCGGTCGGCGGCTTTTGGAAGTATATTCGTCACATAGCGAGCGAGCGGTCTGATAATCAAAAGTGTCAACAGCTGTAAGGGTAATAGATAACGGATAGAAATCTCACATCAGTATTTGCAAGAGCCGGTCTGCCATAGGCAAGCATAAAGAGGGTCATAAAGAACAACATCGCTGCGTGGAACATTGAGAATTCGGGATATTTTGAAGGGGGCAACATGACTTTAATGTTTAAGAAACAGTCCGCGAGAATGAAAGATTCATCGCTACGTAGGTAGTAGAAAATAACGAAAAATCCGATTATATGAGTTTTCTGATCGCGCGGTAGTCAAGTTCAAAAATATGATTGCCTAAATTCCTGCGGGCGTCAGGAATATGCATTACCTAGTGCTGACCAAGGCCACGAAAAATTCGCGGCCTTAGGTCTATATCCGTGATTACCAAATTAGTCTCATTGCCAAGTCAACTATATCAGTATTTTGCTCGAATCCGACGGATTCATCGATCCAAAGCCCTACTCCGGAGCCCTGCCTAGTGCCAACAGCGCCAACAGAACCAACAGTGCCAAGTGGACCGCACTAGATATAGCAAATGGTTGACAAATTCAAGTGTGGTTCAGCGCAGGTCAGCCAGATCTAAACGACGTTGAGTAAACGAGTCGAACAGTTGAAAGTCTTGGCCCAACACGCACCTATCTCCCCTGCCGGTCTGTCCGAAAGATGCTCTGCATGTCCACTCAATGCAGCTTGGTCTATCTCACCCCATACTCGGAATGCCTTCCCTTTCGAGGACAAAGTCCCGGATCCCACCAATCCCACAGGTTAAAATCAACAATCGAGTGCTGGATTTATGAACAATCAAGTGGAGTAGGCTCCAGGCATCTTAATTCTGTGTACAGGGTAGTTTTAGTTACTAAATCTTGACGAAGTTATTTCAAATCATCCAACAGCCCCATGTCTCATTGTTGTAACTGAGAATATCATCGACCGTGATAGTGTACGTGGCAGCAAGATCAATGCAGCTGTCGCTCTCCTGTACAAGGTAGGTATAGCATGTACCGTTGGCATAAGGTTGGGGCGCATAGTCAGGAAGTGACCCCGACGAGCAGCACACATACTGTCCCACGGCGAGAGTGGAACATAGTGTAGATGAGCGGTTGTATTCATAGAATTGTTGGAAGCATTGATCCCATATTCTGCCACGAGGCTTGTGCAGGAATCGCTCTAGATGACCTGAACGTAGTTGCAGGTCATTATCGCAGTAATTACTGCGATATCAAGTCTGCTTGCTGAAGGGGAAAGAAAAATCGAGAAAACTTGTCAAGAGGAAATTATCTCTGTTCTGTAGACTCACATGGCGAGGATGCAGAGCCCCTTATATACTTCATGCTGGTCTGGAACCTCGAGCGATTCCCAGTCCAGACACCAATGCTTGTAGAAGCGTATGATTCGAAATCACCGAGCCACCAAGCCACCAACACAAGACGGTTGGCTCTAATAGAGTTTTGTATTATAGAGTAATAGATAGAAGGTAGTTGTATCAGATATCTCATTGGTGATTGTATACGCCAAAGTTGGTGGGTTCCGCGTCTTCTTGGTCATTATCTAGTACTTAGGTAGCATACTGGCCAGGAACTAACTCTTGTAGCTTATTTCAGAGGGCGTTAAAGTCTTCGCGGTATAAATGGTCTAGACATGCTACTCGTATCTCCATTAGACTGTTTCATGGTATGGCTGGCAGAGGATGATTTTGAAATCTAGTATACATGGAACAGCTATTCGCGGGCATTGCTTTTTTTGGATTGACATCAATTGACCGGGAAAGACGAATGACTTCTACTCTCACCGTTCACGCACGCCTGTGTGCCATGGTGTATTCTGTCCAGAGCCAAGACCAATAATATCACTACGGACTGCATCTGGGGCAGAGTAGGTAGTATCCTGACTATTGTGGATAGTCGCTAGTTCATGTGGGGAGAAAAGCAAGTCAGATACCGTACAGTTCTTACTCTCTGCCAGGTACCCGACTGCCAGAAGTTCAATGGTGAAAAACACAAACGTGCGGGTGCATCTTTATAAGCTTACTCGTGTATACGTACGTTGAGCGATATATCCACCACTGAACTCTCTTGCAGTCGATCAATTGACTTTGGTTTGTTGGTTTCCAATATCAGACAGGCGATCGAGTGTATAGAGTATCGGAGCAGCCGAGATGAAGGGCATTGATATGAATTGAATGATTTGTCAATGGTGCACGTTTTGTAGCTAAGTATAGATCTAGATGAACGCTTAAGCACAGTAATCTCTTGATCATATGGCAAATGCTAATAATACCTGCGGACTAGGGCTCAAAAGTCTCGTGACAAAGTGCTGCAAGAAAAGGATTACGTACCTCACCACCAACAAGTCTTGTACTTGCAAGATGTTAGTGGTCCGAACGGGGTGTTGGTTCTATTAAATTGAGAGAAATGTAACATCGTTCTTAGAAAAAATCTTTTAGCTCGGTTTAGGGCTTGTGTTCGAAAACTTAGAATGGACGCCCAATCTAGATTCTTCACACACCTAGCATACAGGCTCGGACTTTGAATGAGCGAACGGCGCTGAATGCCGAAACGCCCATGATATTGCCAGCCACATGTTGGATCTAAGATGAGCTTCAACTTTCCATTGGACTATAATCGTTTTAGCTCGGTGGGGACTCCAATACCTAACGGAGATACCAACAGTGAAAAGCTTAAATCACTAGGAACTACTCCGTATGACCTCCTGGAAAAATATCCACATACCGCACTCATCGATGGAAAATCAGCAGTAATTAGTAATAGATACAGAAAACAAAGTACCATCCCAAGCGGGAAAATTGTGGATCAGGTGAATTTGTCGAGTCTTTGCTCAGTAAGTGAAAGCATTGATATCGACCCAGCGTTTCATGGGCTCAACTGCGAAAACACTAGCCGTCTGTATATAAATGTGAAATAATCTCTAATCAAAGCGAAATAAGACGGTAGGCAACACGGAGAATAGGAGGCAGTCCGCACAGCAACGTAATCGAGGCTGCTTCAATATAAGGTTGGGATACTTCGTCCTCAACGAGCAAAAATCGTGCACATTCGGCTCTGCAACTCCTCATAGAGAATTCCCTGCGAAATCAGGTTTCTGAATTGCTTTCCTGAATGGTTGTCAGTGTCTCGACATCAGGCTACAACATGTACAAACTATCAAGTCGAACCAACCATGCATAATCAACAAAGGTGTTGGGAATCGACACAGTGTAAGACGAAAAACGAGAGATACGGCAGCGATATCGGACTCCTGATGCCCATAACTATCTCTAAGAGATATTCCCCTTTTGTGCGAACGCGGGCACGATAAACGAAAATTCTGTGGGTCGAAGCTTCACCGGAGGCTTGAGAGAAAGTTTGCTAATTTTATACGTACTATGTACAGTACCCGTCTACTATAGGGTAGAATATGTTATATCCGTTGACTTTACTATGTAACTTCAAATTCCTCAGATTTTCAAAATCCGTTATAGAGCAAATTCTTGTCGGCGTCTGTTATGCTGAGGTCCGTCATATGTTTAAAGGAGTTTATTGTATCTCAATTCAAGTCTTTAAATGTGTTTCCATTGTCTAGACGTGCGGGAGTGAAAAGGCATACAATCTGCTTCATGAGCTCTGAGCTGATAGACAAGAAAATATTACTACCACTCTCTCCACTCTCCACCAGGCCCTTGGAAACTCGGACTGCGCCATGCCTGCGCATTTACTGACGCTGCTCGAACCTTTTCTTCGTCAATCTCAATACCCAGACCAGGGCCGTCCATCAGATTGATCAATCCATCAGCAACCTTCCAGACCTCCGGATTCTTGATATACGTCTCAATATCCGCAGACCCGGCATTATAATGAATGCCCAAACTCATCTCTTGAATGGCAAAGTTCGAAGTCACGGCATCGACTTGTAGATTGGCAGCTAGGGCAATGGGGCCCAGTGGACAGTGAGGAGCTATAGCCACATCATATGCCTCAGCCATAGTAGCGATTCTGCGCAGCTCTGATATGCCGCCGACGTGGCATATATCTGGCTGCAAGATACTGACAGAAGCATTTTCAAGGAATGGTTTGATATCCCAGCGACTATAAAGCCTCTCTCCAAGAGCGATGGGGATGGCGACTTGTTTAGAAAGTAGGGCGATTCCCTCGGGGTGCTCAGAGAGTAAAGGCTCTTCGATAAACAATGGTTCATGCGGAAGTAACTTTTGAGCTAGTTGGAGTGCCATGGCCTTGTGCACTCTGCCGTGGAAATCGATTCCGGCATCGATGCCTAGCGCTTTGACTGTTTTGAGTCGCTCAACGGTGCTGTTTAGCGCGGAAGGAGAGTCGAGCCAGCCTAGGTCCTCGGTGGCATTCATCTTGATGGCTCTAAATCCTTGGTCGATTCTTGTTTGTCTATAAATTTGTTAGTTAAAGATATTCGATGAGGGAAATGGTAACTCTTACGCTTGTACAGCAACATCATTGGGCCGATCACCTCCAATCCAAGCATAAACATGTAGCTTATCTCGGACTTTTCCTCCTAAAAGCTCATATATGGGGAGACCCAATCTTCTGGCTGTTCAAAAATATTTTCAATATGCGAGTGACCAAATTAAACACTTCGTAAGTGCATACCTTTCAAATCCCAAAGAGCAATGTCAACTCCAGACAGCGCACTCATCAAAACCGGTCCACCCCGGTAGAAACCCATCCTATATCCATTTTGCCAAATATGTTCAATATCGCTGAAATTGGGTCAGTATCACATATGCTGCAGACTACTATTTAGCCAGATATACTTACTTGGCATCCATCCCACCGAATCGAGCTGCAAAGGCCTCCAAACAACCCTCAACTGCTTCGGTATGGCCTTCCAGCGATGCCTCTCCCCAGCCATAGTTCCCATTGGCATCCGTGATTTTCACGAAGAGCCATCTTGGAGGTACCCGAAAATATTCAATTTTTGTTATACGCGCCATAGTGACCAGTCTTAGCTTTATCGGATATCAGTAGGAAAAAAAATGGAACTAGGCTGTAGGCCTTTTAGTACAAGGACTATGTAAGCGGACTAATATTCGATCCGGAACTGTATCGAAACAATTCGAGCAAAGTTGACTGTCAATCACACTACTAAGCTCTCAAATCGACGTCAAGCCATCTTTTTCCAGCAAGAACAACAGAGAATGCTTTGGTCTATTCATAGTGCAGCCTCGGAAGCAGGAAAACAAGAGCTCCTGATCTTGATATCCGGCGGATCGGATAAAGTTGCACGTTCGGAAAAGTAGTGCAGCGATGTATTTTTCCGGGTATATTGTCTACGTCGCCTCGGAAAAGTACATCCAATTTAATATGAGTTTTGGTGCGAGATGCGTTGCCCCTCACTTGCGATAAAGCTTTGATCATTCGAAAAAATCGATCTCAATTACATTGCTGCAAATCGCTCTCTTCTCAACACCCTTCACGACTTACGCAGAAACGCAAACAATCGACTGCAATGGCTTCTGGGCGTACTCTTAAGCTCAACTCGGGCTATACCATGCCTGTAGTTGGTCTAGGCACCTGGGTATGTTAAAAATCTAGAAGAAATTGCTTTGAAACAAAATGAGGGGCTAACTTTTCACAGCAATCCAAGAAAAACGAAGTTCAACACGCTGTTACTGCGGCGTTGCAGTGCGGATATCGTCATATTGATGCTGCTGCCGTGTACGGCAATGAGGCTGAAGTTGGGGAGGGAATCAAGGCATCTGGGATTCCTCGTGAAGAAATATTTGTGGGTAGAGTTCAGTTTAAACCATGTGTGATTGCCTGTAGCTAATCTTGTGATGTAATTAGCTTACAAGCAAATTATGGAACACACATCATGAACCCGAACACGTCGAGGAAGCCGTTGACCAATCTCTTCGTGACCTGCAAACTGATTACCTTGATCTCTACCTGGTGCGTATACTTCATGCAAGCTCAAATTGTGTTTGTCCGTTATTCTGACGCCAGCTGCAAATTATTAGATCCATTGGCCTGTCGCATTCCGTTACTCCACCACCACAATTCAGCCAGTCGATGAGACAACCGGCCTTATCGATGTGATTGACGTCCCAGTTAGCGAGACTTGGAAAGTTTTGGAGGCACTCGTCGCCAAAGGAAAGATTCGCTCAATTGGTGTTAGCAATTTCACAAGAGAAAGGATTGAAGATTTGCTTAAGACGTGAACTCCTTCCAATTCAGCGAGTTTTTTTAATTTTATATCCGCTAATACACCGATAAACAGGGCAAAGATTTCTCCTGCTGTAAATCAGATTGAAGCTCATCCTTATCTCCAGCAAAGAGATTTGTTGAAATGGAGTCAAGACAATGTACGTTGTTCTACCATCTTTCACGACTATTTACCTTGCCGCAAGACTCACTTATTAATAGGGCATTGTTGTGGCTGGCTATTCACCACTGGGCAACAATATCTACAATATTCCTCGGTTTGAATCCTATCGTATAAAGTGGTGACGTTTCGGCAGAGAATAGCTGACCAAGATCCAGCGCTGTCGATGATGCACTCGTAATCGAGACTGCAAAGAAGTTGAACAAAACCCCAGCTCAGATCCTGATCAGCTGGGCAATTCAGCGAGGAACCGTCGTGCTTCCCAAGTCGGTTACTCCGGAACGTATCGAAAGCAACTTCCAAGGTAGACTTTCCTCAAGTGAACTTGCTTGCTTGGCACAGATTACTAACTTTATTTATCAGATTTCGTCCTCCCGGACGATGCATTCGAGGCTATTCAGTCCTTGGAAAAACACCAACGCATGAACTTCCCCGCACGATTGGGTGTTGATATCTTTGGAGAAGTTGGAGAAGAGAATGCAAAGCAGAGCGCATTAGATTGGGCAGAACAGCAAAAGAAGCTGAAGCATGGTGCTTGAATGTAGAAAATACATGGTTCGCGCAGTCAATCTGTACTTCTAGATTAGAGTATAAAGCTTGGGAAACATGATAGAATAAATGTTCGAGTATTTCACGAATGAAGACTAACTATTTTGAAAATTCAGAAGAATATGAGAGCACACAGTTGTCTTCAGACCTGATCAACATTCAGCTTCGGATGACGATTTCTCCATAGACACTTATCCTGATTAATGTGCAGGTATATCGTCCGGCGTCTCAATTCCCTAGCGCCGACGAGTCAGGACAACGCCAAGTAGGCCAAATGCAAAGCCGAAACCAACTGACCCAAAATGAGACAGGGTTAGAGGAAAGATAACAAAAACGCGATCCAATAGATACCCAGTCTACTCCGCAAATTTTCTCCAGACTTCCCCAAGCCAAGAACTCCAGATTCACATGGGGTGAATAGGGGCTTCCAATCATGCCTTATTCCGAGTTGGGTTTTGACTTTTCCGGTGTCAAGCTGTATGAGCTTATCCGCAGTATGTGTGCCGGGACATGGAAACACTGGGGGTGACCGGGGTATTCTATACGTGTTTATATGACAGATAGATCCTGGGGATATTCTTGTAGTCCCACAGCTATCATCCCTTCGATCTATCAAAGGCTTAATTGCTTGTATTGACAGACTCGTCGATTTCACGAAGAGAGAAGGTTTCTTTTCACAACATGGCTGATCAAACAGGCAAGATGGCTTCTGATCATGTCGAGGACGCGGTCGCCCCCGACCTACGAAAAGATAAAATCACGGTGTCTAACAACGTGCCGTCGTTTTTGGTTGGCTTATCGGGGGAGGAGATACAAGCAGTTGAAAAGAAGCTCGTTAGAAAGGTCGACATCAGATTGTTGATTATGATGGTCGTCATGTACATTCTCAACTATCTTGATCGAAACAACATCGCCGCTGCCAAGTTGGCTGGTCTTGAGAAGAGTTTGAAACTTACTGGAGATCAGTACCAGGTAAGCTTATTTACTCGATAGGCATTGTGCAGTTCAAGATAGAAAGAGACTAATGATTTACAGCTTTGTGTCAGTATTCTTTTCGTCGGCTATCTTCTCATGCAGGGTATGTAACCACTTTTCGCCTTGGAGATCCGTTACTCATAAATGCAAATGATAGTGCCCTCTAATATGATCCTGAACAAACTCGGAAAACCATCTATCTATCTTCCAGCATGCATGGTGGTCTGGGGAGTCATTTCAACTGCAACAGCGGCAACCACGAGTTTCAAGGGTCTGTTGGTTTGTCGATTTTTCCTCGGTTTCGTTGAGGCAGCATACTTTGTGAGACTCCTTATCCAAACCTGTCATCAAGTCCTTTATACTTACATTTGCAACAGCCAGGTTGTCTCTACCTTTTGTCATCGTGGTACACGAGGAAGGAACTAGTCAAAAGAACCGCCCTTCTATACTCCGGGTCCCTACTTTCCGGTGCATTCTCCGGTTTAATCTCTGCTGGTATTACCCGTGGTCTCAATGGCGCCCGCGGTCTCCCTGCTTGGAAGTGGTTGTTCATTATTGAAGGATCACTTACTGTTAGTACCGCTTGATCCAGCAGAAATAAGGCATGACAAAGACTAATAAGCCTGTGATAGATCTTTGTCGCTATATTCTCCTTCTTCATCGTACCCGACTTGCCACGCACAACTCCATGGTTGACAGAAGACGAGAAAACATTGGCCGCTTGGAGATTGGAAGTGGATATTGGTGAGGATGATTGGGTCGACAGCAAGCATCAGTCTATGTTTTATGGTGCCAAGCTTGCATTCAAGTATTTCCTCCCCCATTTTCTGGCTTGGGGATTGACCTGACCTGTTCGATAAAACAGGGATGTTAAAGTCTGGATTCTTCTCGGAATGATCTATGGCTGTACCGCGTCGGGCGCTGTTACCACCTTCTTCCCAAGGCAAGTCATTCGCTCATCCATAGTAGGGAAACTGCCGCCATGCTATACCAATATACTAAGATTCACCAGTGTCATGGCCGGCCTAGGCAGAAACAACATCGACACCCTCCTCCTCACCACCCCTCCCTACCTCATCGGCACAATCTTCGTCCTCGTCAATGCCTGGCATGCCGACAAAACCGGTGAACGATATCTACACATCATTTGCCCTCCAATGCTCGGGATTGTGTCGTTTATCCTATCTGTTTCGACGACTTCTTTTGCTGCTCGATATGTGTTGGTTCTCTTCCCTTAAACTGCATGGGAAACAATTAGGCTGATATTTCTAATTATAGGGCCATGTGCATCATGCTTGCGGGATGCTATGGAGGCTATGTCGTTTGTCTGGGCTATATCTCGAACAGTAAGTTTTAATCTGTGTCATGTATGTCCGACCGTATAACTCATTGATTTTATAGTCCTTCCACGACCGGCAACCAAGCGCGCAGCAGCTCTAGCATTGATCAACTCTCTGAGCAACGTATGCCAGATCTACACGCCATATCTTTATCCTAGTACGATACCCTTAATTGTCCTTCTCGTTATTCCGTGCTGACAGACAACAGACTCAGCATCCCCACGATACCTAGTCGCATTTATCGTGAACATCGGCATGCTATCCATGACAATCTTCTTCGCAACCATTATGCGCATGCTTCTTGCTCGGTTGAATAGGAAATTGGATGATGAAGAAGGTACAAATTTGGGCGGGGATGCACACCAACGAGAAGAACATGGTCTGCCGGGTCAGGCAGCTGCTCAAGGGTTCCGGTTCTTGCTATAAATCAACCGTACAAAGGCATGATATTTTCTCTATCATTTTTTGGAATATGAACGCTGAACTGGATTCATCAAGAAATAATTAGCGCTAGGAATTTCATGATTATTGGTAGACACATGAATGCACTCCGTCATGTCCAGTTTTCGTGTAACTCCAGTACCAGTTTCCTTATTCGATCAATATTGGTCATAACTATTACACCTCCTTTCAGAAATTGAGTGCTTTCTGCTTAAACCCACACAGTGTTATGCCAACTTAGGGCTTCCAAATCCAGTGACACCACGTGATTAAAGTCACGTGGTGCCTCCGCTTATTTTCCCGTGGTCATCCAATTTTTCTTCTGATGTCTGTTCAAACTTGGATATACAAGACTCTCCATGTACACCACCATGTACTCCTCTGCTCGATATTCCATGGGCGGTATGACTACATACTCTCCCATTCACTGCTACTGCTACTCCATGATGTTCGAATTAGCTAGTATGCAGTGAATCAGAGTGCTTGATGTTTTGAACGCCACATAGTCCGTACCTCTCGCTACTCTAAAGATGAATATTGAATACTCCAATCGAGTCGGAAAAGAACATTTGCTGTTTTATGATACAGACGAGAACGAACGACGCAATCCTCCTCCATCCAGCTGTTCCACTTGACGCCGATCCGATCCGATTACTTCGTTCTTGGTTCTGATACCGGTCAAGCATACTATGTATATACCATGGAACTCTTTCGAGAACAGTCAATACACCTCGCGCGTTTTGTGCATGTATAGTACTGGAGCTGGTATTGGGGGAAGAAGAACTCCTCAGACTTCGGTCCGTGGGGATTTTCTTTTCATGTGAAGGGATTGCGAGAATAATATATTAGGGCCTTCATAGTTCATGTTTATGTCTCGCTTGTCCTTTCTCGCCTGCGGGAGAGGATGGTCACTACGAGAGCATGACTCCTTGCGCACTACATTATGCGGTCGATACCAGTTGATAGCTAGCTATATACTTATGTACAGACTTATAATTTTCCTTTGTCATCCACAATCTTGACAACAACCTTGCCCCAGGTTCCTCTACTGCCCAATGCTTTGAGCGCCCTCGGCACACTCTCCAACCCAACAAAGTTCTCGTCCGTAAACGCCGTACTCTTAAACTTGCCCTGGTCGATCAGATCGAAGATCCCCTTCCACACAACAGACACCGTCTCACGCTCGAAGGTGGCGTATTGACCCCAATGAATCCCAACAATACTGACATTCTTAAGCAGAACACGATTGAGCGCAACCTTCTCAATCGTTCCCGCGGCAAACCCAATAACCAACAACCTCGCATTCCACGCCACACACTTTAAGCTCTGATCAATCATTCCCACAGGGTCATAAACCACATCAACACCAGCTTTCCCATTCCCCTTTCGATTCTCCTTGCAAAGCTTCTTAACCTGCTCCGGCCAGTTTTTGTCGGCACGATAATTAATAACATAATCCGCCCCAAACCGTCTCGCAACTTGACCTTTTTCCTCTGATCCCGTAGCCGCAATGACCGTTGCACCTAGCGCTTTCGCGATTTGGACAGCAGCTAACCCGACACCGCCCGCCGCAGCATGAACAAGAACCCATTCTCCAGCCTGCACGTTTGCGCGCGTCACAAGACCACCATACGAAGTCGGCACTGTGACAAATAAGCCCGCCGCATCCGCAAAACTCCATCCCCTCGGAACGGGAAACAGCGACGGTTCAGGCGCAAGGATGTGAGTCGCATAAGCGCCCTGGAAAGCACCAAAGACTCTATCCCCGACCTTAAATTTGTGGTTTCTGGAAGAAGTAGGAGTGGCGAGGATGGTACCGGCGAATTCCGTGCCGGAGATCCATGGGAAGGGCGGTTGGTGTTGGTATTTGCCCTGTATTTGGAGGATGTCGAAGAAGTTCGTGCCTGCGGAGTGGATTTCGATGAGATATTTGTCTGCTGTTGGGGAGGGGGTGGGCAGGTCGGTTATTTTGAGGTCGAAGGGGCCCTTGTCTCGTTATCAGTAGATGTTTGACTTGGTAGGTAAGATGGGGGTGTACTTTGACATATTCGCTGAGTTGGATGGCGCGCATTGTGTATGTCTCCAGTAGGTAGCAATATTACACTTGTGAATTAATTCGTAGAAAATCTTTACTTGAGATAGTTTTTGATGATAAGTGACAGCGGAGATAAGTTATGTGATTGAAGTTGGGTTCGTGGTGGGGAAGGATTTGCTCAAAGTAACCTTGTCTGATTTGCCTCGGCCCATTCGGTTACTCCAACCGAAACACCATCTACTTAAGTGAACTTATTATAACTACATCACAGACTGATAACTATGAAGATGGTAGTTGTACCATAAGAATAATGTAGCTCGATGCACACTTCAAACATCTCATTCACATCACAAGATGAATACAAGTATCAATTCAATTCATCAACGCCTTGATCCTTTTTCTTTTCTCGACTCCTCCCAATTTTCTCAAATCAGTGCACGAGTGAAGATATAGAATGAACGAGACGAGTAAAACGTGTACCACTCCAAGGACGCCAGAAGTAGAGAAAGAAAATAGACAAAACTCCTGGTGACCGCCCAGTTTGAAACAAATAGCAAGGGTATATACATATAGATAGATATATTCATATATAACACAATATGTGAAATGTGTTGATGACAGTCAATTGACAATTGACAATCGAAACATCAACAACAACCAAGAACAACCACCGACGCCAACAATGCAGTTAATGACGGACTCCAAACACTATGCTACACAAGGACGGGCACATTCAGTGACCGAGAGGCCGCTGTAATAATTGCTCATGGCCAGCATAAGCGTATATATCGTGAGGAATCAAATGCGGATGGCCTGCTGCAATATATTGAGGGTGCTGCGGCTGTGCAGGCTGGTAAGCAGGATGCATGGACTGCCGCATCGAATGCAACTGTTCTTGTTCTTGACGATGCTGCTGAGCCATCAAATCCATCGCTTCCACCGATTCCTTGCGTTTTCGATCCGGCACAGGCTTCCGTTGACGGCCCTGTCGATCAACCCGAACAACCCCAGGCGCATACTCGGGTGTAAAATGCGATGTCGTAGCCCGTCGCCAAGGTCGCACAGATACGCCCTCGTCATAGCCATGGTAACCCAGGGCTGGTGTCATGGGTTGTGCTTGCGTCTGTGCATGCGCATGTGCTTGAACTTGGTATGACGCACCACCACCTATTTCCTGCGGAGAAGGCATATGTTGCATAACCGGGTTGTTGTATCCGGCAACGGGATTTACGGCTCGTCCATGGTAGTAAGCCGCGTTTGTGCCGGCTGCATCGTACAAACCTGTATACCAGCTGTTTGGCTGCATGGTCAACGTCGCGGCCGGGTTGGTGTCTGGTTCGATAAATTCGTTTCCTGTAGGCCAATGCGTGGTTGTCGGTGGTGCGGGTTGTGGGTATGAAATGGGGGCCATGGCATAGGTTGGAGAAACGTAGGTTGGCGACAGGGCGTGTGTTGTTTGCGGTGGAGGAATGCTGTTTGTTGGTGGTGGTTGCTGTGGTTGTTGTGGAGGGAGATCGTAGGCAGGTACATGCGTAGCGAATTGCGTGACTACAGGAGTATTGATCTGACTGACCGAGCCATGAGATGGGTGCTGTTCTGGTGTAGTAGTCGTGATAGGACTGGGCGCAGACATCGATCCGGTCCAAGCCTGTGTAGCGATATCTTCTGGCTGCGTGACTATCACGACCTGTTGTGGGGAGACCTGTTGCTGTTCCTGTTGCGACTGAACCCATACGTCTGTCGGGTACCATTCGCGATTGATTGCGAGAATTTCACTTTGAGAATGCTGCGATTGCGGTGGTGTAGGAATGGCCATAGCCGCGGACGTATTCGGTGTAGTATTCTTCATATCATTTTTGGTCCTCGTCTCTACGGGCGACATTTCTTCAGATCCATCCTCTTCGTCCTCTTCCTCATTATTATCTCCGTGCTCGCCGGCCGGTTTCTTTCGGATCTGGCGGGACGGCTTCGTAACTCTCCATTTCTTCAGACGACTCCGTAGCTGTGTTTCACTATCGGCCGATTAGAACGGACGAACCAGTTCAGCCGCAGAATAAACCAGACACATACCTTGGGTTGAAGTCTTCTGTGCGAATCTGCTTGATAACTTGCTTCAACGGCCATTCCTCGTCTTTGTACAAACGGGCGATCAGCGCCTTCTTCTTCTCCCAAACATCCGACGGTATCGATGTTTTCATTGTATCTTCTGATCTCTGTAACCAGTTGACGCTACCACCTGTGACTTTGTCGGGTCGGAATCACAACAGTCGGCCGTTAAACGTCGAGTCGAGTCAGTCGAGTCGAGTGAATGGCAGTTGATTAAGTGTCGAAGAGAAAGGTGTAGGTAGGTGTGATGGTGGGAGGTAAAGAGGAAAGGATTTCTGGGTAAGATCGACAGGCAGGCGGGTGTGTATATAGGCAGTTAGTTAAGTACATACGTATGAAGACGGGGAACTGGTCAGATAGTCGTATCTACGACGTATCAATCAGTAAGTGCAGGAACGGGAGCCCGTATTATTTGTACTCGATTGCGTTAGAGTTAACCTTAAGCGGAAATACTCAACCTCGTGGTGGGATGGCGTGCGTATTACTATTGAAAGTAAACTATCGAGAGGAAGCTCGCGGATGATGAGGAAGAGGAACCAGGGGACTCAGCCGGAGCCTTAGCCGTGGTTGCGCGTATAGATATTACCAGACAAAGTGATTACAGCCGCGTACAGTGCCAGATCGTGCACTATTCAATGTCATGTAACGTAATTACCCGTTCCAATCCGGGCCGGCAAATCTTGCATCTTAGTGCCGTCGTTAGTGTCACTGAGGAGGGTCTGGTGAGACTGACCGACTATCCCGCTTTGAGCCTCGGTCTGGCCCACTCCTGCGTCTTTTATTGGCTGGTATCCTTGACCGTGTCCCCTCCATTGGCCTTCCAAGGGTTCATCTGGTACATCTGGCCCCACTGCTGCCGCGCTCTTCATATGCACCATCCTCATTTAGTTTCTACTATCGCCACGTCCCACGCACTATTGGGCAAATGCCCCTCCGCCCGGCTTCCCTTCTCCCATTCCGACGGGGAGATAGTCCACGCTAGTCCCGAAGTAGAACGAACGTACACCACATCTCCTGATTGGTCATTAGTGTTTTCTTCAGGGTTTAGTGCCATTGCTTAATCCTCGCCCTACTCTAGGCCCCTAGTCTGTTTACTACACTGGCTAGTCTGGGTTAGTCGGCTGTGGTGTTAATTGCTTGCTCCTTCCTGATGGAGTAAGGCAGAATGGTCGAGAATGTCCTCTAGCATGCATAAACCGCTAGACAGTAATCGCGATTCTGAGCATAACGCTGTATATGGGGCCAAATCGATACCTTTTGCGAAATAGTTTCGCTCTCAGACTTTTGACTACGCACAAATAGGGCCATACACAAATAACTACGTAAGTACTAAAGAGAATAGAATGACCCGTCAGACTGGCTCAGATCCGCTGAATCATCTGCAAATAAAAGCCATAAAAATACAGTCCATCAGTGGATACTCCGTATTGGTGAATTAACCTTCGGCATGTTAAACCTTCTTTTTCTCTAACCTTACCCGAAAAGGACCGTACTCGACTGGACACTAAACGCCAGCGGGATCTAGTTCTGTTCCGACCTCAGACTTTATGATCTGATCTGAGTCCAGGCTTTCTCACGGACCTCGATGAAAACTGTGTGAAAGTGTATTGCAACAGTCCATAGACTCGTCGTCGTAGATTCCAGTCTCCGCACCCATACTTTCTACTACAAGTTAGTAGTTAGCAGCACCACGTACCTCGGCATCATCTGATCAAGGACTTCTCCTCTTTACTCTTGAGAAGAGCAATTTCAATTGGATGCATTACAATGACGATCCTCCATGCACCACACCTGCGAGGCTGTCGTAATGATAACACCATTCAGGACTTTTTCAGAATCTTCATGGCCAAGCCGATAATACATAGGCTAGAACGTAACCCACCAGCTAAGCATATGTACTATGTGGTGTTCGGACTCTCGAGGCAATTGCACCGGGCTACGGACGAGGACTCCATGAGGTTAACCATATTGTCGGGCTCTGCTAGCCCGTTAGCCGTCATTTGGTGCCACGGTGTTATGATTTGCGAGTTATAATAATAATATGCATGTTCACAATTCATTTACTTTCAACCGAGCAACTATAATTGATGATACTAACAGAGACACTTGTTTAATCACATCATCAGAGATATTATTCGAAGATCCTGGCCGGTAACGCGCCGGAGCGAATGAGTGTGTACGGAGACGGAGCACTCAGTGCTCCGTTCACATACTAATCCAGAGTACAAACCCTCAAGTACATAACTACGTATATTATCGTAAATCTGCATCCAACAAGGACCACTCCACCATCCAACACACACAATTCTAACTTCTCAAAGTTCACTAGTCACCAACGTGGTTTCCGAGATAAGGACATACACACAGACATGTTAAAGTGCGACACCATGAGAAATAACTCTATTGATATCAAAGCTTTACCCATCAACGATGATAGTGATCAATTCTCGCTTATCCTAGCCTACATATCAACATGAATCATTTAACAGCTTAGTTTCTTGTCAACAGAGTCAGTAGGTGAAAAGGATCTCCGAGAGATCCTCCAGTATCAATTCGGACATTTCATCGGCTATGGTACAGAGACGAAACAGAAATAAAAACGGTACACTGCCGGAGATGAGCCCTGCCGTACAATTACGTATGTACGTATTAACGTACGCGGTAAGATACCGAACGTACTTGGAGTGCAGCCTGAGTGTACTATGTACGGAGTATGTCGAGTCAGGTGAGATGCATGGTAAAGCTAATCGGCTTATCGGGCCAATTGCCGCGCACCTTGCGGGTAGGACAGTGCTAGCTGTTTGGGGTTAGGTTGGCGATCTTATCTTGCGTCGAGCCAATCGAGGGGTGTGCGTGGTAGTTGGCTGTGGAGATACGCATGCTTAGTATGTACGTACGTACATACGCATGTATGATTGTATCGAGACGAGGATTGTTACCAACTGTATTACGAACAGATTGGATGTTTAAGTGTTGGTTTATTAAAGTGCACGTTGGATTAATTAAAGATTGTTTTCGATAGTCGAGAACTGCCATCAGCCTCATTTGCTTGATTACCATAGAGTCGACCCAACACGAATACACCACTTCCCAAACAGTCTAGAAGGAAATGACTCACATCATCTGTACAAAATCGTATCGTAACTTTAACGAATCGGAGGAAATCCGGCATTGCTTTTCCTCTCAGGACGTACTATGTACATCTCGACGAATGAAGACCGTAAGACGAGAGAGGGTTTCTGGTCTCACAATACGTGTGTAACACAGCACAACAAACGGACTCTTTTGTCCTGCTGCAGGATGGTCTGAGCATCGCATGTCGAGTGATCAGTCGTTGCATCGTGAGACGATATATAAACGTGCTCGTTTTGTGTGACCCTTACTATACACTTGGTCCAAAGAGTGTACGTACTATGTATGCTGTCAAACGGCGTTGCCGGCGTCTAGACCTCTGTGCACTTATGTATGTATCTTTTAAACTCCGTGCGGAGTTTAATGTTTGGTTTCTGGTGTTTACGTACACTACGGAGCACACAGTTAGATAAATACGTAGAAGAGTTTAATATCTGAATAGAGTCAGTACATCAACATGTTGGTGTAGGTAAACTTTAAACAAGACTAATGACCACGAGTCTTAGCGAGTACACGGATAAAGAGGAACAAAGTGCAAAGTTAGTTTGCTGTCAATCGATTGATAAAGGGATGAGGCGAGTGGGGTAATCGCCTCAATGATACGCATTGAAACTAAATTCAATAGTAATACATAATTTACTAGTACTTAAGTCGTGACGACAATTACAGAATCTAGATCTGATAAATGTCGGGCAAAACTTGGTCTGTTCTCATTCTTCACGGAATGTCAAATGATGCAGGCAGGATTGGTTCATGCAGTGAGAAGCATCTGACGTAGGGGTGGCTAGAATGCAACTAAGCAGTTCGCATGTTCCGTAAGAGTCATGAGCCCTAAAGTAGTTAGTAAGAGCTTTAGTAATTAACGTTACACTTTTATCTGAATAAAAGAGTTATGCTTGATAGTTTTGATAGGTCTTGCTGTATGTTGCCCTAACCGGCCGACTAGGCCTGAAGGACTACCTACATAACAAAATCTCCCTCTCTAGAACTCTGCATGGCCAATCCATCGTCCGCCGCAGTTCGTCAGGCATCAGCTGGCATATTCCCCTGACATCTTGCTCCACAACTTCATATTCTCCCCTCCCATTCGCCCACCATGCATAATCTATCTCATTAAGCATAACCAGCATTCTCGCCATCAGTGCCATTGCAAGCGGATCATGCGATTGCAGCATATCTCTATAACCGGCTTGACATCGTACGGCCATATATGCTATAAATCGTTGGAGAGTAGTGGCGTCCACGCCAGAGTAGAAGGCTCGATAGTGGTACAATACGTAATCTCTCGCTTCGATGTAAATGTGCCTTTCGGCGTCTGGCATGGCCAAGACATTGAATTCTCGGAACAAGTACTCCAGGTCTTCCTCCAGCTCATATAATTGCGTCCTAGAGGCCATGGGAAGCTCTTCATCTGCTATTACCTGCGGGAGATTCTCGTCTCCTTGCCAGCCGTAACCCTGCACATTTTTCTGTGCGAACAAAATACCGACCCCTTCCAGCAGTTTAAATGCTCGAACAGGAAGCTCATATGCCGCGTTATGTGGCGGTTTCCGGTGTTCAAGTAGCCAGCACATATGACAAAGCACCACAGCCGAAAGCCAGAGCTGTTCCGTCGACGAGTCCTGGGTGGTATCAGACAACGCATGGCGGTGATGAGCAAGCGCGCGCCCAAAATAACGGTGCATCGCAATACCAACCATGGCATCATCCGGTGAATGAGAATGTAGATGAAGCGCCGAAAGCGCCAGCATGGGATTCAGAATAATCTCAGATGAGAAGCCTAGCTGTGGTATCGTGTGCTGCCACGCCTCTGCAGGAGCGCCATTGCAACTCGGCATTGTCGAGCTGACGACTGCCGTATAGTGATGCATTAAGCGCAGCTCGAGACTGCGCCATTTTGTGTTGTTTGTCACTGAGCTTGGTTGCAGTTTAAGGGAGGCAGGCTGTGCATGTACAGCTGCTCCCGGCTGTGTCCGGAGCGCGTCGCGAGATTTGTGAGTGCCCCAGTCACAGCACTGAATATTTGTATATCGCCGGCGACAATTCGAACAGACGGGCTTCGTTTCATCGCACTAGGCGGGTAAGAATGAACCCAAACCATAGCGAACGACTATCTACTAACCTTGACCTTCCTACGTCGACAGTCGCGACATCCCGACCGTGATTTTTTCAATATAGGTCCCTGTTTATTGACGGAGGTAGACATGCTATGATGCGAATTCATTAGCTTGGTTGCCAGACCAAGAAAATGCGAAGAAGCGAACTTCCGAACATGCGAGAAATATAGATTAATAAGCTCAATCGCGTGCAACCGTCCAATCACATCGCGATCCGAACTTGCGAGGTTGGGGATAACCCTAAGTATATTCTAGAAATGAAACATGATGCGAATTCTGGCAGGTATAAAGAGGTTGGAATCTTCCATTAAAGCTACCATATCAACAGCAACAAGGAATATCCTTTCATTCAATCAAGATGTCTCATATTCTCGCCGTCTTCGGCGCAACAGGCGTCCAGGGCGGTTCCATTATCAACTATGTGCTCAACGACCCTGAACTGAGCCAGAAATATCAAATCCGTGCTATTAGCCGTGATATCAACTCGGAGAAAGTCGTACAGCTCATGAACAAGGTCGAAGTCGTCCAGGCCGATGTGTCCGACCCTGTCTCAATCGAAACAGCCTTAACAGGAGTCCACACCGTCTTCGCCATGACAGTACCCTCCTTCACCCCTAACGGTCTGGAAGTCGAATTCAATCATGGCAAGACAATCGCCAACGCCGCAGTCCGCCAAGGCGTCAAATACCTCATCTTCAGCACCCTGCCGGCCGTCAACGAGATATCCGGCGGCAAATATCGCCATGTCACCCCCTTTGACGCCAAAGCAAAGATAGAACAATATATCCGTAGTCTCCCCATCAAGAGCGCTTTTGTGTCGTTTGGGTTTTTTATGCAGAATCTACATACTCAGTCATTCCTGGGTCCGGTGCCAGGGCCCGATGGAACTTGGGTTCTTGCTCGTCCTGCGCCTCCTACGAGTCGGATTCCTTATATCGATGCAGTTGCAAATGTCGGGAATGTAGTTGGCTCTATTCTCGCTGAGCCTGAAAAGTACGAGGGGAAGACCTTTTGCGCTGCTGAGAGACTTTACAGTCTGGAAGAGATTGCGGCCCTCCTCTCGCGGTCCAGCGGAAAGACGGTTGTCTATAAACAGGCCACGCTTGAAGAATTCAAGAATAGCATTCCGTTTGCGCCTGATCTTTTCGCTGACGCGTTTGGTTTCTCTGAAGAGTTTGGGGGATATTGGGGGCCTAATTCGGAGAAATCGGTTGCTTGGGCTATTGAGAATACGCGAGGCAGACTACGCACTCTTGAGGAGTACTTGGAGGCAAACCCTATTCAGCTCTCATAGAGGGGATCATAGCTACGATCGTTTGTCAGGGGTTGAATTTGACAATCATGTAATCATTCAAGAAGTAGATTACATACTTACAATCTCGGAATATCCGATACTTAGCAATACATTGTCAGTTAACTATACATCGCTTAATTAACCTCCACAAAAGATTTCTATGATATGGTTCAATAAAGAACCCTTAAATAGATTTGGAGAAGTCCGAGATCTGTATTAAGATCCAATTACCACGAGGTTCAAACTTTCAGGAACTGTATCGCGTAGTCAGGATCAGACCTCTTCTTTGACTTTGTTGGCTAATCTATCAACATTTGTCAAGATATGAGTGTATTCCCAAATTGTTTCGTGTCTGACAATCCCCTTTCCGAAGTCACTGTAGGTGATGTCTGATCTATTGATTCTGTATTTAATCTAGAACCAACAAAGAAGCCCAACATCGCATCAGTTCAGCCCTCGGGTCGTGTATCTGTCCATTCATAGTCGACCAACTGAACCTCTTTGTTTTCAAGTCTCTGATTCGACAACCCCAAGGCTCGGAAAGCACGGAAAGCACGGAACAACTATTGAATCCAAAAGCATAATGGCCGTTTTCAGCCTCGTGGTCTAAAGCGAGGCTATGCACGTAAGTCATCAATAGCATTTGTTTTTGGGGAAATTACAGGGCTATGATTGATGATCCTTTGACTCGGCAGTTTGGGCATGAAGGTACTCCATAGTAAGTCACCGTGGTATAACTCGTGGCAATTTACCTTCAATAGCGTGGATGATCACCAACACCCGCAGTACATTCGACTTATGTACGTACGTACATACATACGTAGCGAGGCTGATACCCTTTTGAGATTATTTTGCAATACGTACATACATGATGTGAGGTGATCAGCAGTAATTAATGTCCCGTAAAGTAGATTTTAAGAAGAAAAACGTGATATGGAATGATTTTCCGGGACACGGGGAAATTGCCAAGTTCGATAGTCCATGTTCATCGAATTTCATTCTTGATTCTCATTCGGCCCCTATTCCCCTCATCACCAGAATTCAGAGATGCAAGGGATATGGCGTCGTGAGGGGGTTCCGATATCTTACCGGATATACGGCGTGCTTATTCCTAAAAGAATGGTTCGTATTTTACGTCGTTTCCATGGGATGGATCGTCGCTTGAGGTAAATCTGCCGTGCCGAACCAGACCTGGGATGAATAAGCTGTACCATAACCATACTATGTATCTCCATGCGATAGGGCGAGATGGATGCCAGGATAGGAAGTAAGGTATAGTCGTCGTCGGCAGTTGAGCTGCATCTCACCATCCGAGCTGGCTGCTTGCATGCATGCGCTTGCGTGATGTTCTTGGATCTGGATATCTCCGTGCTTCCAGACTAAGATGTACATTCGTGTTTCCCCTCATACCGGTACTGTTATACTTAGGGTTCAAGCAATCAGATCTCATTCCATACTCCCAGCTTCATCCATATCCTCGGGGGCATACTCCATTGGGAAATTCACCTTAACCACCGCATAGAATTCGTGTACACACGCGTGCGCGAGTCTCGAGATGTATCATCATATCACGACATACGGAGTATACCCCTCACAGGTGAGCGGAGACTAGTCCCTTCGCACCAGAAGATCGTCAACTAGCTCACCCGGACTGCCGGAATACCGAACATAGAACGAACGCCAAATTGTTCTCCGTTGTACAGGTATGTAGGGCTAGGGTTACCCGTTCCACGAGACCGCGGTACATGTAATCTACCTATTAAAGAGGCAGGCCAATGATACTCGTATCCGTTCACAGCTCGGTGTACCTAGTAGGTAGGGAGTGAACCTTAGGAGTTACAGGCTCGAGAGGAGAGCGGGGTTGAGTGTGTAATGATGGAACGCTGCTCGTGTTTCAAAATATACGAGCTTTGAGCTCGGGTTAATGGATACAGTTTGATTGACGGAGTCAATGTCTCATAATTGACGGTATCTAGGTAGGTCGATATGTGGCTGCGAGAAGGGTAGAACTAGATGCACATCGAGATCATGGTAGATGGTGTGCTCCCTGAAGTGCTGGAGAACCTGGTATGAGTTATCAAATTATCAAGCACACCGGGCAAAGTGCTTATCTGACTACTAGCTGCTCTAAGTTCCATCTTGACATAACGAAATGTATTCTAACACAGTAGAGAAGAGTATCATATATAAATTAAGACACCTAGAAAAGTAAAAAGGTACCAGAATAAAAAATAGAAAACAAGTACACCATCCATGCAACAACACTAACAGAATCCAAAATGAATAATAGAACAGAAAAAATTCTACCGACGCCGTACCCGGTGCTCTTTTCCTCGTTTAGACTTCTTTTTAGCCTTATCAGGCGGAAGAACGAGTGGTTCATCACGGACATTCCACTCCATGAATCGCACGAGATAATCATCAATGTGATTCGGTTCAGGCTGTCCTTTTTCTTCGGCCGCGCCTTCGGCTTCACCGGTTTGCTCGCCGTCAACAACGCCAGCTGTTCCTGCGCCTGACATGATTTGAGCTGTTGTGCCAGCTTCTTCGAAATCTCCGTCATCGGCATGTTCCATCTCCTTTTGTGCGTTTTTCGCGGCGTCGATGTCTTCTTTATCTTCGACCTGCTCAAAGACGCGTGTATGAGTAGCGGCCAGACCGCCTCCGCCGCGGTTGTCGAGGACGCGGTCCATGGCTTTGCTGGCTTCATCTTGTTGGTCGTCAGGTGCAGACTCGTCAATTGCTTTGCGAACGTCGTTGACTCGGGTGAAGTAATCAGTGGTGAAACCACCTTCTTGAATCACCACGTCATCCAACATACGTTTCTGGTTTGCCTTGCGTAGAATGTTTGATTCAATGGTGAACTCAGATACAAACCGGTAAATGTGCACATCGCGCGTCTGTCCGATACGATGGCAACGATCTTGACATTGCTTGTCCATTGCTGGATTCCAGTCAAGGTCATAGAAGATAACGGAGTCTGCGCCTGTAAGATTGATACCTAGACCTCCTGAACGAGTAGACAGAATAAACGCAAGGATACGATTATCATTATTGAACCGATCAGTAAGCATCTGACGTTGCTCAACCTTTGTCGTACCGTCGAGACGAAGATAGCGATGTCCATGGATGTTCAAAAATTGTTCGAGGATATCCAGCATCTTCGTCATCTGCGTGAAGATCAAGGCTCGATGACCACCTGCTTGAAGTTCACGAAGCAGTTTATCCAATTGCTGAAGTTTTCCACAGTCGTACTGCAGCAATCGTTTATCCGGGAATGCAATCGACAGACGCATCTGCGCTTCGTGGAAGGGATCATAGTTTTCATACCTCATCTTTGGATCAAAATAGCGCGACTCTACAGGTGTAATAGCTGCTTCTGTAGTTCCCGCTGCCAGTGCAGCAGGGGTGACACATCCAAACCTTTGAATGTAACCTTCCATAGCTTGAGACCTATCTTGAATGGAATTGATCATGGAGGCCAGGACCGATGACTGATTCGCTAGCTGGTCGAGCTTAGATATTCGGCGAGAATCGCGTGTTGAGACCCCATTATAGTGGCTTTCGATTGTGAGAAACTGGATCAAGCTCTTTCCCCAAACCGGACGTCGTCCATGTCGGTTACTTTCAAAGTAAAGCGCGCTCTCAAGTTCGTTCATGCGCTTCTTCCTCGCAGCGTTATCCATCGAATCCAATATAGACCGCACCGATGATCCATCGAAGCCCATCTGCCAGTTCGTACGCTTGTATTGACGTTCACGTAAAGTCTTTAGGGGACCGAAAGCCATTATGCGGCTGCTATCTTGGACCAGCCTCGTGGAAAGATCCTCCCGCGACACAGGTGCTAGATTAAGAAAGTCTAAATCGAGCTTGTCAAAAGGATGCTGGTACAAAAGACGCCGTCGGATAAGCTTGTTTTTGACCTCGTAGTCAATTGACACCGAAGTAGGCATTGCAAAAGACGTAGATATCTGACGCGTTTCGAACAGATCTGGATGATTGCAGACTTTTCGAAGTTGCATAAGACAGTTAATGATAGAAAGATAATTGCCAGAGGCGAGCGTCTCCTTGGTCTGAGCTCTAGACATGAACCCATCGTATAGATATCGCTGCCGCTTGGACAAACGACAAGTGACGACATGTTCGTACTTGGCTGGCATTTGCTTCTCGACATCCGCTTTCAATCTTCGAAGAAGATATGGTCGGAGAACAGTATGCAACTTGTGAACAATCTGCTTGGCCTCGTCATCCATCGTTTCCCTGCCATGCTCTAGAATCTGTTCCACCGGCCGGCGAAACCATTCCGAAAAGTTTCGCAGGTCTGCAAATCCATCCACTCCAGCCCCATCTTCATCTGAGGGCATCAAGAAAAAAAGAAGTGACCATAGCTCGGTCAGGTTGTTCTGAAGTGGTGTACCTGTAAGTAAAAGACGAGCACGTGTCCTAAAGGTGAGTAACGCCTGCCATCTTTGAGATCGGAAGTTCTTGATGTTATGG
Source organism: Talaromyces verruculosus (assembly GCA_001305275.1). Lineage (NCBI taxonomy): Eukaryota > Fungi > Ascomycota > Eurotiomycetes > Eurotiales > Trichocomaceae > Talaromyces > Talaromyces verruculosus. Next base: position 288,224 of record LHCL01000026.1, read on the forward strand.
GCCTCATCGAGAACCATATAATGCCAAGCCCTTCTCTTCAAAACCTGTTGATCCTGCAACACCAGCTGGTAAGACGTTATCAGAACATCCCAGCTGCTGTCGTCTGTCCAACCGCGACGCTTTGCTTTTCGCTCTTCTTGGTTGCCGTAGTATGTCATGATCTTGAAACCGGGACACCACTTTTTGAATTCCATTTCCCAGTTGAGAATGACACTGGTAGGAACAACGACTAGATGTGGACCCCAAACCTCATGTTCTACAGCCAAATGTGCAAGCAGGGCAATTGTCTGAATGGTTTTTCCGAGACCCATCTCATCTGCCAATATACCATTTATGTGATTGGTATAGAGTCCAGCTAGCCAGTCTAATCCATAGTGCTGATATTCACGCAGTGTCCCCCTAAGCAAATGTGGAATGGGTGTCTTGAGTCCAGCAGGAGCAGTCGACTCTGCCACAGACTGTTTGTCAGCTTGCCCTTCGTATGATGACATAGACTCGGGTTCTGAAGGCTTCGTTGCAACAGTTCCAGGGGAAGCCTGGCTGGAGGCATCACCGCTCTGATGTGGTTCATGTGAAATTTCCTCGACTTGCGCTGGAAATTCTGGATCGAGGTCCATCTGCTCTGCAAGGCTGGCTTCATCTTTTGATGACTCGGTCTTGCTGGCGTCATTCTCCTCGGTAATGACGGCCTCGGATTTGTCAACTTGTTCAACCGGGCCTGTAGGGATAAGAGAGACCTCGTCTTGATCTTCCAACTCGGTATTTTCATACTCTTTTCCGTCCTCAATGTCCTGTTCATCATGGGCTTCGACTTCCGGACTCTTTGTACTGGCAGCTCTCAACCGGTCTTTTGAAGAAAAGAAACCTAAAAGTCCCGGACCATCATCGCTGGCATCGCTTCCTGCATCTTCAATGTCTTCGTCGCTCATATCGGAGTCTCCCATGTCGTCATCCATATCGGTAGACTCATCACTGTCGTCAAGCAGAAGAGGGTCGACATCATCAAGATCAGGTTGGACTATCGATGGGGGGACGGACGTGTTCAGTGAAGTGGCATCGCCTTCCGTACGCCCATCATCAACCGAGGTGCCACGAATCGAAGAATCGAATTCAGAGTCGAGATTCGCGAAACTAGTATCGGGAATATTGGCATACTTCAATCGCAACTCCTCCGCGGTCAGCCCTTCATCATCATCAACGATATTTTCGCTTTCATCGTCACTTTCACTCGAGGACATGTTACTTTCGTCTGCGTCGGAGATCGAAGAATCTTCTTCGTCATCTTCGTCTTCCGAACCCTGATCGTCGTCATCAACATCCTCGCTGAAAGTGTCCATATCGCTTCCAACACCAAGAATTTCCTGTCTTCGTTTCTCAAAAAGCATGGTTGACTGCTTGATGGCCTGATTCAGCGCCTGTTGGTTTTCTGCCTTTCTTTCCTCTTCCCATCGTGCTAAACGAACTCTGTCCACTTCAGCGCGAACAAGATCGAATTGCTTCTGGAGATCCCTAACGACTTGACGGCGTTTCGCTTTGGTTTCCTCCACCTGTTCCCGCAGTATATCCTCTGGTCGCTTATTTTTCTTCCTCCAAGCTTCGGCGCACCAATGCGCAATTTGACGAGCTGTGTTGCGATGCCGCCGATGTTCTTGGTCGAGAAGTTTGCGGAAGAATAGAGCGTGTGCGACGAGGTGATCCTGGTGCGAATACTGTATGGGAGGTTCCTCCTGAGGTTCAGGCAAACAAGCAGAGCAGACTTGCGGGCTCAACAGGCCACCAGGCTCTCCAGCCTCAAGAACGCGTAACCGCTTGACTGCCTCTTGTTGAGCCTCTTCACTTGTTGCAATGACATTTTCGCCAGCAAGGGTATCGGTAGCGTAAACCCAATCTCGAAATGAGGGATAGTTCTTGGGACGAACGAGGTGATTCGGTTGTTGAACGCTGACTGACCCCTTTTTCAATTTGAGCCGTAGTCGAGGAACTTTGAGATCTCCGCCGTAGTCACGCGCGTCATCTTTGATAGGGGTATCGAGGTCTCGAGAGGCAGATGGCGATTCGGCAGTTGAAATGGAGGCATTGCGACGGGTGTGTCTTGAGCTGGCGCCGTTCACAACTGTTTTCGCAGCGGTCTGTGTCCTCGTTCGCGACTTGGCCGAGCTCGTAGCAGGTGTTGTGTCAAAATTCGCGGTGTTGCTTAGAGAAAGCCTCGAACTGGATTTCCTCCTTGCCTCTTTCTTTTCATTATTGCCCACCGTGCCATTTGCTCCTGCCTTTGCTCCAAGCGATCTTCTACCACTAGTAGACGTACGAACCGGCGTTGAGGATAACGGCGACGATACGGCGGGCGTTGTTTGAGCACCACGGGTTTGTCTCTTTGCGGAAGGGGGCTGAAGCTCTAAAGGAATGGCATTTGTTCGCGACGATTTTCTCCTACCACCTTCCATAAACGACGTCGGTCCATCGACGCCTACTTTCTTCCATGGTGGCGAGATCGGTCGTGGTGTCGAGCGTTTGCCCTCGGCAAGTTTCCGTTTCTTTGACGGAGGTTCCTCGTTGTTTGTATCGACGATTCCATCAATTTTTGGTTCACATGGCGTTTGCATAAACGCGACAACGGTCTCCACTTGTTCTGGTTTAGGCGAAACGCGAAAAGTCTCGCTAGGATCTGGTGTCACGCGTTCATCGTGTTGTGAGGTCCCGTTTGGTGTGCCGTTTTGCATATCTTGTCACCGAGCGCGAAAGGGGCCTTTTCCACGACAGACCCCAACTTTCCCAGCACAGACGAGGGCAAATTTCGAAAATCGGGCATCAAAATGTAGATAATTAAGCGTAGAATATCCTGTGCGAGTTTGGCATAACTATCAATGCTGGTGCGTGGGTGACGATAAAAAGAAGTGGCGGATGGGGTGTTTTGGAGGACAGTTTGGTTTTCGCTTTTTGTCGACGCAATTTCTCCCGTGACGGAGGCCATAAAGCGGCAGCTCCTAAGAGTCCAGTCCTAACAGAGTAAAGTCTTGGCGGCAAAACGGCGGCGAGTGTGGATGCCTGAGGCTGCAATAGCCGACTAAACCAACCTGGGATGACCTTCCGACCTCCATCTCAATCTCTCAGAGCACTCCTGCTTCCTCGTGTCTTCCAACCTATCCGCTCGTTCTACCAATTGACCTAGGCGGAATGGTCAGTACTATTCTACGTTACTCTCCGATCTCTCGAACACTAATTCTTCGAATTTAGATGCTTTCTCGACGCCTCGTGACCGGGCGGTTGGCCCAAACCGCCGCCAGCTATGCCCATCCCCGCGCTACCTTTTCCCAATTCAGAGCCCTTCGAGCTCAGGCCGAGGATGATGACCCTCATCTTGTTCGTAAACCCGCACTGGAAGAATGTCTCGCTCAATGCTGATTGTTGTGGTTGCAGAACGGAAACTACCCCAACCCTCCGGCCGTGAAACGTCAATTCCGCGATCCCAACGCCGACTGGTGGGATAAACAAGAAAGACGTAACTTCGGCGAGCCAGTCCACGAGGACAACGATATTCTTGGTGTTTTCAGTCCTGAACAGTACACTCACGTCACATCCAACAAGGCTCTTTTGTCGATTGGAACTTTCGTTGTTGGCTTCCTCGGTCTCTGCGGGTTGGTCAGCTTGTACTATCCTGACAAGCCATCCAGTCCACGGACATTCCCCAATAATGGACTGGAGAAAGAACTCGGTGGCCCAGGAGCTGTTCGCGTAAGTTCCCCTCTCTAGTTATGGTCCATTGGTAATACTTCTAACTCTCGATGGATAGGCTCGCAAGGCCGGTGAGGAGACGTGGTGATTTTTCGGTGTTGTTTGAATGTACATAAAATGGGTCCTAGATCAATTGCAATTGAGCTCCTTCTGCATTTCACTATTTGCCGACTACCGGAAACAGTATACGGGGCGGTTCCATGGAGTTGCCAGACAAACCATCTGTATCTTGCATTGCTTTTGTGTCTTCACGACAGCGACAATACTTTTAGGACCACGTGCACGAGCGTGAATCTTATCGTCGACCATGTGTCGCAGACGCTGGTAGTATGATACCACTGGATTTGCTGATTATCGAACGATATATGTCTGCACGAAGAACATCATGGTCGGTCCGTTGCACACTTTCGAAAATCTACCGCTTTGACCGCATACTACTCAGAGGGATTGGCCATACGCATTTCTATTTATCGGATACTATCAGTTTGTATTTATAGAGCTAGTCCATCCATCGTATCTATTCCTGGTACATCTTGATCTGCACATACAAAGTCGAGGTTCATTGTTTGGTCCAATTGATTGCTCTTTGATTCCGCCGGAACGAACATCTAAAGCAATAAGACACTATATCTACATGACTTGATTCGTCAGTACTGTAGTTTAGGCACAGTTTTAGGGTCATGCCAGGGCTATCAAACTAGAGAGTTCATGCGTTGATATAAATAAGTCGAGTGGTCCTCTTGGCGCGCAAGCCCCAGCCTCTCTTAGCTCTAACTTAAGCGTAGCTGCTTAGCCGCCGCCTGCCTACGTCAGTCTGTTGTTTCAGATTCACCCCTCACTCCAAACATCAATAAATCTGAAATATCAACCAGGGCCTCCTGCGCCGATATCTTGCAAGGGAATAATCTTCAATTCAATTTTCAGAATATACTACTGGGATTCTGATTACCACCGTCGCACCAGACCGTCTTCATACCGCAGGTGTTGTCAGGCGTTGTGTACCTGATGGTCTCCCAATCTCCTGTACAATAATAGCTGCCCACCCGACATCAAGGACTGCATCGCCAACCCATTGCATCACATGTCGACAGCTTCTAACCGGGCAAGCGGTATTAACCGCAAATTGACCGATCTCCAGAATGAGGCCAGACACTCACACTCTCGCAGTCTGTCGAACACTCGTCGGAGACTGCTAAGCTCAGCAGATGCCTATTCATACGCACTCCGAGTCGCCTTTCTATCTCACCTGCTTCAACCTCGAGCACGACGCACCCAAACCGTTACGCAAGCATCGACCCATACCCGCCGTTCATCGTCCTCGTTTCAAGATCTGCTAGGGGATTTCGTTCGTCTGAGAGATACAAAGAGCACGAGGTTTCCTCATGGCTTTATCGCGGAGCTAGAAAAGAGGCTTACGGGCATACTGATGGGCAAGGAGAGAAGGAAAGAGTATCAGGACCATGTGGTTATACGTTCCTTTGCGGTCTTTCTCAATGCCTTGAAGGACCCCTCGTTTAAGCGGCGAATGGAGGCAGACCGCCGTGTTGAAGATCTCGTCCTTATCTTCTTTTCGAATGCCACCAAGGAGCTGGGAAAAGGCAAAGATCACTCGGATGACAGCTGGAGCCTTATGGTGGACAGACATGTTGCGCTTTTCGTCCGTCTCATCACACTCATTCTCAAGGAACACGACTGGGCCAAGGATAGACCAGAACTTACCAGCAGGCTGGCGGTATTAGAGTCGAAACTCCTATCGCACGATCAAGATCTTACCGAAACGAACGGATCGTCCAAAACAATCGAGACGCTTGCGCCCATCAGCTACGATGTTAAAGATATGCCGTTGGTACAATTGGTTGCGAGGATTTTCGGGATCAGTACTTTCCAAGCCCAAGACGACATCAACCGAAACAAGAATGAATGGACTGCAAAGGCTGCTCTTCAGGACCTGAAAAACTATCAAGCACATTTGACCCTAAAGACAGGAAAGACCTTGTCCAGAGACGACTTCCCTGATGACGAGTCATACGAGATTTGGAAACGGGGTGAAGGGCCGGACCTGTCGCAGATGATGCTGGCAATTGTACAGTCGAATCCTGAACTTGCGAAAAGTAGTACAAACGGTGCTTCTCTGCCACAGTTCATATCACAGGACTCGGTAAACTCTACTTTTTCTGAAATGTCATCTCCAACTTCTAATAGGTCGAATCGCATCTCGTATGTCATTGATCAACCGATTGATTTGAGCTCTTTGTCGCTAGTCGATGGCGCAGAACCCGATCATGTCTATACTTTCATTCCGTCTGATCCAAGATCTCTCTATCGCGCAATTTTGTCACGCGCTTTGATGTATGACCTTCAGGATCAGAAACTAGAAGCTACAGAAGCTACTTCTGATGTTCCATCTCTGAAGCTATTGTCAAAACAGTCAACAGAACTATTAAACGAGATATGCTTGCGCTGGCGCATTCCGGCTTCGTCTCGGGTTGTTCTGTTTCTAGACGTGATTCGCGAGAAGTTTGTGGACCAGCAGATTGATATCCAGACGGTTGATGCTGCTTTTACTTTCATTAAGCAGGTGCCAACTCAAGAAGGGAAGAAGAGAAACAGCCTATTAGCTTCCGTTGTTTTTGAAAGGAATCGTTGGATTCTGCCGGATATTTCATTGATGCGTGACCTCTTATCCGCGTTACAGGAAGCTCTTTTGCGGGAGCTATATGATGTGATGATGCATTGCTACGATGCAAAGCCTCACCCAATCGGTCCAGTCATGTATATTCTGGACAACCACGTCCGACTTGACCCGCAATTTGAAGACACTCCTGATAAACTGGAAGGATTTTCCAAGTACGTCGAAGAGGGCCTCACTGAAAAAGCCAAAGAATGCTACCAGAGACTCCTTGATGAAGCTATTCCAGCTGATCATATGCAATGGGAGGCTTATAATGTTGCCCAGCTAGGAGAGTCTATCATGCAACTAGCAAAGAAAATCAAAAAGCGCTACAAGAACAATCCTGTTATCATGGGGTAAGATCAATAGCATTGTGCTAGGCTACCAGGGCAGACTTCGCTAACTCAACTCACAGGGTAAATCCGCTGGATATTCTGCTCAGCTGTATACTTCCCATGTACGCAAACGATGCTCATGAGATTGTTCTTCGGCTTCTAGAGAGAGAAAAGGAACAAGGCTCAGAGATTCCAGTGCAGGATGGCTTTGATCTTTACAAAGGGTTGTCCGAAGTCAGACGCCTCCATATGGAGTCACTTCCAGAGTATGCTAACATCATTTTTTTTCCTCGCGTAAACATCGTTCATCATCTGATAATTGACTTTAATAGTGTGCCGTTTTCTGTTCCCGTGGAAAAGCTACTTTCCAACTTCGTATGGCGCTGGATCCAGGGTACAGATGCGAAGTTCATGGAGTGGGTTGAACAGGCTGCCAAACAAGATACTTTCAACGTCCGGAGCGATGATCCAAATGATCTTCCACCCGATGACAAGCGGCACAGTGTCTCTGCAATTGATATTTTCCGTTCGTTCAATCAGGTTGTCGACGACATGAAGAACCTACAGTGGGAGGATGTTCTGCAGTATGCTAAATTCATGACCGCTTTATCTAAATCCATCGGAAGAGCCATTGCTCGGTATTGCGAGTTGCTCGAACAGGGCTTTACCCGAGAGATGGATCGATTGTCTCCGGATCAGGAAGCTTCTTTGGTTCAATCAAGGCAGGAAAAATTCATGCAAATGGCGAAGGACGCTTGGGCCAACAAGGAAAAGATCGAGCCGTTCCAGTTTCTTCCAGAGGTAAGTGCTCGAACAGATCGTTCAATACAGGATCTCGAAGCTGATATACTTCTCTTAGTCACTCGTCAAGTTGAACAACATTGAATATGCCGTCGCCCAGCTCGATAAGCTGGAAAAGGAGATCAACGTGGATTATTGTGCAGATGTTATTGCCAAAAATACTCCACCCATCACACAGCAAAAGATCCGTAAAGCGACCACTTATGTTTTCACCGTGAAGATCGTCGAAGGAGAGGATTTGAAAGCTTGCGATATTAATGGCTGGAGCGATCCGTATGTTGTTTTGACGGACGAGTACCAAAAACGCATCGCTAAGACTCACATTGTATATCGAAATTTGAATCCTCGATGGGATGACTCTGTCGACATCACAACCAAGGGTCCGCTGAACATCATTGCCACTGTCTGGGACTGGGATGCAGTAGGAGATCATGACTATGTTGGACGAACATCGCTCAAATTAGATCCCGCTCATTTCAGTGATTTCCTTCCTCGAGAATTCTGGCTTGATCTAGATACTCAAGGACGAGTTTTGATACGAGTGAGCATGGAAGGTGAACGAGATGATATTCATTTTTACTTTGGCAAATGTTTCCGAACATTGAAACGAACTGAAAAGGAGATGACTCGAAAGATCACAGAAAAGGTATGTTTAGTCCATTATCAGCTTTTGACTGCAGGACTGACAAGTGAGAAGCTTTCTGCCTATATCAGTCACAGCCTTTCACGTAGAGCTCTCAAAGCGATGCTCAATCGTGGACTCACCATCTCCAGCTTTCTCAGCCGAAATCGTACGGGAAATACCTCGACAATCCCAACACAAGATGAGATCGAAGCAGCCCTAGATCCTCTCTTCACCTATTTCAATGATAACTTTGAAATCATGAATAAGACACTGACTTCCGAGGCCATGAAAATGGTCATGGCTCGGTTGTGGAAGGAAGTACTAGTAACCATTGAAGGCTTACTCGTCCCTCCCCTTTCAGACAAACCATCGCATCAGAGACCTCTTACACAGCAAGAAGTCGATATTGTCTCCAAATGGCTAGGCCTACTTCTAACCTTCTTCCAAGTCCCGGACGAAGTAACAGGTGAAGCCAATGGCGTCTCATTGGATATTCTGAAATCACCCAAATACCATGAAATCCAGTCTCTGATCTTCTTCTACTTTGAGTCCACCGATACCCTGATCCGAACATCGGAAAGAATGGCGTCAGCAAACGCTGCACGACAGCAAAGCAACAAGAACAAAATGCTAACGCCCGGTGGACCCGGCAGCATCGGAGGACCAGGAGGCATGCTTGGTGTCCCCGTCCGACGCGCAAAGAGTGTAATGTTCGTCCGCAACATGGGCACAATGCGCAAAGCCAAGGCCGAGAAATGGCGAGAAGCACAGGCCGATCCCAACGACGACATGATCCTGAGAATTTTGCGTATGAGACCTGAAGCGGCCAGTTATCTACGTGACCGCAGCCGACAAAAGGAGCGCTTAGCGGCCGCCGCAGCTGCAGATGCAATTGTCAAACAGAGTCTTGTGGCAAGTAGTGGAGGACGAATGGCGGGGACATTGGGGGGAGGGCGATGGTAAATAATGTCATAGTTCTTTTTCTCCCATGTGAGTTTTTCTTTTGGTTTCTGGGTTTGCATTGCCTTTTCGTTTTCTGTTTCTTTCTTATGATGTTGAGCATGCAAGCAAGCAAGTTCCTGGCCTTATACCCATTCCCATAGCAGATGTCAACTAGCACAATATATGATGTTTACTTAATATATACGATATATGATTAAATCATTTCTACTTTGTAACTAGGTAGTCGATGTAAGGGTATCTCTGGCTGTCACCAGTCATAATACATTGAATGTTATTACATTGGTTCTATATGCAATTTAGATGTACAAAACCCTAGTCCATCAGGGCATAGGCAGGATAGCTTACATCGATCATCTCCGATCTCCACTGACCAAAAGAATGACACTACCAAGCTGCCTCCTCAAATCCTCCCGGTCAACATCATGCGTATCCTCAACCTCACCCCACTGCTCAGTCTGATGGGTAACCTCCAGACTCGACGCATGCGCAGCCTCTTCAACACCGAATCTGGACACATCCTTCCCCTGCTGAATAGTCTCTTGCAGACCGGAGAAATGCTCACTCCACTCAACTACCAACCTGACCGCGACTAGTAAACTCTTACTAGCCAGAATCCCCCTCTCAAGACCCGCCAGTTCATATGGCGGGAGCGCTGAAATCCAGCTTCGGATCGTCTCCAAGGTATTCTCATCCTGCGGCGTGGGCAGAATACTATTTTCGTCCAAGACGGGTTTGATTTCGACATCGGGCCAAACCGTTCTCGTCAAAAAGTTGATAATCTCTCTAGCAACCCGAGCTTGCTTATCGCGTAGTGTTACTTCTTCTGGTGCTAGTGATGCTTTCGATAAAGGGTTGTGAATCTCCTTCTCTGGAACCCAGCACAGGAGCGTATCTGTTTCGAGATAGCGCATGGCTGTTCGTGCGATTTCTTGTCGGATTCTTTGTTGACCTAATTCATCTTCTCGTACAATATCGGCCGCGCGGGTCGTAAGGGAGGTTAGCGGTATAAGGTGTTGTTTGAGCGCTTGCTGGGCGGATGCGAGGAGATCCCATTCTAGCGCGATGGCTTCGGCGAGATGTCTTTTGCTGCTGGGGACTGTGAGGATGGCTTTTGTAGGGCTGCGGACGGGTCGGGTGTCGAGCAGTATTTGATATCCATCTAGAGTCATCCATCCAATTAGTAACCAATATGAACGAATTACTTCCAATGAGCTTTCGCTTCATCATACCTTCTGACTCCTTGACATTAACATCCTTCCAAAACCGCTTCTTTAGAGGAGTAGTTTTGGCTTGCGACACACGCACGGCGGATTCGGAGGGTGCCTGGCTTTCTTGCTGTTGTTGCGAAGCTTTTTGCTGACTCAATCCCCCTCGTCGCGGATCATTCTTAAACTCTGCAGCAGGCGTAGGAGCTTTCGGAGGTGGCCCATGAGCTGTAATGGGATGAGCAATTGCCCATGTTCGTGTGGCGCAATGGAAACACCGGACGGTTGATGATGAGATCACGGGGAATGTAGACAATCGCTGGGACGATGAGAGAATCGTCGCAGCTCGGCGGAGTTCGGGTCTCATTTTTCAGCTTCGGCGATGAATATGCGAGCTAGGGAGTAATAGATGAGGTAGATTGACGAGGTGTTCTTGAAGCTTTTTTGATGGTGACGATAAGGAAAAGTTTTGCCATCCACTGCCGCCTTTACTTATATAACCCTAAACAACCCTAAAGGCTAAAGCCCTAAGACCCTATGTATCGTTGTCCTTTCAAATTTCAAGTTACACAATTCAGCTCTAAAGAACTATTTATCCGACATACTTTAGTTAATATATTGAGGACTCATACCTCATGCTTTACGGAACAGCGAAAGCTGAGAAGTCACGCAAGCATCGCTACAGATATCACCTCGAGGTATAAATATATGTCCGTGAGTATACACCCGGTTATGGACCGCATCTTCTCTGTTTTGTGCAGATGTCCGACACTGGAGACTTCCAAGGCTTAGATTGACAGAAGAGTAAGCATATTCTACGTATGCAGGTAGATCTAACAAAGCATCTCAGATGAGCGAGCCTTGAAGCCAAAGTTTGTTACCTACCGCATCAAAGCTAACAGGAAGGTTATATCGTGATGTATGAGGTCAAACCAGAGGGCAATCCAAAGGTAGATATTCTACGACTAGTTCCTCGGCATCTCAATATGCAGTATGAGATGACAACACTGTGGGAGCTGACTTTCTAGATAGTCAGCATCTACTGGCCCATATGTGAACATGTGATTACAAGCCTGGACTTGTTCATGTGTTATTAGCCCCTAGATCCTATAAAGTAACAAACTTTCTTCATGCAAATCGCCTTTAATCAAGTAATCACGGGCTGTCTGTCTCTGACCAGAATGTGTATCGTATGCAGGGGCACTCATAGATTGATCAAAGATCAGCGGATCTGGCAAGAATAGAAAGGTGACTCACTTGCCCATCAAGGGACATTGCATCAAGATCTTCGATATATTTCCTCTTAGGGAAATTCGTGCTTTGATGAGTATTTACAAGGTCAAATTGGTTCAAGATGTCCACGAGTTGTGAGTCATTCTATACTAACCAATGTGCCCAACTTCCAACTCACATATTATGATTTTGCTTTTTTTTTGAGGCCTGACAGAATCTATACACATATCGTCATATGCGTCAGATATGCGTCAAATATGCCAATACACACGTGTTCATAGGTCTTTTGCCGGAGCATGTACCACATACTTAGTTGATACTAGATGTACTACTTACGACATGTGTGCCTTAGTCGCATTGCCGCCATGCAATTCGATCTAAGTAGATGTACATGTGCATTAGCAAATGCGTCAAATATGTACTTACCCAAGTTAGGAATCATATACATAGTATTCTGACATCTGGCTTTTAGCTCGGTAGGTAAAAAGTGTGGGGCTATCAACGGCGGCAGATGTATGCATGAGGTCCAATTCAATAGCGATATTCCACGACAGGGCACCACTTTGTATGGATGAGGAGGGTGCTCAATTTATTCACGGTATTGTGTCTATTTTCCAAGTAAATAAGAAGAAAAAAGGTCAAAAGTTCTACTAAAGCGCTTCGTATGGCTTGGAACAAAGTACTTCGTGGTCGAACGAAATATTACCCAATTAGGAAATATGTTGACAGCGATCTTAACATCTTGACTATGTCAATCGCTACATTCTCGAGCGATCGAGACAATTAGGTATGGAGAGCCCCAATCTCATTACGTTATTCTCTCTATACACTAGGTAGGGCTTCCTTGAGCTGGCAGGTAAGTACATACATGTACATAGTTCTATCATGAATAGCAAGTAGCACAAGTGCTACATGTATTGACTCATCGTCAAGTAATCGGCGATGACCCTTGACTCAAGTAACTAATCTACAGATCAAATAATCATTTCTAGGATAACAGCCTTGTTTCAGACGCACGATGTTCCTAAAAAGGATTGTCAGGGCGTTCTCCAGGATTTTCGGTCTGACTCTTTCCATATTTTCTCTGACCTTTCTCCGGGGAGTATTCCCCATACTCCACACCCGTGTATATACAGACCAAAATTTTTTTTAATAATAGGTCCAGAGTGCATACATCATTGATAATGAGACTGCATGAGACTGGGGCTAAACTCTCCTGCCGGTCAAGCATTAGTCTCCCGGGGGGAAGTCAACTTGCATTTCCGGAGGGACTATGGAGATGAAAGCGTTGGCAGTCTGACATCCTGACATGCATGCATGGCTTGCATGCATGAAAAAAGAAAAGAAAAGAAAAAAAAAAAACACAGGAGGGAAAAGTCAAAAGGTCGCTAATATAATGAGTGAAACTATAATTCGCAAATTAGTACATATTCCATACGACAATTGATTTAGTGCAACATGTACATAAATATAAAATAGTAAGAGTACTCCGTACATAGTACTACGTACAGTCTACATCCTAATATAAATGATCGGCCTTTAAGTAGACCCTGACTATACCTAACCACGTACACTGTTGGTTGAGTCGGCCCTGCTGACAGGGACCACCTCGAATACTTAGAACATGAATCGAAGGAATGATCTGGTTACTTGCAGGCAAATGACATTTTAGAGCACATTTGGAGAACAATCCTGTCCTTATGGCGTCATTCGATAGTTATACATGTCGAATATTGACGGCACACAGTATAGTCCACTCGATATCCGGATTATTTCAACACATGGCCTGTTGAGGCTTGTCTAGACTCATCTGTCATCACTATCCGATTCGTGCACTAAACCAGATTCATAGAGTAATTACTACCTACCGATGTACTACTGAACGCCCTACCTAGGTACCTAGGTACTGAAGTAGTAGGTACTCTACTTAGAAAGAACTCCGGATTAGTCTGTCTGACAGGTAAGTGTTGGTACATTTCGAACAAAGAAAAGGAACGTGGCTGAGCTCCTAGATCCCTACATCAGTGGATACTATATTCTATATCATAACGAATTATAATGGAAGGCCAAATCGCTTCGATAGCATCAGGAATGCCGAGTCCTATGACTCTACCCCTGAATGAATGACCCTGGTCTACGAAGTACATGTGATATTGCCCATGTCGCGGAGAATTTCTCGTGTGTAGCCCTGTTCCAAGATTCTTCTGTCATGTTCCAGGTTTATCTAACGTGGTTTATGATCCTTGAGACCTTCAAGAAGTCTGATATGAGTCAATCTCTAAGAAAGTCCGAAGAGGTTAGGGTGATACCACCTGCCTAATTAGGTAGGCAGCTTCATCCTTCGACACAGAAAAGCTTCTTCCTATGTGGAAAGAATGGTGGATCTGTTAAATGTACGCCGTATGATACAGAGTACATGTAGTCTAGAAATGATCTTCAATGCATACAGGACTTACTACCAGATTCGGGCAGAACGTCTCGTGAGATTTTTTCTTTCTTGACCACCGCGCTAGGAAGTCATTTTTGGATGCTACTTGGATTTCTAGAAAGAGTAATGAAGTTCACGATTTAATCAAATTATTGCAATTTAGACCGTAGCCTCCGTAGGATCAGTTAGTCAATTCGTAGTTAGCTACGCTAGTACGGAGTAATCGCTAATCAATTAGCAGTGTAACATTCCGCTTTCTGTTTCTATTTTTCTCCTCCACAATTGATACCTTCCACCAAAAATGAGTCTTCTAAAGCTCATTTTTTCCGAGTCTCAAAAAGAAGACAAGTGTTCATTCGTCGGTGAGATTAAAAGAAAATCTGGAGATGTCATTGATCATTAATGCTCGCTGATCCACGATCATCTCCCGTCGAGCCGTCTCCGTTGCCGTTCAAGCCCCGCCGTTTTTTTCATTGTCTTTTCTTTTTCTAACATGGATCATAACCCTGTAGGAAATGTGCACGTCCGCGATTTGAATCCTTTCGATTGGTCGAATCCTTCTAGAATGGAGTTCTCCATAGGCTTAGTGTCGATGGATCGGTCTTGAAGGATTGGCCTTCTCCAACTTCTCTTTGCTTTTTCTTTAAATGCAGGGGACGGAGAATGGAGAAGAAGATTGCAATCAAAAAAGAAACGAGCATGACAAGTCACCGATGAATGAGATGCAACTGTCAGGTCAACTAGATCGAAGGTCTATTGTCTAGACGCGTATCGGCTCGGCATAAGTTCGGATACGTTTGTCGAGAACTATTTTCTTACCGAGTCTAGAAGTTCTCTGGCTTCCGATTCGCTCCGACTTGCTTGCTGTACTTGTCTTGTCAGTCTTAGAGAAATTTTCTGCTTAGACGACGGCGTCCTGACTACAAGATCAGGTTCTGATGATGATAGTTATGGTTGGAGCACGGAGCAGGTTGAATCCAATTAAGGGTTTAGGGCTACGTATAGTTACGGTACGGGTTAGAACTTAGGGTTATGCGATCGCATTTTGCTATCACGAAAATCCACCAACAATATACGACACCAGCGATAGCTCCAGCGGCTGTTTCAGAGTCGAGTCATATTAGCCCACTCAAGAAAAGAAACAAAACGAAGAGCAAAGAAGTGAGCCCTCGCCTCGTGCACTTTCGCCACCGAGGCCCCCCGCCGTCTACTTTTCCTCTTTCTTCCTCGCACGGACTCTTCGAAGTAGATTGAACGAACGTGGCTATTGGAGTTGGAACTATCTCCCGTGTCAAATGTATCAAATGCATCGCATAGGCTGAATAAGGTCCATAAGGCTACGCGATATTATGTGAGACTAAGAACTCACTATCGAAACCAACAACATGTACAAAATAGTACGTAGTAGATTTTGCCGATGTACCCCTTCAATCATGTAGGTCTACCGAGCAGATAGATTTCGGTTTGGGAGTCTCGGCCTGATCTATATTATTTAGTGCATTGATATATAATCTCTCCGAGTTCGGTTGGTTCATCAGCTCTGATTCAGCAGATATACTAAGAAAAAGGCCAGCCGTTGGAAACTGAGTCGAGACTCCGCGACCTTCCGAACTGTGTCTCGTGGGCTCGTAAGGCGATACTCAATGTGTACTAAGTAGTGCGAGAAAAGAAGCGAAGGTTTAACCGCTGAAATGACTTTGAACTAACCAAGAGTCCAAGACGCTTCTGCACTTGACACATTACACACAGACAACGGCGTGGAGGGCCTGTAAGCCATGGCCTGAGACTAGATAGTCATTATTAAAAATAGTTAATGTTAGTGAGGGGTTTGTGTGTCCGAGATCTTTTGTTTGTGATGCATTTATCCATTATTCGATTCATGTCTAGAATAGACATTCGGTGGGTTTTAGATTATAAACCTTCTGCTTATTGATGTATTGCTTGCATCTGCCATCAAGTCTGTACCTACCTAGCTAGCTAGGTAGGAAAATAGATTGGAATGTCCAGGCGATCAGGGTCCGTTCGACAAGAGTTGACCAGCCACACAGCCTTCTCCAAGGATAACGAACGCATGGACCTTGTCGCAGTTTCGTCATCTCGGATTATCTTGCTCAGACGTGATCTTCTCTTCTAGTCTATTTCAGTAAGTCTCAGCCTACACCTCGTCATCCTCTTTTAATAATCAGTAGCTATCGTGACCGGGACAAGGTTTGGTACGCCAATAATAGTCGCGTTATCAATCCAAGGAATCGACTGACGAGGCTGGAGAGAAGGTCGTCGCGATACTTTTAATTCAAGGAATAGCATAAGAGTAGGTATCTATTGTAATCCGGTCCGGCCAAGTTGCTAGATAGATAGGATGATCTTCATTTCCTTTGGCTCTCTACATTTTTATCATAATTACAAGCATGATGTTTTGAGAAAACAGTTCACCATCAATACTTCCAAGCACGTACGTACTGCCTACACGAGTCCCCCGTATCATGACTAACAATCACTCTGTCGGCCTATCGACCATGATCGCTGATCAGTCTGTCACCTTCCACAAGCTTAGTCCATACAACCTCAAGTTCACATGCACGTAATCATCAAGTCAAACCTAATTACTAACTATTATCTACTAGTTTGTTGTGACTAACTCATTTAGTTTGTGGGCTTACTACTCTCCAGAGTCTTAGCCTTCGCAAGTTAGCTCGATTAGGCCTATGATATTATGGATCGAATTTAGTTTCAATCTATAATCGTCGTACGACGTACGTGCTCACTGCAGACTTGACGTTTTATGACGAGGAGTTATGAGGAATAGAACTGGCTGAAAGATGAGAATGGTATGGGGAACGGCATCATCTTCCGGAGGGCGCCGAAGGGGAAGGCGAAAAGACTACGAGCTTCTGTTTGCACACCACGAATAAAATACGTCGTATGTACTACGACATATAACGTAGTAGTAAGTTTAGTAACATTTACTTGGAGAGAACCTAGGTGGTTCCTTCGTAGCGCATGTACAAATACTACAAATGAATGCGCACCAATCGGACGTACTCAATATGGCCCAAGCCCTAAAATAGCCAATTTCGCGTGGTGGTTGCGAACGAGTTAATTCACGTTTCAAACCAACGATTGTATAATAAACTGTTCAAATTTGACGGGTTTATGACCTCGACTACCATACCATACAAATCAATACACCGTTACTCACTTCGGAGCAGACACACAGTGCTGAGTGGACACCTCATGCCTATTTAGTGTGCAGGATGGCTTGACCAGCTCCGCATTGCGACAGTGGCCCCTGCACTCCTTTATCTCCATCAGACTAAACTCAAGTCACCTTAGTCGAGTCTGTCTTTTGTACTGTTTAGTCGTTTACGTACTCTCTTTCACTTTCTCAACGCATCTATCTGTTTTGTCGTTGCAGGGATTCTGTCGTATGAAAAGAACTCGGATCGTCACAAGGATTGTCGGAGACACCGAGACACAAGCATCAAAGAGCAGGAGGGTAAGAAGAGACAAAAAGTCAAACATTAGCCTCCGTACAAATTACCATCATGTTATCTTCTTTGCTTGGTGGGGATAGAGAGAGGGGGGCAAAAACAGACGCCAGAGGCAGATCTGATGTACGTCTTACGGTCTTAGTTTCAGTACTGTCAACATAACCTTCTACTTTTGTTGTTAATTAAGTTAGTACTCATTGGCCGATTTCCGAACTAGACATGAGATTTGCATCGACTCAAGCGATTCAATCATTCATCGGCTGAGTGTTCCATGTGCTAGCTGCCAAGTTTGCCTCATGCTACATAGCACAGAGCACATACAGCTCGTTTAAGGATCGCTTATCACTTATTCTACGGGTAAATGGTGCAAATCGTAGGTAGACAAGCAATCAGAGCGAGAGAAGGCTGTTCTTGGAGTCGGTTGCTGAGGGGGTGGAGAAAGTCAAGTACGACGCACGAGCCGAAGCGCTTCTCGTCAACCAGTCGCTGCTCTTCTCTGCCTAGAAAGTTTAAGAAGATACTTTGTGCTGATTCGCTGTTAAACTTAACTTGGACTGTGTTCGTGAGTATATACGGTCTCGTGTTTTTGATTTGTTCTCGTCCCGTGGTCACAAATGCTACATAATGCTACATATAGAGTCAATTTGCGGCGGAGTGCTCTCCGGTGACTCCAATTATGCCCCTCAAGCAATGTGTACTAGGAAGCCGTATTAAATACAGTAACTAATCTCGTACCCTTGAACAACTAACGAGCAGAACAGACCGTGCTCACCCCCACAGTGGGCTAATAAGGGCTAAACTGAGCCACTGGCCGAGCTCCGTGAAGCGCCGTACGGGGGGGCAACTAGGTATCACAGTAGCATAACTATGGAGAACGAAATGGAGACAAGTGTGCCACTGCCCACTATCATTTGATAATGGATCAAAATGGATCCCGTATGACTGCGGAAAAAAAAGTCAACCTTTTTGGTCTTTTTGTCCGCTTTGCCCCAGTTCGTCTCCGGACTCTAAAGTTTTATGCCAGTGCCACTATTGCATCTGGATGATCATGCCATGATCTGTGCAGTTTTGACTCAAGAGTCTTGGCCTGACCTGTTGACAGGACGCCTAGGGATAGTATAGAAATCAGACTAATATTACCTACACCGGAAACCCGAACGAATAAATATCATCAGATAATTGATTACTGCAGAGAGAGAGGTACCTAGGCCTGTTAGAGGCATAGAAATTAATAGTAACTAGCATACTGACAAGTGACAACCAAACTAAGTATCAGCTTGCGCATTGACTGTGCCGCCCTAAACTTGAATTTGCCCAGACTCTTTCTGTCTTTACCTTCTCTCTCAATTCAGCTAATTAGCAACCGAATCTAACTCTATACAGACTTAATCAACAGATTGGCTTTTGAAAATTGTGGGCGGAATTCGTACGTAGTCGTAACTAAATACAGTAGTATCATCACGTACATGAAAAGATGGAGCTTCAGAAATGAACGACGCCTCGCAGCCAGTCAGAAACCCTCTTGCACATCTGGGCTAGTCAGCACTGAGTAAAGATCAAAAACTAAGAATGGGCCCTGGCCCTTGGTCGCATGTCACTTCTCAGCCTGGTCGTTTTCGGTCTCCATCAGCGGCGGCAAAGACCCCCAGTCTTTTACATGCTCCGTGATATATTACTGTGCTCCTATAGAACTGGCTAGTTTAACTACATAGTATGGTTTTTAATATCTTAGTACGTAGTATGAATTTATCTTGAACCCACTCTGTCCATTTTCCCATCTAGATCCAGCACCCATGACGCGCGAATCTGCACGACTCTCTTTTTGTAAATTTATCCCGGCAAGCCTGACGCAGTTCTGAACCAGAAGGTCGAATTGTTTTTTATTATTTCATGCTAGGCCTTCCTCTCTTTTATTAAAGTAAAAGACATCTGTTCTCTGTTTTCTCGTTTCCTTTTGTTTTTCCCGTGTCGCATTCCTCTGCTCTTCATCTCATTTCAGCCCTCATCTCAATTGAGAAGGAATTGACTGAGTTGGAGTTTCTAGCAGTCACTGGAATTGCTGATTTGGGAAATTTGAAAACCATGGACATTGTTGTTGTCAAAAAGTCCTGTTGATCCTCTTTTCCGTCTTTCGCTACCGCAGCATTGATATTGATTGACTCACAATCGTTTTGAATCGAAATTGATTGATCCGGTACGAACCTATATACGCCACCCGCTGAATAACACAAGCTGATCTCACCAATACAGACTTTGAATAACAAATCCGGTGTCAAGAGAAACTGGAAATCGAAAATACACATTAATTTAACCCTTGCGAAGGTTGTTCATGCAGCAGTGGGTGGGAATGACCATATCATTGATTCTGCATCATTCACTTGTCTTCTCCTCCAAACCAATAGCCTTGGCTACGTGAAGGGACAGGAATCCAGCTGCACTATATAATCTTTGGCTGCCTCCTTAAGTTCCGAGGAACAAGGATACGCATCTACAGTCATAATGGCTTTTCCTTTCATGAGGAGTTTCATTCTGCTCTTGTCAGTAGTAGATTTCAGCCCAGACACAAAAAAGAAGGCAAGGAAAGCATAACTAACATTCTACTTCCAATCCTCTAGTTTATACCGTTACGTACGCTTGGTAGTCAATCTATGGTCGTTTTACACCTTCAAACCAATCCCCATTCCAGAGAACCCCAAATTGACCGCAGAAGATGTAACGGTTATTGTGCCCTCTCTGGAAGGATGTGGCGATGAATTGGTCGAGACGATCCGCACGATTCTGGACACCAAACCTCATGAGTTGTTACTCGTCACGATCGAAGCCAATCGCAAGGATGCCGAGAAGATGTTGAAAGCGATGCCGGCTTACCTCCACGACCGCATTCGACTCTTCACGATCACTCATCCTAATAAAAGACGTCAAATGACTCGGGCTATCCCCGAGGTACGCACTTCTATCACTATATTCGCTGACGACGATGTGAGCTGGCCGACTACCGCATTGCCATGGATCTTGGCTCCGTTTGACACTGACGAACGCTACGGTGGAGTTGTTACATGCCAAAGACTGCGCAGGGCTGTCAATGCGACGTTTTCCGAGAGGATCTGGAATTTCCTCGGTGCTCTTTACTTGGAACGTCGAAACTTCGACTGTGCTGCCACAACCCATATCGATGGCGGCGTGCCATGTCTCTCCGGACGAACAGTAGCCTATCGAACCAAGATTCTACAGGACGAAGTTTTCACCAACGATTTCACTAATGAGGAGTGGTGGTTTGGCAAATACCAACTCAATGCGGATGATGATAACTTTATCACCCGTTGGATGGTCTCGCACGGCTGGGAGACTTATATTCAGTATCATCCAGAAGTCGAAGTCAAGACCACTCTTGAGAACAACCCTAAATTTCTCAAGCAGTGCGCTCGATGGTCGCGAAGCAATTGGCGAAGCAATTTGACCAGCATGTTTGCCGAGCGCCATATCTGGTAGTGAGTATTCCTATTTCCACACTCCGTTTTGCATCATTCGGATTTTTTTTCCTATTTTTTTTAACCCCTCATGCTTCATCATCACATGTCTGTGCCAAACCGGTCGTGTCTTGCATTAGCACTGGTTCTTGCATGCGCCTAGCTCTAGCTCTAGATGCAGCGCACGAACTGGCTTGCATACATCGGCAGGGCATTGACAAAACCAGCCGGGGCCAGATGCATGTAACAACAAGTTGAGGGTGTGGGGAGGAAAAATAAAAGATGAAGAAGAGAAAAGAAAAGAAGAAAAAAAGAGATCAGTACGGTTGATTGTTTTTGTCTATCCTGTTTCGGACAGATACATATCTTGTCTCAGGGATGAGAGTCAAGTTTCTCATCATTTCCTTTTCTGTCGTACTTGAGACCTGAACAAAAGCAACAACGACAGTCAAGCTAACTTGTCGCAGTCGTCAGCCGTGGAGTACATACGCCGTCCATCTTACCACCCTCTCGCCCCCAGCTCTCCTCGGCGACTGTCTTCTCATCTATCTGTGTCACAAAGCAACCGAGACCCTCGATGGCGATGTACACTGGTGGGCAATGCGCGCATTGGGAATCTGGATGTTTATCAGCAAATTCATCAAATTGTTGGGTCATTATAGACGATATCCCGTCGACTTCCTCCTGTTACCCGTCTCGATTCTCTTTGGTTATTTCCACGGCGCCATCAAGATTTACGCAGCGGTCACACTGAACGTGGTAAGTTACAGAAATCTGCTTTGCTATCTTTTTCTTCATTTCTATTCCCCGGTTATTTTACCGGAGTCCAAACTTGATCAATGAGGGGGAGGGGCGAAGCAAGGCTGCAAGCTGCACGAGTGGCTTTAGGGCTTTATTACTAGTTTAGGCTGAGACCGGCCGAGACTCTCTCCTTCTCACACCTGCCAATCCTGGACATCAAGCCCCCAGAGACATTATATCGCTCAAGTTCCATATTTATTAAATGCCCAAAGCCCCTTGTTATGCAAACATATCTTGTTTTCAAGTCTTGTGTGTATCATCGGCTACGCTGGTGGCTGTCCAGACCTTGTTTCATTGAGTTCTCGAATACATCGATTCCAAGCCACCATCTCGCTTACCGAGGGAGAGAGATCGAACAAGATGAGCTAACACGAGATTTTAATACAGACTGCGTGGGGAAGCCGAGAGGGCGCCGATGCCAACGACGCCGAACGTATGAGAAAACGTTCCGATATCGAACGCGAGAAACATGCCCGAAGATTAGCCTCGATATATCCTCTTAACAAAGTGGTTTGGCCTTCTTCTGGGTATGCTCCTATTGCCTAGGTGATAGCAGGCACATTTGACTGCAGGACTCGATCCTGCTATACCGTTTTATCTCTATATGAATGGTTGGAAGGAGAACAACAGCCTCCTTTATATACACAAGTCATTGCAATATTGATGATCTCGTCTGGTACATAACTACTCATTAACGATGCTACGATCAAGTCATATCTTGTTTACATACCATTTGCACACCTCCCCCGAACCGAAAGCGAGCTGATGAGGGATCCTTTGGCGGGATTCCTCTTGTGACTATACACCATTTGACAGGGCTGGCTCGCCCCTATTGATCATCACGACTGCTTTATATCCATACCATTGACAGACATCTACATCTGGTCGGATCTCAGCTGGAAACAAACAGAACAGCTTATACATATATCTATTGACTCCATATCATCCCCGCTTCGTCCTCAAAACAGAGAGACAGAAGCAGGTAACCCAAAACAGAGAGAAAATTCTCGTACTTGCATGTAATAGTATCAGGGCAAAAAAGCATCTCTTTCTTCTCGAACACCCCCGTTTCTGATTATCATCAACATCATCATCATCATCTGCACTTTCTCTCCTTTCCGCCTTTTGCTAGACAAGAAGTTATCTATTGGGAGGCTATCTGTCAATTCTTTGTTATTGTTAAATCTCCTCCTGCTGCTATTTTTCTGCTTTGATATGGATGCTCGTTGCTTTCTGGACTTTAATGAAAAGTCTCTTGCTAGGACAAAGTGGGTGTCTTTCCCTGTATATTTTAAGGTATACATGTTGTCATCGTTTTGATTATTGCCAATTCAACTTTGTCTCAACAATGCAAAATTTGCGTTTTGCTTGTGCTCTGAGTTTCGTGCTCCTTACCTGAGGCCGTCTTCTGCGAATTGAATTTAAAAGTGTTGAGTTCATGGGCAAGCTTTCTTGCAGGGTGGCCATGGCTTTTCTACAGGGTTTTTGTGCTATCAATAATCATAATAATAATCTTAGGCTTTTCTCTCCTCTCATATGTTGATATTGCTCGTGTATGAAGTAAATCGAGTAGGTCGGCAATTGCGATATCGTTTTTGCATTAGCAGATAAGCCGCTTCATCACAAGACTAGAAATGAGCCTGACGCTAGTCCCATCACGGAGCCTTTGATGAGATATCATGTGCTTATAAAAGCATGTTGACACGATGCCCAAAAGTAGGCATATAGTCCCAGATCCTTTCTTCCTTTCAAAACAATTCTTTCGGCGGCCAACGCAGACTGAACTATTCTTAGAAAGATCATACATATCCGCTCAGGCAATCTAAAAATGTCAAATCATGTCAAGTCAGGAAGTATACCAGGAAGTAGTCTCTTTGTCTCAACAGACAGCGCATGTAGGTGATATAATTCCGCCGGAGCATCGGAGCGTAGGCGGCATTCCTTCGAGAACTATGAGACCAAGTGGCGATGGAGGCAATATAGCTTTATCGAGCAGTAGATGCCATCATACATTGCCGAGTAAGGTCATTGTAGCGTGTTCCTTTATCGCATTTTGTCGGTATATAGCCGATTACTATCGACCAGGTGAAGTCATCTCAAATAGAACTAGCAGCGATAGTATCAGGATGCATCATCCAGTTGATAGTGGACGGTAGGAATGATCCGAAAATCGTAGATGACTGACCCAATTGTTCGTCACATGAAAAACGTGAGTCAAGGCCTGAACAAAGTTTCGCTTCGTATTATTGCACTGATAACTCAATTATCTCTGTAACCAGACTGTGTATTCGTCACTTATTGAAAATCCGGCAGCGTAGAGGAAAAGGATTTCGTCGAACAGATCGTGGATTTCTACAAGTCACTCGCTGGTTCATGGCTCGCTATATCTCAATCGGCTGAGTTTTGACCGTACAGTTAGTCAGACGTAAAGGGGTAGAATACTCAACGTTCAGCAGCTTGCCCGCTTGTTAGTCAATGTTTGAGTCATAGAGCTTTGGATGGTTGTTGAAGAGGAGATGAAAGTTGGGTGATGTGGTGTCGTTAGTTCAGGAGGCGGTGACTGAGGCCTCCACGGTCTAAGGAGTCTTGTCTAACTTTCTAAGGAGCACCGCCGCAATAATAAACAATCCAACCTACCTTCCCTCCCCGCCACTACTACTCTCTCCTCATTCTTCGTTCTGTACCTACTCAACTGTATCTTTACTTGGACATAGGGCTTATCTTCTTGACTCAATTTCGCTTACCCGTCCTACTTTCTTGTCCGACCACCGAGTAACGCTGAGCTGCGGTGTTATGCAGCTACTGGGATGATGACCGAACCAGGCGCTGGGTAAGTAAAATCGCCCAGAAAGCCACATTTTACACAGCATCAAGCTCGCAAGGCATATCACATTGCGACAGTCAGGACCGGAGTATATGAAACTTGGTTACTTTACTGATTTTTGGTTCTCCGTGTACCTTGGCCATTAACTTTACCGAAATCTGGTCCATTTCGTCATTGCGATTTACCCCCCTTTGACTACCGAACTTCAATCGAATCTGAGCGATTCGTCAGTATCATCAGACCATAAACTAATTTCTTCTTCTCTTACAGTCATAAGCGATCCAAGAGTGGCTTGGCGCGCACTCTTCTTCATCGCGACAAATCAAAGAGCGACAATCGAGACGAGAGCAACAACGGCAGCATCTCGCCAACGTCAGTCGGATCGTCCTCCTTCTCCGAATCGCAACACAACCGGCAGTCATCATTATCCTTGACCAAAACCCGAAGCAATAGAAGAGTCGGGCCCGAAATCACAATGGAGTCGCCATCCGTGTCTGGAGGTGATGTTTCCTCTCATACGGGGGGAATCGACAGTCCCGAGAAACCGGCCTCCATCAAGAACACCCCCGAAATCAGCGCCGCATCAATTGAACAATCAGTGAAGACATTCCGTCTGTTTGAGATTCTGCGCAGCGGCGATACGACTGCCATTTCCAAGGCGCTGAGAGAATCCAAGGAGCAAAGTATCTCCGGTGGACAAGCGATGGGCACTACCATACTTCATTTGGCTATACAATGTGCGGATTTGCAAGTGGTGGAATATGTTGTGGCAAGCGGAGCTGATATCGATGTCAACGCTCGGGATCGTGAAGGAAATACACCGTTACATCTTGCGGCCCAACTTGGACGGGACTCGGTAGTGCAATCATTATTGGATCTGCCTCAAATCGATGACTCCGTTGCGAACTACAGGGGCCAGACGGCCCTCGACCTCGCGCGTACCCCCGAGATCTTCGAAAAGCTGCAGCTTTCCCGATCGCTCTTCATTGATACAAAGACAAAGCAGATTCAGGATATGGTTGTTCGAGCAGACTACGAAGGTTTGGAGAAGCTCCTTGAAGAACCACGTGTACAAGGCAACCTTGATGTGAACGCACTAGAATTGGTGACGGATACTGTTACGGCACAATCAGGAGGAACTTTGCTTCATGAAGGTGCCAGGAAGAAGGACACAAAATTGTTACAAATACTGCTCTTACACGGCGCCGATCCATTCAGACGTGACAAGAAGGGCAAATTGCCCCAAGACGTGACGAAGGACGACAAGACACGGGCCATCGTGAAAAAATCGCCTGCTGCCATTATCGCTCAGCGCGGTATTCAGGAAAGAGCTATCCTAGGAAATGCTCCTTCTCAAGCTGCTAGTTCTAGCAGAAATGTCAGCGCAGAAGTCACTCTTGCTGGAAAGGATGCCAGAGAAATGAAGGGTTACCTGAAGAAATGGACAAATTACACGTCCGGTTTCAAATTGCGTTGGTTTGTCCTCGAGGACGGAGTGTTGAGTTACTACAAACACCAAGGTTAGTGCTGCAGTTATACCTTACATAAGGGGGCATTATGAATAATATAAACTTGTCTAGACGATGCTGGCTCCGCTTGTCGAGGTGCTATTAGCATGCGCATTGCAAAACTACACATGGATGCGCAGGACAAAACCCGTTTCGAAATCCTCGGAAAGTCGTCCGTGAAATACCATTTAAAAGCGAACCATGTGGTGGAAGCTAAAAGATGGTTCTGGGCTTTGAACAATGCCATTCAATGGGCCAAAGATGAAGCCAAGGAAGAAGAAAAACGACGAACTAGAGACGCGGAGTTCTTGCAGGCAAAAATAAATAATGTGGAAAGCCGCGCATCCGAGGGACCGGCCTCTGAGCTTGTCTCGGTCAGCTCCAAGCTCAATGTCAGAGGAGGTTCCGTGGTGACCGATCCCAAGACCAGTTTCACACGCGTCAATACCCATACATCGCGCACCACTGCCGATCCGCTTGGTGATGATGATGCTTCAGCTTATGGCTCTTACACCCAGAGTGTTGCTCAAACCGACGTAAACCGTGCCGCCGGACCGCCTGGTGGACTTGATGGAGAGGCTGACTACGAGGACTATCACGATTACGCCTCAAGCCATGACGCTCAGCCATCCAACAAGGATGCTTTTTACATTACGGCTCAGTCCGCGAAACTACAACTAGACCTGCTGTCTAATGTGTCCGCTTCCCTTTTGGCTGAGAAGACAAGAAACCCTGAACTTACTGTGTCCGATCCAGTGATTGATCAAGCCTTGTCAACTTACGAGTCAGCCGTGGGCAGTCTCAACGATCTTCTTGCAAACCTGATGAAAATTTCGCGCGACAGAGATGCTTACTGGCAATATCGTCTCGACAAAGAGTCCGATACACGCAAAATGTGGGAAGAGAGCATGGCCCGAATTGTGCAGGAACATGAAGAGCTTCAGCTCAAAGTCGGCGAGTCGGAAGAAAAGCGCAAACGGACGAAGAAGGCGCTTAAGGAGGTTCTCGAAAATACCGCCGGAGCTGATGCGGGACGTGTACCGTTTGGTGACCACAAAGACCACAATGGCCACACAGAGGGAAATGAGACATTTGAAGAAGCAGAAACAGAAGCTTTGGATAATAGCACACGACAAATCTCTGCCAGCGAGGTCAAGCAAGTCAGAATTGATGAGACCGCGATAAAGTGTCAGACTATATCGGAATATGCAGACCTTGCCGAGTCAGATTCTGATGATGACGCGGAATTCTTTGATGCCATCGACAATGAAGCCGTTGAAGTCGGCGCGGTCCTTTCTAGCGAGAAATTGGTTGAATCAGAAATATGTGATAGTGAAGCTGCTGATTTGCGGTCTGCCAAGCTTGCTGCTATAGAGCCAGCATACAAGGGATACGAAGACCCGGTGCGGACGAGATTGAAGATGGACAAGGATGATAGGCCGAAAATCTCTCTTTGGGTGAGTAACCAATACAATAGAAAACGGACCACATGCTGACGTGTTGACTTAGGGCATTCTTAAATCTATGATCGGTAAAGACATGACAAAGATGACTCTTCCGGTATCTTTCAACGAGCCTACCTCGCTCCTTCAGCGTGTGGCTGAAGACATGGAATACACCGATCTTCTAGATATTGCTGCTGATCGTACTGATTCACTGGAACGTTTACTTTACGTCGCTGCCTATGCTATTAGCGAGTATGCTTCTACCATTGGGCGAGTTGCCAAACCTTTCAACCCTCTATTAGGCGAGACGTTTGAGTATACTCGACCGGACAAACAATATCGATTCTATGTTGAGCAAGTCAGTCATCATCCACCTATTGGTGCTGCTTGGGCTGAATCGCCTCGATGGGACTATTATGTAGGCCTCCTGGATACCCATTTAGTGCTGACGTGCTGACGAAGAATAGGGTGAATCAGCTTTGAAATCCAAGTTCTATGGAAAGTCGTTCGACGTCAACTTGTTGGGAACTTGGTTCTGCAAGCTACGTCCTATCACAGGCGACGAGGAGATGTATACTTGGAAGAAGGTGACTTCTTCGGTCATTGGTATCATCACCGGTAACCCTACCGTTGA
This sequence comes from Talaromyces verruculosus, assembly GCA_001305275.1. Taxonomy (NCBI): domain Eukaryota; kingdom Fungi; phylum Ascomycota; class Eurotiomycetes; order Eurotiales; family Trichocomaceae; genus Talaromyces; species Talaromyces verruculosus. The sequence continues at coordinate 316,387 of LHCL01000026.1, forward strand.
TAACTACGGACCGATGGAGGTCAAGAACTGGAAGACGGGAGAAACTTGCTATCTAGACTTCAAAGCCCGCGGTTGGAAAGCATCTTCTGCATACCAAGTAACTGGAAAAGTGGTTGATGCTTCCGGAGTTACAAGATGGAACATTGGCGGACGATGGAATGACAAGATCTTTGCGCGCCCAGTAACGGGGCAGGAGGGTGCTGTTGCAGAAAACGACGAATCCTCCAAGGCCATCCTGCTCTGGCAAGCTAACGTTCGACCCAGCGATATCCCGTTCAATCTGACCCCCTTCGTGTTAACCCTGAACGCGATCCCAGACCGTCTCCGACCATTCCTACCACCAACTGATACCCGACTCCGTCCCGACCAACGAGCCATGGAAGACGGAGAATATGACTTTGCGGCATCAGAGAAACATCGTGTCGAAGAGAAACAGCGAGCCAAACGAAGAGAACGAGAAAAGAATGGCGAGGAGTTCGTTCCTCAATGGTTCCAAAAGGCCAAGTGTCCGATCACTGGCGAGGAATATTGGCAGTCCACCGGTGAGTATTGGAGGTGCAGAGAGGTTAGCGACTGGTCCAAATCGGAGGATATCTTCTAGTGGTATTCTTTCAGTGGTTTCCGGCAGTTTGTTGTTCTCATTTCTTCTGTGGTCTGTACAGTGTACAGTGTATGTGAGCGGTTGTTGCCAGCCTATGTCCATTCGTACGACGACTATATAATTATTAGTATACATTATGCATCAACTATAATACCGTTTATGAACAAGTGAAAAATAAGTAATCGAAAATGTACCTTGGTTTGTATTTTGTAGCATCTATATCACGTGATTTCGTATCAAATAATCATCCGCATCTCAAGCAACAGCTAACCAGCTACATCCGTCAGCGTCCAAACCAATTGACCTCGAAATGGTGAGCGAATATACATGCAGTCGATGTATGCAGGCCCTCAAGCCTCACCTTCACTATCGAATGACTTTCTCTACTTTCAGACGCCTCCCTTCGCAGGCCAGTCGAAGATGTAATTTTTCCACGACGACTGGACCCCGAAGTTCGCCGGTACGAATCGCAAATGGCGGCAACAGCAGCGAGTTCAAGGCTTTGAACAGGACTTCTTCGGTGGCAGTAAATGCGGAAGGGAGCTCGTTGATATTACCAAGCAAGCAAATTACTCGTAATGTTCAATCAGCCGCCGCAGTTGCTCCTCCTCCGACTGCCTCGCGAGAAACAGCAGCACTTCGACGACCGGATAATCTATTCCATCATTACTCCTCTTCGCCTTCATCAATCATACGGAAACGAGCTGCATTTATCAAGCAGAATGCGTTCTGTCCGCATCCGAGCCATCAGCAAACTCGCGCACCGACAGGGACTGCCAAAGATGAGAAGGTAGCTACGGGAACTCTCCCGCCAGCACACTCCCACTTCGAATGCCCCGACTGCGGTGTCCCGTTATACTGCTCGGAGGAGCACTGGATGGACGACTTTGAAGCGCATCTCGAAGTCTGCGAGACAATCCGACAAATCAACGAAGACGACCACGATTTGGTGTCTGGTCGCTTCTTCCCGGAATTCGCGTACCCCGGACCGCAGGATGATAATTTTGTGGTGAACATGACGAATTGGGACACATTCCTGTATACTCGGGAATTCGAGGCGATTGATAATGAGAGGAGTATGAGGCAGGTGACGCGGATGTTGACGTATCCGACTACTATTGCCAGTGTGCTACATGAGTTGAGTCCGTATACTGTGCACAAGGGGGGAAGATTGACTGCTGAGGGGTTGAAGAGCTTGAGCGGTGAGTTTGTTTCCCTTGTTGCTATATGAAGGTTTACTGAATAAGAAGCCCTCCGATACACCCTCCACCCGCCCAAACAAGGAGAAGGCAAAGACATCCGCGGCCTCCGACTCAAAGCACCACCAGTCCGCATCTTCATTCTCGGAGCCCGCGCCGAATCCTCTCTACCCCGCGAAGTCTGGCTTCAACTCACACACGTGTTCCCCAACGCGCTAATCAATCTCATCTTCATCGGGCCCGAGAGCATGGCCAACCGCGACGACGAGTTCCCTCTCCCGGAACGCACAGCCTCCAACCCCTTTGGCGCCATCGTCGAAGACCGCCTAGGTCCTCAAATGAAAATCACAACCTATGTCGACTACTTCCACACCATGCACGACGCGCAATACTTCTACCCTTACGACCCTTATTTCGACTGCTTCATGCTCTTCCATCCTGGCTTGGGTCACCCAGCAAGCTCCCACGAATGGGCGGACACACTGCCCAAACTCCTCGAGACTAAAGTACCCATAATCTGCACTGGTTACACCCAAAGCGATCTGGAGCGGGACATCAACTGGGTTCGCGATAAGTGTGCGGGTGAGTTTGATGTGCTGCTCGAACCAGGCGAGAATCGATTCAGGAGTTTGAGGTGGGATTTGAATGATATGGATCCGAGTGATGTTTCGGCTGGGAATTGGGGGATTTGGGCTTTTCGGGGGAAGAGGTACGTCTTTCTCCTCTTTTGTTTTTTGTTTTTTTTGACTTGAGGATACTAATATTTGAACAGGTACGAAGCGACGCATAAGGATGGTACGATTGCCGTTTGATCTGTAAGTATAGTAGTAAGTCATACATAGTCTATATGAGAGAGACTATTTGTTCTTTAGAAAAAGTACATACCCAACTCTGACCTAGATTTACTCGCTTTGCTTTTCCTGTATGTATTATATGAATCACCCATTTAAATCAAATTGATTGAACTCTACAAGAAAAGTATGCACGAGGTAGAAGTAAACGTATATTCCAAAACCAATTAATAGTCAATCTCAACCGATTGACTGATGTGTCTAGCACATTAGAAGAAGTAATAAACAAAACAGTCGACTGAGCCAGTCCGACTTGCGTCCAGAAAAGAAGGGTATAAAAAAGTCCAAAAACGAAGGGACAAGTCTTGCAATACAGGCAGACGAGTCAAAACGGTATATACATGTTGGCGAATGTATGTATGTATATCCTCGAAAAGAATTGAGTTACTCAACGGCTGAAAATCCAAGGTGGACCAAAGTCTATTGCTGTCCGTCTTGTCGTTGATCGTCATCATTCATGATGCCCCGAAGAAAAAAAAAAGATTTACATCATCACCAAACCCGCAACAGCGACCACGCCGGCCATCACAGCGCCCGCCGTGACTTGTTTATGTGCTGCCACGGCTCCGGAGGAAGTGGTCGATTTGGGAGCTGCTGAAGTTGTCGAGGAGGTTGATGAAGCCGCTTGTCCGGTTCCAGAGGCGGTTGCGACCACGACGGAGGTTATGGGTGCGACGCTTGAGGCGGGTGCGGAGGAGGAGGGTTTGACGATGATTGAGGAGCTGGATTGTCTGATTGGGGCGCTGGAGGAGGGCGTGTAGATGACGGCCACTGACGACGATGATGATGATGATGGAGTGGTAGATGTTGAAGTGGATGTTGACGAGGGCGTAGATGTCGGCGTGGGAGTTGGGGTTGGTGTTGTTGATGTGTGTGCATTGACGATGGTGATGGTCGTAGTTGATGCAGCGACTGCAGAGGAAGCAGCTGCCGTGAGCAGGACGAGGAGCTTAGCGAAATGCATGTTGTTTGTTTGTTTTGAATGTCTGAATATTTCGATAGATGTTGATATGAGTAGATATCGAGATATCAATCCTGCGAAGAAAGAGGAAGAAAGAGCGATCGGCTAGCGAATGCAAAGAACGGACGACAGAAGAGTTCTTAACGAATGTTGACTCTACTGGCAGTGAATAATGAAAGCAATTGAAGAAAGAATAACAACTATCAAAGCTGCGTGACAAACGAGGAGAGAGAGATAAAAAGGATGGAATGCCAATCAACACGGGAGAGAAATTAATTACTGACGTATGAAGAAACGGCCCAGGACCGCGCTAACAAGGCTTAATTTGCTTAGATTACGCGGTTGGTATTGGTATTACCGCCCATAGCGCTATTTACATACATTCCTGTTGGGATTCACTTGTCGCGAGGGAACCACTGGTATGTCATCCTGTCAATAACAATTCAGTCGAAGGATTGAGAACACAGATCGACAGATTATCATTGCCTTAGCCATACAAAATACCCATACAAACCCAGCACATGGTGGAGATGAATCTCAATTTGCTGAAATAGATACGTACTCATAGACTCATAGTAGATAATGATAGACAGGCCCACTTGGTTTGGTGCTTGGCTTTGCGAGTACAGTTTCAGATTGGGCTGATCCCGGTCAGTTGGAGATTCACATCTATGTGTTCAGTTCTGATAAATGGACAAAGTATTCAGCTGCTACGAAGCACTATCATGCAGTATGTTTACTGTAGTTGTAGTTGTGTGTAATAGAACTATGGTTCATGCTGTGTAAGCTCTCTGCAGACTTCGTGGCACATACGTAAGTCATTGCGCGTCTATGGTGGCGCTACTGCGATGAATAAATAGCAATTTAGCAATAGACATTATCATAGCTATAGCGAGTGGGTATATCTTATGTACAAGTACTAAGCTACAGCCATGTCAAAACGAATGACCATATCATCGCAAACGTCTGACAAGCAAACAAGCAGAAAAGAATGCTGCAGCAAACCGCAAACCGCAATATCGTTACAAAGCATACATCATACCAGTCACAAGCACAACAACAGGCCATGTGCCCTTCCACGGCAGAGCCGTAATCGATGAGCCGGAAATCGAAGGGTCCGCTGATGTGGTACCGTTCTCAAGAGTACCATTGACATACGCCGTCTCGTGTGTTCCGTTCTGGAGAATGGTCACAGCGCTGGAGTTTCTGGGAGGGTCTCCAATGAGCTCGTTCATAAACGTCGAGTTGTTGTTGTCGTCGCATCCACACTCGCTATATTGTTGGCAATAGCAAATCACGTTCATGGTATAATTGGCCGTGTTGTTCTGGGCGTCGTGGTTGACTGGGGAGTGATAGTAGTACGGCGCAGCGTAAGGATATCCATAATAGCCATATGGATAACTAAATGCAACCGCTGCTGCGAGGCCGAGAGCAGCTCCCCCGAAGAGGTACGGGGTGATGCCGGACGAGGATCGACTACCTGCAGTATAGGGAGTTGTCGCGCCACCGGCGTAGTAGTTTCCACCTCCATAGGATCTCGATGTCCCTGATCCTGCCTTCGTTGCGCCTCCGGAGTTACTATTTCGGTCAGCATCGTTGTCAAACAACTACATGTGAATGGATGTGTTACCTTGATGACGAGGTACTGCCCGACGAGGAGCCTGCACCAGATATTTTGTTAGAACTTGAACTTGAACTTGAACTGCCACTGCCTTTGGAGACACTTGAATCAGAGCCTGAACTAGTTCCAGAAGAGCCTCCTGAGGAGCCTCCTGAGGAACCAGTCGATCCAGATGAACCAGAACTGGAGCTTCCACCTTTTGAACCGCTCGAACTTGAGCCAATAGAACTTGAACTCCCACCTTTTGAGCCACTTGAGCCGGAGCCACTAGATCCGGAGCTGCCAGACGAGCTGCCAGAACTGCCAGAACTGCCAGAACTAGAGCCGCCCGAGCTTCCACCTGAACTACCACTTTTACCACCCCCTCCACCGCGTCGCTTCTCTAGATCGGCGACATCGGGAATGACTGCCGCTGCAAGCGCCTCTCGCTCTTCGAGAGATATCAGATCCGTTCGCGGGACCGCGAGCGACGATGCGATAGACGAGAGAAGGAGGACACTCGTTACTAACGACGTCTTCATGTTGATATGATATGAAACACACAGGATGCTCGCAATCAAGCGATGTCTCTGAAGGATTAATTTATTATGGTGATGCGGATGAGTCAGAGGATATGGACAGGGGTTATATACTCTTAAAGAAAAGGGAAGAGGCAAAACAGGACGATGCGTGGTGAAAGAGAGTTTACATCATTGAAGCTAGGCAGGAGATGGCGCCCAATGGGGGAAAGCGCGGCCGCAGAGTTTAGTTTGAGCCACGAGAGGGCCTGAGGCTGAGCGAAGTCTGCCTGAAACTCTTGGCGCTGATTGGGCCCAGATTAGATTGACTGAGCACTGCCTCTTTAACAACCTCGCTCGGTGCGTATTCAATGAACTAGCGATATGCTGTGTACTATACGCACAAAGACAAAGACAAAGACAGTTACGATGACAGTGAGATGACAGCATCCGGACTAAGTCGACCGGCCCTTCACCAATGGCCGGTACACAGGATCCCACATCTGCTCACGAATCCATTGCTCCAATTCCTGGTCATCCTCTGGAATACCCTTTTCCTGGGCCAATTCCTCCTCTACAGCAGCTCGAATAACAGCTTTGGCAATGTGAACGCTGATTTCGCGCACATCTTCAACATCCAGTAGAAGAGGCTTGTTGGGGTCCTGCAGCGCAGGCGATTGGGCTGCTAGTGCCTTCACCGCTGCCACCAGCATTTTGTCCGATAACAGACGGCTTTGACTCAGCACCGCGCCTAGGCCAATTCCAGGGAAGCAGGTGGAATTATTGCATTCCGCTTATCCGACTATTAGTTTTGAGTCTATAGTTGGTTTGAGAAAAAGAGACGCACCAATTTCTTTCTTTATGCCATTGTGCTCAACAGGGGGGAACGGGCTGCCGGTTGCTATTAACGCCTTTCCATCCGTCCATTCATTAATATCCTGCGGTTGCGCTTCGTGTAGTCGTGTTGGATTACTCAATGGGAATACGATTGGTCGATCAACATGTTTGGCCATTTCTCGGATGACATCTTCGGAGAAAGCTTTTGGTTTTGTTGATGTCCCGATCAAGACATGTGGTTGGACCTTTTTAACCACATTATACAGTTCGGTTTGGTTGTGGTCTTCCCATTCAGAGTCTTCGCGCGCGTAGGGGATTTGTGCTGGTGTTAGTTTGTCCCCGTGTGATTTGAAAAGGAGACCTGGTTTGTCGATGCACCTGTACAACATCAGAGTAAGTCTGAAGAGTGGACGGAATGCGGGGTTTACCATATATGCTTAGCAGCCTCTTCCTTTGACTTGCCGCTCTCAGTGGCAATGGCATCTCTGATTTGATCAGCTATACCGGTGCCTGCGGTACCAGATCCAAAGATGACAATTCGTACATCCCCAAGTTTTACTTTGCTGACATGCAAGCCAGCCATGAGGGCTGCGAGGGTTACGCAGCCTGTGCCCTGAACATCGTCATTGAAACAGGCAATTTGCGGGCGGTACTTTTCTAGGAGTCGTCTGGCGTTCTTCAGGCCGAAATCTTCACTGTTGAGAATTAGTCTAGGCGGTGATTCGTAGATCGGAAGTACTTGCAAGTGGATATATGCATTAGGAAAAATCTTTCTTGCACTTGTGACGAATCGGTCCACGAATTGGTCATATTCCTCGCCTCTGACTCTGTTATGTCGGAGGCCGAGATATAGCTCATCTTTGAGGAGGTTCTCGTTCTTCTTCAATTAGCTAGGCCAATACATAAAAAGGGGCACGTACGTCCGTCCCACAATCAAGAACCACCGGGAGTTGCCTTGCAGGGTGAATACCCGCACACAGAGTCGTCAAGACAAGTTTCGCGACTGATATCAAGACTGATCCTACACCTTGATCGCCAATGCCTAGAATCTGTCAATCATTAGTCAGCTTTCACTTATGCAAAGGTGTCTTGTCGAACCTCCTCTCCATCCGTCACGACAATATAATCTACATCTTCGTTCGTCCCATTGTCCGTAAACTGTTTCAAATCATGGTCAATCCGGTCGACATCATGAATATTCAAAAAACAGCCCTCTGGTTTGCGAAAGATACGCGAGTAATTCTGAATTGCATCGCCTTCGGTCGGTGTATAGATTACACTAAACATTTCTTTGAGATGGTCTGAAATGAGCTGTTATCCATCAGTTGAGCGCTCTATAATATTCAGAGAACCAGCGAAGGCAGTACCCGATAATACAAAACCTCATTCTGCGCCTTCATACTCGCCATAAAGGTATTCTTGGCCAAATCATCCGGTTGACTAGAGTACTGCTGATAGGCCCGTTCCACCTGTTCATCCAGGGTCTGGATGTTGGGCGGTAATAGACCGTGCAGACCAAAGTCATGGCGTTCTTGCGAGGGGAAGGCTGATCCTTTGTTGAAGTAGGAATCCTGGAGGAGGGCGTGGCCCTGCAAAAGTATTAGATGTCATTAGGATTTCTGGAGCAATTGAGTATACTCACTTCGAGCCCGCACTCCAAGGGCTTCGAGGCTGAGCGGGGTAGGTGTGCGTACTTGTAAGTCATGTTGGCAATGAGCTACCAGGGTTGTTCTTGCAATTGAGTATATCGAGTAGAAACTCTATAGAGCTAGAGTATGAATCTAAGAGACGATAGGATAATTCAAATACAAAGTAAGCAATTTGTTGCCAAGTGTTGGCAGAAAAATAGCCAATTGGCCAATGACGTAGGGAGGCGTCACATGTTTATTTCTCCGCGTATTTTCTCTTGCGATACCACACACTGTATGCACAGAATCATAATACACCAGTATCAACCAGCCATTTTATATAGTACCCAATGCATTGATGGCATGAGGGCACGAGGGCAATCAAACAAGCCAAGTTTCGCAGAGTAATGTGGAAAGTTACACGACAGAGACAGAGTGGGATTCTTAGTCAGCGTCATGAGTCATCTTCCGTAATTTGTCATCAGGTGCTGTGCTCCTGCCGCTTTAAATGCCTCCTTGCGAACGCCAACAGTCACGTAAGCCGGGGTACATGCAGCCAATAGAAGGCGAAAGAGCCAGCCGAGGACATCGCTGCTTTACTCTCCCTAATTTGTCAACCTATAAGTAATAAGGACCCGGTGGATCCCCAGGTGAATCATTATTCTCTTCTAAACATTCCCTCCATTGCAGTCCACTCAGCATCATGCCCCTCTCTCCAATTGACTTGATCTCTTCCTCCTCCTATCCTATCCCAGCACAACTAGACCGACGGCAGAGAGCTGCTGCTAACTCGAACGTTCTCTACGGCGGTCTGTCATTGCTGCCTGCAACGCCAACAATGACTCCGGCAAGGACCCCGACAGATGATAAACTCAAAACAAAAAGGAGCACAAATAAAAAGAGTTCCCACAAGTCCGAAGATGACAATAAAGTATCCAAAAGGAAACGAGGCCGGCCTCGCGTACTGGACAAAGATGAGAGTGCCGCTGAGGTTTGTCTCCTTAAAGCCCTCTCGTGAAATAAATATTGATTGCTGTGCGTAGAGACGAAGAACACAAATCAGACTTGCTCAACGGGCATACCGCTCCCGCAAAGAAGCCACCATCTCATCGCTCAGCAAAAGACTTTCCGAGCTTGACGCCGCTATCCGAGACATGAATACATCCGTGGGAAACTTTCGCAACGAATTGATGGGTTCGGGTTTCTTGCTGCAACAATCCCCTTTGACGTATGACTTGCAAAGTCTGGTGCAAAAGTCAGATGCACTTGTGAAGCTTTCTGCTGGAAATGAGGAATTCGAGTCTGCTAATACGTCGCCCATGGATGAGACTGTGAGTAACAATTCTTCTTCGTTAGAGGCCGGTGATGCATTATTTGTCGATCAGTCGCCGGAAATCACTGAGAATCTGGACGAGTTCAATTTTCCTCTATACACCTCTACCGACAATACATCGTCTATAAACTTCGACTCTCTCTTCCAGGGTTATGACTTGCACAGTGTCCAGCAGCCTCAACAGGCACCTACTACATTGACAGAAAACACCAATACGCAACTCGTGCCATCCTCCTTTGCAGAGCCATTCCTGCAAGACCTTACCAACACAAACACAAATTCAACCTCATGGCTCCAACATAACACCATCCCCCCGCCATCAACATACAGCTTCCACGAATCCTCATTCGCGCGCCGTCTACGCAGACAATGCGCCGAATACGGGTACCGAGTACTCACAGACCCCAACAGCGATCCAAAAGACGTAATCCGCATATACCGGTTCTCATTATGCTTCAAGAACAAAGACGCACTAATAGACCGATTCTGGAAAGCGATAACCTCCTCTTCCTCCACCACCAGCGCGACCCCAGCAGCAGCATACACCCTCGGAAACGCAGGCATCCACTACCCGCGCCCCCAACAACCCATCCCAGAAACGACGCTCTCCTCACCAACAGAATTACACCCCATAACAAAATTCATCGGTCCCTGGGCCTTCCATCAAGCCGAAGCGCCGCACGAGTACACCTCCATCGACGAGATTGTCTCCGCGCGAGGGATGGCCGGCGACTGGTTCGATAGTAACGATGTCGAGGGCTATCTACGCGAAAAGGGGATTCAGGTTGATACGCAGGCTAGTTTTGTCACGTTGCCGGATGATGTTCCTTCTTCTTCTTCTTCTTCTTCTTCGACTCAGCAATTAGAGGATCTCGAGAAAGGGAAACAGGGTCCGACAACGGCGGGGGATGAGTTGATGATTGATCCGTCGCTGGAAGCTATGACAGCGCCGTCGACGACAACGACGACAACAACCACAGAAACGCAGGATTCGCCAAAGGTAGTAAATACGGAAATAAATAAAAACACGGGACAGCAATCAACGCGCATATTTGATGTGGACATGTTCCTCACTCGTGAGTCTCCTCCCTCCGCCCTCCCCCCATCCCAGAGATGCTAGATTATCTAACGATGTAAATAGAACTTATATACAAAGCAGTCTGTCTCGGCGAAAAGGCGGGTTATCGCAAACAGGATGTCGAGGATTGTTTGAGGGTTGCTTGTTATGCCGTTGCTTGATCGTATCTATACCCATGGAATGAATATTAATGATTTTTAAGTGACAAGGGAATTCATTCAGTTGTATATTATTCAGGTCATGAGTTAATTTTCCATTATGATAAATTAGGTAGCTAATGAACATCTCCAGAGAGTAAGTCTCTTCGTTTTTGATTAATAGTCGTTATTGTCCATCTATTATTTCCATTTCGTGATTCGTTATTCGTTGATGTGTGTCATAACATGGTCATTCAAAGTCGAAGAAATAAGAACCAAAAGTACAGTAATATGAGGAGAGTGCAAAACATCAAATGCATGGTAAAGTGTAAGATCAATGATGCTTCTCGATCAAATGAACCATCGTGGTCCAACTAGCACAGCACGATTTGGCCATCTCATGCTTACACCACGAACACTTGACGGTAGCCTTGGGCGAAGACGATGGTCCGGATGAAGACGACGTCTCGGAGAATATAGACTGCGGCTTTGATCCCGACGATTTCGCGGAACGTGCCTGGCTAGACGATCTGGAGGATCGTGAACTCGACGGCTCTGGGAGTCCTGAGAACAATAGACATTCTGGAATCACCATCTGTGCGTACATGCCAGACGGCACATCATGCCAGTAGTTGCAGTGGCAGCAGACAACAAAGATCTTGGCCAAATATTTGTCGTGTTTTGGGGACATGGTATTTCGTGGGATTTCTTTTTTGCTGGTATTGCTCTTAGTGCTGATGGATGTGGTTTCGAAATTGGTGGTGGAAGCATTGGAGCTAACTGGGGTTGCTGGTTCGCCTAGTGCTGAGAATGTGGACGACCCATAAGATGAAGATGATGACGATGACGGCGTTTTGGTATGGTGTGGACGAGGAGACATTGTCTTCAATGGTCGTAGATTCTTGATTCGTTCATCGCGCTTGTTAACCGGCTCAACTGCATCTAGAGTGTGGCTAGAAGCTTGCTCAGGGGTGTTTGATGCCTCTGGAAATGTGACTGCCTCCATAAGAGACGTGATACTGTCGTAATTCGCCTGTTGTGCGGGAACTTCTGAAGGACTGTACCTGGGCAAATTGTGATGGGACGGATCCTCCTGCATTGGCGATGATGCCCTGTCTCGGGTTCGACCCTCCTCCACCTTTGACCGGCCAACCCGTAGAGAAGCAGGAATCATGGAATCATCGCCAGTGGTGTCTATACTGCCTTTTCTCTGCTCCACGCCCGCGGTAGGAGCAGGGTTGAAAGACATGGCAGATTTATCAGCAGCTGTATGATAGAAGGGACTGCCAACTCTTCGAAGTGTAGGAGTCGCCGGCGCTGGGGGAAGGTCTTTCATCACGGCGTAATCATTCTTTTGTTGTTCTCTCTGTGTATTTGTTGTTGTGTTACTCCTGATTCTATCGTAACCATATTCCTGGGGTGGTGCAGTCTGTTGATTCGCATATGGCACCACGTCCTCGTCTCTAGCGTTATTCGACACACTACCACGCCGACTGTGAATGCGCGTGGAAATATTCGATAGTAGTGGCACATTTGGCAATGTCGGAGTCTGTGACGATACGCTCGTATCTCTGCGTCCATTGCCTGGCTGCTTCTTGACTAGACGACGCGAGCTTCGACGATCTGAAGACGGTGCTCTACTGTTGGTTCGATCAACCGACTGAGACCGTCTAAAGGCGTTTCTCCATGATGACGTAGGACGCTCTTGCTGAGTCTCTGAGTATAGTGGAAGGGCATCAATTGGGAAGCCGATGGTGGTTACTGGTGGCTGCGATTTGACCTCTTCTGTAACGACTGCACTCTGAGGCCGTCGTGAGGTGAAGGAGAACCTTCTTGAGCGTCTGGGCTGGGAGACTTCAGCCATTGCGAGCTGTTGTTGGATTTACAAAACAATTGAGTGAGGAGTGAGAGGTAGAAGATGGAGAAGACGGGGGAGAAATTCCTGGATTGGCAAGAAAGATAAATACAGCAGGAGCCCGCCCACTCTCTGTCAATGGGGCAACCGCCGGGCAACCACGGCTTTATGTCAACGGGCAATCATGTCTATGATCATATGGAATTCTCGATCAGCCCTCACTTTACAGTTTTTTTTCCTTCTTACTCTACTATGTATGCGCATGTCTCAGTTCATGCTGGCCAGTCGATCCCATCGCCATGTCAACTAGGCTGCTTCGAGTATAATTTGCCCCTCCGACACGATCTGTTGGGTCTAGACAGCCAGATGGGAGGGCAGATCAAGCGAGAATGTCGAGATGATATCAGAGAGAGTGGGATGAGCTGTCTCAGTCGGGATGCAGCCTCGAAACCTGGCCAATCGATGCGTCTTGGGGACAGAGTGTCGCTATTGGCTGATGGCTGCTTACATAAACACAGAACAATCTTGGCGGGGCCTGGAAGCCTTCCTGATAAGGCATCATCGATAGCTGGCCAATGACAGCCCTTGGATTTTGGTGCTTGTCTCTGATTGGTTCACGAGAGGTCGCGTTATGCAATTGTGCATCCCGGGGCCTTGGCTGGGGCTTGGCGCATTCTGGAGCGGAAACGTGACGCCGATGAACCCGCACATTCGTTGCGAGAGGTTGACCTGGAGGACACATGACCACTTGCTTCAAGCAGTATAACGCAAACAACACAACAGACATACCACATACCTGACATGTCCAAATACCGACATACAAACAAACAAACATACCGAATGCCCAGCAGCTTGCAACAAGGTGATTGTCAGCTCATTACGCATGTATTAGCCGTCCATTGTTATCGCATGCCTGATTGGCGTTTTCGCTGCTTTAAATCAGGAAACGAACACTGCCCAGACCCACTCACAGCTTGGTCGGGGCGGCCCTAAACTCTTTGTAGCTCTAGTGGGGCTTGTCCGACCAATCGTGCTGCTGGGCCGGATCAGATTCGATGAATTGATGACCTAATCCGGACTAGCGCGCGGTGGTTACCGTAAATTACCAAAGTACCAAATACGTGACACGAGTCCCTATCGCATCGCATCGCCACTGACGCTGTGTTGGTACAAGCTTACTGATACGATACGTACATGCCTACAGAAGGATCCCCCGTCTCAAAAGACGGTCGGTCTCTCTCTCCTTCCTTTCTTGTTCAACCCTCGTGGGCTTGCTTTTCTTTTCCCATTTGTCTTTTGACTTCTATCAAGCCTCTTTTCTTTTTCCCATCGCGTTATTCACCCTGGATTCCAACACCTCCCCGGCTACTACTGGTGTCGCTACTGCATCGACATCGATGAACGAAACTGACGAACCACCTATAGACCGTCTCGGTATAAGGGATCGAATACACTCTTATGTCACCAACATCCTCCCTCATGGCACCAGCTCGCGCCATGATACTTCCATTCTGCCTATAACCAACCAACAACCTAAGAATCAAGATGGCCTACACCCGTCTACTGGTCCAGGTCCAACTGGGCCAGCCCAACAACAACACTCCCAGCATGTCACGTACGATACTTCCACGACTAGAGCGATTTCCGTGGATACCCACGATGGAGAGAAGACATCCGCCCTAGATTCTGATGAGCCCAAGCCTGGTTTCTTTACCAAGGCTTGGACCTCCGTCAAGCTCATTATACTATCAAGCTGGGTCAACTGGTTTCTCCTCTTTGTGCCTGTGGGTATCGCCTTGGGCGCAGTGCAACGCTCAACAGGAAACGACGGTCCTATCTCACCCACTGTGGTGTTCTCCATCAACGCCGTTGCCATTATCCCCTTGGCATGGATGCTCGGATACGCGACCGAATGTGTTGCTGCGGACATGGGCGACACCATTGGTGCTCTTTTGAATGTCACCTTTGGAAACGCCGTAGAACTTATCATCTTTATCATTGCCTTAGTGGCAGATGAAATCGCAATTGTGCAGGCTTCTTTGCTTGGCTCGATTCTGGCTAATTTGCTACTCATTCTCGGCATGTGCTTTCTTTTCGGAGGTCTTCGTTTCCGTGAACAGTTGTACAATTCTGCTATTACGCAAATGAGTGCATGTCTGTTGAGTTTGAGTGTGATTAGTCTACTTCTACCTGTAAGTCATTCTCGTATATCGAAAAGTCTGTTGCCTGACAGTTTAGACTGCTTTTCATGCATCTTTCAGCACCATTGCCAATGCAGATGCAGCCGTCCTCAAGGTTAGCCGAGGTACTAGTGTAGTAAGTTATCTGATCCTAGTACTATCGTTAGGAGTACTGATCATAGCAGGTCCTTCTTTTGGTCTACATCTTGTACCTCCTCTTTCAACTGAAATCTCACTCGTACATCTACGAAAGTACCCCTCAGCACGTCATTGATGAAGAGTCGCATCCTGGTGTGCTTGCAGACATTCTGAATTCGTCTTCAAGCTCCGAGTCATCCAGTGATGACGACAGTGATGCCAGCTCGGGATCACACACGACTGTCAAGAGGATTAGACGTGCTCTGCGCAAGAAGCGTAGACGCAAGTCTAGCTCTGCCTCTAAGGATACTACCTCGGCCCCATCTTTACCTTCATTCATACGCACTACATCCTCTAACTCACAAGTGATCGACGACACCTCAACATATTCTCCCAATGCCAAACGTAGTGGTCAGGAGGCAGTCACTCCAGAGCAAGAACGTCCTCAGTTGAGCACGGAATCTTCCAGCGAGGTGACAACTCGCGACTTCACTGTCGATAAAGACAGCCTGACAACAGAAGAGAAGAAACGAAAGAGTTCACGATACACCCGTTCCAGAGACCAGAAGCGCCGAAGTTCCGAAGATATCATTGAAGAGGGCGTACCTTTTCCTCCTCTCGGAGGCGAAGCAGAGGGTACTGTTTCAAAACGGCCATTCAATATACGCAATATTGCATACAAGCCAGCTCTGCCACGTGTGCTGACACCAAATGTGTTCAGCTCATCACAAGCACAACCCGGTTCAACGGCTGCACCAGCGCCTGGAGTCGGTGGTAGCAACCGCCTCCGTCGTACCAGTTCCTTGCCAGATCGTCTGAACAAGACTGTACCTGGTACAGCAGCAGTAGCAGTGGCTACAGCAATACCTTCTGCCCAGCCTTTGCCGCATCTTGTTTCGAAGAAGAGGGTAGTTGAGGTCAAGGACGATCCTGAAGAAAAGCCAAAATTAGACCGTGTTACGGCTATTGTTCTATTACTTGTCACCACTGCTCTTGTAGCGGTGTGTGCCGAATTCCTCGTCGATTCTATTGACTATCTGGTTAGTACCACTGGAGTTAGCGAGGCATTCATTGGATTGATTATTCTTCCGATTGTCGGTAATGCTGCCGAGCACGTTACTGCGGTTACAGTCGCAAGCAAGAACAAGATGGATCTTGCTATTGGTGTTGCTCTAGGTAGTAGCATTCAAATTGCGCTGTTTGTCACTCCGGTCATCGTCCTTCTCGGCTGGATCCTGAATACCGAGATGTCGCTTTACTTTAGTTTGTTCGAGACAGTTTCTCTGTTTGCATCTGCTTTCATTGTCAACTATCTCATGCTGGACGGTCGCAGTAACTACCTTGAAGGTGCATTGCTTATTGCGGCCTATGTTATTATCGCTGTATCGGCATACTTTTATCCTCCGTGCGAGAGCACGAGCACTTTGAATGGTGGAACGATGACTGGTCAGTGTTAATTTACACGCGGGACTTGAGCTCAGACTTGCGGTGAGACTTGTCTGATTTCATCAAGTTCATTTTTAGGTCAATCAGGTTAATGGATTTCCGGGGTTGCAATCAGAATGATGCGCAGTTGTTTTTCGGCTTATTGAATTAGTAGTTTGTTGTTTCGGTAGTTGCATGTTTCGGCTATCAAATTGAATTCAGTAAGCCGCCTATTTTACTATTAAATTTGTTCCTTTAAATGTAGTCAATAGGAATCTCGTCGTAAAAGTGTTGAGCGTATCTGGGCACAACTCTTGCACAGCCACAACAGGAACCTTCGTCTGAATACCACAGGCATCATCTCTATATCAAAGCTGCGCAACAAAGAACATCTGCCTGTCAACACGTCATTCATTGCTTTACCGCTTTATAAACCCTTCACTTACCTAACCTCTTTCTCTCCAACGACACATTACTCTTAAGAAATCAAAAGAATACCCAAATGTATAGACCACCTCCCGGTCCACCACCAGGCTGGACTCCCCAGCAGCAAGATCAAACGTACAGACCACCCCCAGGCCCACCACCAGGCTGGACGCCTCAACGGCAGGATGAGGCCTACGATAACCCCCCTCCATATCACAATTGGCAGGAACAAGTGCCTGATACATCGATGTTACCGCCTCCGCCGGCGATGTCGAGATTTGAATCTGAGACGGGGAATGCGTCGGGTGACGATGCTGGTTGTTCCCCTCTTCTCTGTGTAGATGAATGAACGATATACTGATGTGATATAGATCGTGCAAAGGAGTTTTGTAATGAGAGGCCATTATGGCGGCCTGTCAGGGTATGTTTTACGTCTACATGTCTACAAATCTTAGACTCCGTGTTCACATATGGAAAGCCCTCGGAACCAATCTACGCAAGCACTCAATCCGGCGACATTCGTCCCGGCCAACCCATCGAATACCGGGGTAAACTCGACACACCCGGTCGCGGTCTCTGGCGCATCAACAGCGACAAAAACTGTCGCGACTGTTGCATCATCTCCCTCTTACCATTGTACTACGCTATGCGGGACTCACCCATGATCACCGAGCGTACAGAGACAATCTACTTCGAAGTTACGATCAAAAAATTCCATCGTCGACCCTTTGGCGATGATGACAGTGGGTTTTCTTTAGGTTTTGTAGCTCAGCCGTACCCATCATGGCGCTCGCCGGGCTGGGATCGAGCGAGTGTGGGAGTCTTTTCGGACGATGGATGTAGATTCGTGAATGACAATCTCGGCGGGAAGGAGTTTACGTCTGCGTTTCGCACGGGGGAAACTGTTGGGATAGGTATGAGGTTCAGTCTGCCTGCTACTGCTACTGCTACTGGTGCGCAGCAGCAGAAACCAGATGTGAGGGTCTTCTTCACGAGGAATGGTGCTGAAGTCGGAGGGTGGGATTTGCATGAGGAGTTGGATTCAGAGGCTGAGGGTGTGTATGGCCTGGAAGGTGATTTTGATCTTTATGCTGCTGTGGGCATTTTTGGGGGTGTGGAGGTCGATGTTGAGTTTGATCGGGCGAGTTGGTCGTTTAGACAACAGTAAGAAGCTGTAGTCGTAAAGTTGCTTGGAAGTAAAGGGAGGTTGTCATCCCCCCCCCACCTCTAGCTAACTACATAAACCACCTCGGCGCAAGACGGACTATCCTCTTTATTTACTAGACCAACTCTTTATCAATCCTCTTTGCAAAATACTAACTACTGTGATTTCTCACTCCTTCTTTTATACATTCGAGTAGAATAATATTTATATATCGCTTGGTTCATACAGAAATGACACGCAATGCCTCGCCACAGGAAACATTCCAACGCTTCCTCGACGTCCTCCCTGCCGGACCGGAATCAGGTCAGCATTGCATGTGCTTCGGATTAGTGTTCCACGAACTGATTTCTGGGCTAGGAGCTTGAGAGTATGTACGACTATCTGGCGAAAGTGATTTTGATCGGACCTAGTGGGACTGGCAAGTATGTTACTCATTACTCCAAGTAACTTACTAAACGTGCATACTGACGATAACAGGTCATGTCTACTCCATCGCTTCGTCAAGGATGAATGTACGTCTCCTTCGATTCGCAGATCAAACGATATTTCATACTAACGATAGATAAACAGGGCGAGTCCTCTCCTCGCAAACAATTGGCGTCGAATTCTCCTCCAAAATCGTCAAAATCGGCACCGGCTCGCGGCGCAAACGCATCAAACTCCAACTCTGGGACACCGCAGGCACAGAACGGTTTCGCTCGGTATCGCGATCTTACTATCGGGGAGCTGCGGGGGCGGTGTTGGTCTATGATATCTCGTCTTATACTTCGTTTGCCGCGCTGTCGACCTTTTTGATGGATGCGAGGGCGTTGGCGTCGCCGAATCTGACGACTATTTTGGCCGGGAATAAGGCGGATTTGTTGGCGGATGATGATCAGACTGAGATTCTGGACACGGAGGACGAGGACGTACCGTCGTCTACGTCCATGGCGAATAGTGTGTCGAGTAGCAAGAACTCATCATCGTACATGTTTGATGGCGTTGGCGGAAAAGGAGGAGCAGGCTCCTTACGCTCCATGACAAGCACAAACTTCGCAGCCGGCACGAGACTAACAGCAACAACGAGCTCGCACGGTCGACAGGTCAGCGACCTCGAAGCTATCGAATGGGCGACCCGGTCCAATATCCCCGTCGCCGTTGAAGTGTCTGCATTCTCTGGCCAGAATGTCGATGAGCTGTTTACTCGTCTTGCGAGGATTATACTTACCAAGATCGAGCTCGGTGAGATCGATCCGGATGATCCGCAGAGTGGGATTCAGTATGGTGATTCGGGTGCGTGGGGGATGACGATGAGTGATGCCGCGAGTGTGAGGAGTGGGTTGACTGTTGACGACAGTAGTAGTCAACTGCACGGTAGGAGGAAGAGGGGCGGGAAACGAAATAATAATGGTTCATGGGGGGAATGGGGAGATGTTTTCCGAATACAGGGTTCTACTCGAGGGGGTTGTTGTTGATTAGTTCTTGACCGTTGGCTGTCTGTTTTCTCGGCGTTTACATCCGTTCATTTCATTTTGTCATATACCCCTTCACAGTTGGTCTACTTTGTCGTCTGCTTCGTTGGAGATTCTATTACTATTCTACCGCTAATCAACACCTTGAACAAATATTTACGTATTATATAGTAGGCTCAGTCAAGTCCCGCGATAATAGTCTTAATACCCTTGCCCGCCTTGACATCAACATACGCCTGCTCAGCATCCTCAAACTTGAACTCGCCCGTAATCAACTCCTTGACACTGATCTTGCCCGTAGCCACCAACTCAACAGCAAGCTTGTAATCTCCACTTCCGTATCGGAAACTACCCTTGAAGTTCAACTCCTTGCCACAAACCGCCATGATGGGGAAGTTCATTTCTGATTTACCCATACCAGCCTGCACGAATGTGCCGCCGGTCCGGAGGACGTGAACACCAGTGTGAATAGCGGGCTCAGCGCCGGATGCTTCTAGTACAACATCTGCGCCGGCGAGGATGTCGTGCTCCTCCTTGAGGCGGTTTGCATTCTCCTCTGCGGATACCCTGGCCGGCTGGAACGTGCCGTCTGCAATGTACTTCTTTGCGAAATCCAATCTGGTTTGCTGGATATCGCTGACGATAACCTTGCTTGCGCCGAATGCCTTTGCGACAGCACAGCACAACAGACCAACGGGACCAGCACCGAATACAACCACCGAATTTCCCGGTGCAATATTACCCTGCTTTGCAACGTGAACCGCAACACCCAACGGCTCAATCAACGCACCTTCCTTGAGCGGAATCGACTCAGGCAACTTGTAACAAAAATCCTCCGGCAATCTATAGTATCTCGCCAAGGTTCCATCGTAAGGCGGCGTAGCGGCAAAGGCCATGTTGATACACAAATGATATTTACCGGATTTGCAAGGTTCGCATCGTCGGCAGGGGATACCGGGTTCCATGGCGACCCGGTCGCCGACTTTGAGGGTGGTCACTTTGTGGCCGACTTTGCTGACGATGCCGGATGATTCGTGGCCGAGGACCATGGGCTCGCGCACGACGAAGGAGCCGATTGCGCCGTGTTCCCAGTAGTGCACCTGTCAGTTAGTTAGTAGGTGATATTAGACATGGTGATGGGGGTTGTTGCTTACGTCGCTCCCACAGATTCCGGTGTATTTGACGTTGATGAGGACATCGTAGGGGTCAATGATTTCGGGGATTGGGCGTTCCTCGAACTTGACCTTTTTGATGCCTTCGAGGACGAAGGAGAGGTTCTGTTGTACGTAGTATGTCAGTTAGTATATACCTAGTATACCTAGTAACCATATACCTAGCCGGTTGACTAGAGGAGAGACCTGCCTTGGTATCCGTGAAAGACATTGTGGGTGTTGTTCTTACAGAAGAGGAAGATGGATAGAGAGTACAGAGGAGAAAAAAAAGAAGAATAAATAAAAAGAAAATCAATTGATGTAACAAATTTTCAGGTCATGTGTATGCTCCATGAGTTGTTCTGGATCAATTGGATCCCCTCATAGGCCATGCGGGGAAGGCGAACAGCCAACTTTTGCTCTCAAACCACCTGGCAAAGCACCAAGTGGATAGCGTCTCTCAGATCCGACTCTTCTAGACATCCATTAGGTAGTTGTCCAGTTCCACAGAGCGACAGACGTACAACTCACCGGCCTAAACTCTGTCGCTATTTAACCGCGCTGGCCTGCTGAGTTGGGCATATTATCCGCCGCGTTACGCAGAAATTACGATTTAGCCGGTCCTACTCGGCTGACCTTCCTTTCTTCTTGGTCTGGCATCGTGAAAGAATAAAATGTGTGAGAATCTCATTCATGTCAAACGTATGTACATACATATCACATGAGACAGCAGGCATCTCATATAGCACTGACACAGAAGCAAAAGACTAAGAGGAAGGAGGCTGTGGGAATGAATCCAAAACCTTCTCCGGCCCATTGATCGTAAATTCTGCGGTTGGATAGTGCTGGCCCACATCTACTTCCAGAGTGTACGATCCAGGATAAAGGACCAAATCCCCATTGGTAGCTGTTCGTGCAATGGAACCAAGAGTGACATCAATACTCACGGCGCGAGTCTCTCCAGGCTTGATCGAGGATGCTCGCGCATAGCCGACCAATGTCTTGATAGGATACGGTTTAGGGCCTGCGTTATCCGTGGAGGCAAAGACTAATGTGACGAAGTCCGATGTGACTTTGCCGGTATTCTTGACATTGACATGAAAGCTGTCAAAGAGAGCAGTGTCCTGGTACTTTGATTTCGAAGCCTTTGCGACGAGAGATGCCGTGTTGTAAGGGCCAGGTTTCTTGTCGGCCCATGAGACGTCAAAGGTTGTATAGTGCAGACCAAAGCCGAAGGGGATTACTGCGTCGTCGTACCAGCGGTATGTACGTCCCGGGGTACTACCATTTGAACGCAGCGACATGTCCGTCATTGGAATTGCATCAGTGTAGTTTGCCGGATATTGTGTCACGGGGAGTCTTCCGGCAGGAGCAGATTGGCCCGTGAGAATGTCAAACACGGCCTGACCTCCGGCCTGGCTTGGGTAGCCACACCACAAAAGAGCATTCACATTGTCGTTTTGGAGAAGTGCAGAGTCGTCTAGCTGTCCACCGCCAAATTGTAAGACAACAAGCGGTTTCCCGACTTGAGAGAGCTGATCAATCAGTTGGAGCTGGTTACCAGTCCAGGCAATTGTGTCTCTATCCATTGCTTCAGCTTCGATTGAGTTGTCGATACCTCCCGCGTAGATGACTACGTCTGCTGTCTTCGCGGCGGCTACCGCAGCAGCGAATCCAGATGTATCAGTCGAATTAATGCCGGTGCCAGTTTCATATTGAACGGTATATCCCATCTGCTCAGCACCCCATACCAGTGTTCGGATATATTCCGGAGTGCCGTAGTAATTCCCCTGAAGCTGGGTAGTAGCATTGGCATAGGGGCCAATCAACGCAATTGTCTTCACATGCTCAGATAACGGCAGGACCTTTTTGTGGTCATTTTTCAAGAGCACGATGCCCTCGACAGCGGCACGGTTGGCCAGCTGCTGTGATGCAGTAGTACCCACATCTGACCATCCGAGGGTACTATATTGTGAATCCTCTGAATCAACCCACCCAAGTCGGACTAGAGAAGCATAGAGCTGAACCAAAGCCGAGTCTAAAGTGGCGTTTTGGAAAAGACCCTGGCCAGCGGCGGCGGCAAGATTGTCTGACATTGTGGTGCCACAATCCAGATTTGTACCGGCATTGAGAGCGTCAGCAGCAGCAGCAGCGAGGGAACTTGTGTAGTGGTGGTCAGCGTAGATGTTGTCGATCGCATCACAATCTGAAGTCACCCAGTGGCCTGTCTGATTCCAGTTCCAATGATCACGAAGGATGGTATCTAACAGGTAGCTATCGGCGCAAGTTGGGATTCCGTTGACAGCATTATAGCTACACATGATAGCATCAACTTGAGCGTCGCGTGCACAGCTTTTGAAGGGGGGTAGATAGTATTCGGATAGATCCTGTGTGGAAATAATGGCATTGAAGCCGTATCGTGCATTCCCCTCCCAGTCCTCGATATCGTACCCTGCAAAATGCTTGCAGGTTGCCAAAACTCTGGGATTGGCAGGTCCAATTCCATTTTGGAGGCCATCGATCAGGTTATACACATAGCGAGCAATATGGTATGGGTCTTCACCGGGAGTCTCTTGGCCTCTACCCCAGCGTGGATCTCTGAAAGGATTGATATTTGGTGTCCAGAAGTCCAGACCGGCCTCCCCGTAGTTATTGAAGGCGCGACCCTCGATGCTAACGACAGTACCAACTTGTTTTATGAGAGCATCATCAAAAGCAGCTGACATGAGAATAGGCTGTGGGAAGGAGGTGGCGTAACTGAAGTTTCCTGAAGGTTGAAAATTGACGCCAGGAGAACCAGCAACACCGTGTAATGCTTCGCTCCACCATTGATATGCTGGTAATCCAAGACGGGCAGCCCCCGGTGACCCGTTTTGAGTGTTTTGAACCTTCTCTTCAAATGTCATGGCATCTACAAGGCCCTTTGCACGAGCGACAGGGTCAAGGGACGTATCGCAGATTGGATTACTGCACAAAGGGTCCATAGTGCAATTGGGCTTTACAGCACCGGAAAGAGGAACTGGGTCTGGACTAGGGTTGGAAATCTGGTAGATATCAACCCTGTATATACAGATATATATGATTAGCCATGTCAAGTACGGGGAGTATTTTATCGTCAACTAGTTTCACATACAGCCAGGTCCCTCCACAGATTTCGGAAGAGTTTCCAGAGCATGCCATAGTGCATGCACCATCGTCTTGTTTCTGTGCATCACTTCGAATGCTATTACCGCAGTAGCATTGACTAATTCCAGATTAGCTATTTCATATGGCACATGATTGATAGGACTCCACTCACCTCCCGTACTCTACTCCAGCATATGTAAACCCAGACAAGCCACAAGTATCAGCACATGTCTGAGGAGCGGTACCACCAGATGGAGTGGCTGAGCCTCCTTGTAGGATCCGCGAACTATCATCCGTGTAGCAACCTGTGAAAGAGATACTGGCCGAATAATTCTGGTTGACGGGAGGGAGACATGTTTTCTGTCGGGGCTTGATTGAGGGGATTGCGGTAGCTCCCAAGAGAAGTACGCTCCATGCTAGAAAGGCAGATCTAAGAAGCATGACTTTTGAAATATCCTTATTTGAGACCCAACTTTGCTCTTACCGGTTAGCGAAAAGCTACCTAGGTACATGTATCCTGGTTTACCTGCGAGGTACGGGATGGAACCTGTTTATATACCTACGTATACATCTATCTAATAGTAGCCTGGTTATAGATTGGTGGAAGTATGACATATTGGCTAATCACGCATCTTGCACCTGCACATAATTCCCCCCCAGCCCGGAGAATTTGATGTACGTAAAAGCGCAGGCAGGTCTTCCATTACTAGTCTTCCCCGCAAATCGGTTGTTTATGGTTACATATGGATAAATGTTGATTATTTCCCCGCATTATACTTAGCCGTATAGAAGCATGGGAAGCCAAATACCGGGATCTAGTGGCGAGCGCCCCTTCGTAATAGATCGACATCTAGGTTGTGTGAATTTAGCCAAAAGTCAATAGCCCAAAGCTTGTCTCAACACCTGCTTCTTGTAGTTAAAGGTGAGAGGACCGCGCGCCAACAGCTTCATATATTGCCTAGGTACCGCGAGTAATAGTGGTGAGTGACATGCCGCCGTTCAATCAATAGTATAAGCACGGCTAATTGCAAATAGCAACCTTCGAAATTCTTCATATTTGCCGAACAGTCTACGTACCTCTACTTATAGGCAAGAAAGCGGCATTTCCAAGGGGCGAAATGTATTGATTAGGACTCCAAACTATACCTAGGTACATCATGGATGAACTCCATTACATAGTGACTCTGAAGATGGGAAGCTGCTATCCGATCAATGCCCATGGGAGTTCTTGCAACTAGAAATAGTGTCTTTCGAAGATGGGGATCCCGGGACCAGCCACTCTCCAGCAGTGACTGTAGCAGCTGGCAATCCGTAATATCCTCCATTCATGAAAAGAATGACGCTCTCATTGGGCATCACTCTCAGGCCCCTTGTATAAGAGACACCAAGGCCAGTCTCCACTTCATCCCATGAATCCGGGTCGCCATTATTCGTATTGATGAACACCTGTGCATAGGTGGAATCACTGACTACAATAGTGCCATCGGGGCCGCCGGCAGGAGTCCAAACTGTATATGGACCCGCAGAGGAGATGGTACCTGTATTGCGAGCTTGCAGTAAATGAGAAGGGGCACTGCCGAAATCCAATGGACTGTCGGCAATTGAGTAATGTACCGCATACGGGGCGAGATCTCCCTGGGGAGCTAGACCGACTTCATGAGAGATCATCCATTTCCCATTTCCGATTTGCGCTACTGTAGCCATTCCAGGTCTCTGGGTGTAGTTGGCGAATGCCACGGCGTTAATGACTCCGCCCCATTGGAGAAGGTTGTGGCTTGTCTGTAACGAGAGTTTCTGTCCGTGAAGAGGGTCACGCTGGTCTGAATAGTAAACCAGTACTTGATTATCGTAGATGCCAATGAAGGGTTCCCAGACAGGGGTTGCTCCATTGTCAGTGTTTGGTGCTCCACCTGTTGCTACAACGGACACGAACTCCCAAGTCAATCTATTTAAAGTTGTCAATCATCTTCAAAAGAGCCTAGTTCAACAATACGGTAGGAACATACCCTTTATCCTGGCTAGCATATAGCTCGATATTCGTAGATGCAAAGTTTGCCGGAATAGCATTTCCCGTTGCAAGGATAGTGCCTGCAGGATATTTCCCAATTTGTTGAGGAAGCTCAAACAGAAAGGGCTGTAGGATAATCCCACCCGTATAATTTCCATGTGTGAAATATACACGAGAGATCTCGGTCCAAGAGTAGCCATCGTCAGTTGACTTTGCAATAGGAAGATAAGGTCCGCCTGGAGGACTGAACGTCCAAGAAGCTAACAAGACATTGTCCTTCTCGCAATTCTGGTCTAGAAGAACGCTGCGAGCGTAAGAAGTACTGTGCGATGCCCATGACTCTGGAGGAGCGAATACAGTGACATTGTTGAAGAATCGAGGTGTAGCTGGCGGCGGCGGTGGTGGTGGTGACGGAGCACCATGCACACAAGCAGTTATTAACGATGCTATGAGTAATTGCCGAAACATTTTGGGTAGAAATTTGTTGCTTCACTCTGAAAGAAGGTTTTCTCGCGCATTTGGTTATTAATTGCAGCATCAATTGTTATTCTTTATACCTTCTCTCCGGGTAATCTGTGGGTATATCTGTGCTTAGTTTAGGGCAACATAGTTCATGAGTAATCCAATATCTAGAAACAGTCAAGCAGATATACTCCAACTTGACTAGCATAGAAAAAGTACCGTTTTTATTTGCCGGAACCAGTCTCACCTTCCAGCGAGGTCTTGCTTTAACCCATAATTTCCAATTGGTCATGCCAGTTCAGAAAGCAGGAAAAGATAGCCTAAGTTCTTTCCTGCACAGCCAAGTATGTTCATTGTACATACTACAACGAATGGCTATCACGAACACATACGGCTGTAGAAATAGGAAGCCTTGACTGTCCAAAGGCCTACCAAACAAAAGACTCCTATTGGGAGCGAAGGCTCCAATATAGCCGGAATTGGCCTAAACAGGCGGGCTCGCCTAAGACATGCAGTAGCGATCTGTAATAGTCAAAAGGAAGCATTGCTCGGTTAACTGAGATACCATGGAGCTAATAACCATGTTGCATTGGATGGTACCTATGTGATAGTATGATTCAGAGTAAGAGGGGAACGCGGACGAGTGTGTATGTATCTGGGAGCCAAAGCTGATTAAGACCTGGTCCTTAGACTTTTTACACCTTTCAGCTCTTTATTAAAGCAACCACCGTAAACCGCAAGTAGTCAGATATACCAATTGCACCAGAGGCTCGGCTTGTATAGCCATGGGAGGGATAATACAAAAGAAAAGGCGGAGAACGGAATGCGGGGATGGATACCTTAGTCAAGCAGGGAGTAATGGCTAGTTAATTGATGCGAAATTTGTAACATCAAGTACAACTACGCAACCCTATTGGTGAGCGATGGCTAGGTATAGTATTATGCATCATCCCCTACGGAACTATAGAACTGTATGGTGACTCTAGTAGACTCTCTACCAGAAGCCCTAATAAGGGCTAGGGTTAGGGTTTATGCTAATAGATGCTTAGAATGACGCACTCGGCTAATCCTAATGCGGCCGCCAAGCCGATCACCAATTATTTACTCGACCGAGAAGTCCTCTCTTATCCTCTACAACAAGAACTACAACAGATCATTGTCAATTGATCTCATCAATCATTCACCATGAGGCGAGCCGTCCTTCGAGCCAACCCGGCCGCACGATGCCTCCGCCAGCCGATGCTACTGGCTGAACATGCATCATCATCAGCATCGCCTTTTCTCCGCCGTCAATTCTCATCCATGCGACAACTCCGAGAGGAGCCCAGGCCGTCGTTCAAGGGCCAATTGTATGAGAGCACACAGCAACGTTTGAAGAGAGAGCGGGCGGAACAAGAGCGCTTTTCGCAATATCAGACTCAGAGTCCGGGCTCTAGATATGCGGCGTTGATGTTTGGTGTGTATGGCTGCGTCCATTGAAACTTACTATACTGACTTCACGTCAATAGTACTGGTATTCTTCACAACTGGCGGATACTATCTCGGATCACTCAAACCTTCCACGCCCCCAACATCCTCGACGATCCCCCTCTCCGAAACGCAACCCGTCAAACACAACACCACCCCTGCAAACCTACAAGCTGCCTGGGCCGACTTTGTCAATATAGTCGGCAAGGAAAATGTATCCACAGACGACTTCGACCTAGAGTCTCACTCGGGCTCCGAGTTTTCTACTTATTCACAAAAGGCCAGCGAGAAACCGTTCATTGTCGTCTATCCTGCAACAACAGAGGAGGTTTCAAGGATTATGAAAGTATGTCACGAGCGAGTGATTCCCGTGACACCATACTCAGGCGGCACAAGTCTGGAAGGACACTATGCGCCTACAAGAGGCGGCGTATGTGTTGATTTTCGACGCATGAACCAAATCCTGTCTTTCCACAAGGAAGATCTCGATGTGGTGGTACAACCAGCCGTGGGCTGGGAAGAGTTGAACGAGGAGATCGCCAAAGAAGGACTCTTCTTTCCTCCCGACCCCGGCCCAGGGGCTATGATTGGAGGTATGGTTGGCACAGGCTGTTCGGGCACAAACGCTTACCGCTACGGAACCATGCGGGAATGGGTGGTATCTCTCACCGTGGTCCTTGCAGATGGAACAGTGATTAAGACAAGACAACGGCCCAAGAAATCCAGCGCCGGATACGACCTGACCAAACTTTTTATCGGAAGTGAAGGTACCCTCGGTCTCGTGACAGAGGCAACGTTGAAATTGACTGTGAAGCCCAAGAGCGAGAGTGTCGCCGTGGCCAGTTTCCCAACTGTTCAACATGCTGCCGATTGTGCGCGAAGGGTTGTCGAGGAAGGTATTCAGGTTGCCGGTCTCGAGATCCTGGATGACGTGCAGATGCAATGTATCAATGCCAGCAAAACGACCAGACGCGAATGGACCGAGGCGCCGACTTTATTCTTTAAATTCTCCGGTACTCCGTCCGGGGTGAAGGAGCAGATTGGTATAGTCCAAAAGCTTTCCAAAGCTACTGGCGGCAAGACTTTTGAATTCGCCCGTGACGATGCAGAGATGAAAGAACTTTGGAGTGCGCGCAAGGATGCTCTTTGGAGTGTCATTGCCATGAAGAAGGATCCAAGTGACCATGTCTGGACCACGGATGTCGCGGTCCCAATTAGCAGGTTACCAGATATCGTAGAAAGGACGAAAAAGGATTTGACGCAAAGCGGTTTACTGGCTGGTATTTGCGGTCATGTGGGTGATGGTAACTTTCATGGTAATTCCTCTCTCGAAACTTGAACGTATTGCGCCCGAAGGCTAACTTTCAAAGCAATCATTCTCTTCAATGACAAACAGAAAGCCCTCGCTGAAGAAGTCGTGCATCGCATGGTCGTAAATGCAGTCGAAATGGAAGGCACAGTTACCGGCGAACACGGCGTTGGACTCATCAAGAGGGACTATCTGCCACATGAGCTTGGCGAGACGACAGTGGACGTTATGCGCAAGGTCAGTGAACCCTCTCCTCTATCTATATACAATACTGACGTGTTTCAAGTTGAAATTCGCGCTGGATCCGTTGTGTCTGCTCAATTGTGATAAGACGGTTAGAGTCGAACCACCGGCCGCAGGAGAGATTAAGCCGTGGTAGTTGCACATAGCTAGCTAGAATATGAATGTACATTGATATCTACCACCCACTACAACTTAATGATATGACTGTATGAAAGCCAGTGTACAATGAGCACGGAAGTGAAAAGACTGAGAAATGCAATTGCTCGACTCGCGGGACTATGTACATCAAATCCCCAGAATGCATGCTAAAACGCTATCATCGCTTATATACAAACAATTCTTCTTCCCATGTAGTTGCGTGCTGTTTCACCGTCCAGCGTGTATCGTTCGACCCCTTGCATTGTGTGTACTCCAGGTACGTAGGAAAATTCACCTAAAAGTCGATACAGGCACGGATACCTTTCTCTTTGCTTTATAGTAGCGAGTTTTCCCCCATGTAAGGAATTTGTTCCAGTTGTGTTTTGTTGCGGCGGGTAGTTTGGGTGGGCCAAGGGCAGATGACGGTGTGGTTGTTGGTCTGCCTGGGAGGGATGGAATGGATGTCACTCGGTCCGGGGCCATGTCTTCCTCTAGGTCGATGTAGGACTCTCGTGGGTTCTGGTGTCCATTGCGATTGGAATGAACGTATGCTTCGCTGATTGTGCGTCGGTGTCGTTCTTCTTCGCCGGCAGTAGGAATTGGTCTTGATTTCACCATGTGACTGACTGATCGTTGGTGTCGACGCTCATCACGGACCTGCGTCTTCTTCTTCTGCTGTTCCTCGAGTTTCCGCGCCTTGGATGCTTCTTTCTCTGCAAAGGCGATTCGGGCAGCTCGTACTGCGGCTGCATGAGATGTCAACTCGGTTGACGATAGAAATTCGGATTCCTTCCATGAGGAAGCTCTGCTAAGCGCTGTGTCGGTTTGCGCTCGTTGAAGTATTATTGGTGTAGAACGTCTTATTTCTAGTGATGTCGTGGTTGGTGTGTCTGCTTCGTCGAAAGAATTGCTGTCATTGTCTTCGTGCTCGTCGTCCGGGATGGAAAGCGTTGGACTTGTGATTCCCGTCAGACTCCGGTTCACAGTCGAAAAGTATCCTCCATCCACAGAGTGACGTTGAGGCATACCGAGCGGACTGCTTGGTGTGGGTAATTGGCGTCGCGGATGCACATAGGCTTGGCCAAGTCTGCTTGTACTTGGCGAAGGTGAGATTTCGCTGATCGATCGGTGAAGGTTCGACACACTGTGCCGATTTTGTTGAAATCTCATATCTCTTTCTAAATTTGTGTAGATTCCCAGCCCCTCAAGCTCAATCGACGATCGCGACAGATCGATGGACGTCGAGGATCGTTCATCACGGGACGCCTTTCGTATATGCGCCGGTTTGGCGCTGGTCTTTGCCGCATGTTGATGACCCCGGCGTTTGGGTAGTACAAGGAGAGGGACCTCTGCCGGCGTCGCGGGCTCTGTACTCGGCGTGTCGAGCGCAATTTGGGAACTCAGACTGGACGAATACCTGTAGGAGTCAGGAGACGACTTTCCAGAATGGTGATCCCGCCATGACTTGTGAGCTGTGTTTGCGAACATTACAAGCAGTGATTAACCCGTGGCAGTAGCAGTAGCAGTAGTAATAGTAGCGATAAATTTCCTTCTCATATATCAATACTGATGTCGCCGCTTCCCAGAACCATGCATCATCACTGGGTTGCAGTGTGCATGCCTGATCTGTTGTTTCTAGAGCGTCGAGATGACCATCGTATGTTGGTAGAAACTGGTGGGAAACAGGGAAGGGATAGCCGTCGCACTCCGTTCCCTCCTATCGATAGGCCCGGCGGAAGCGCGCAACCAACGCCACTAGTCGCGAAGGGGTAATCAGCGAATTCGCGCTATTTGGTCATGCTTACTGTACTGGCTGTGTTTGTACTTACAATTGAGATAATTCTCGTGCTTGAGTACTAGATGTAAGACGTGTTGAATGCTTGTGATAGCAGAAATCGGTGTACGTGGTACACTACATACTACGTATGTAGTCCGCACTGGGACGACGGGCGAGGTAAATAAACGACCGGTCTGGGCAGGACCGGGCACGTGATGCGTCCCCTGGCAA
This sequence comes from Talaromyces verruculosus, assembly GCA_001305275.1. Classification (NCBI taxonomy): domain Eukaryota; kingdom Fungi; phylum Ascomycota; class Eurotiomycetes; order Eurotiales; family Trichocomaceae; genus Talaromyces; species Talaromyces verruculosus. The sequence goes on from LHCL01000026.1 coordinate 347,682, forward strand.
CTGAGGAAAGTGCATCTTTGGTCGCTGTCCCTCGTTCCTCCCTTCTCCGCAAACACTACGGAGCGCCATTACTTGCTGCTCGAGCTACTTTTACCTGCTTCTATTTTATTGGCAAGCTGTTATCATACTTCAATTCTCCTGGACGAGGTAATGCTTGAAATATGTGATACAGTGGCACTGCATTGACGCTGTCTCGAATTTTCTTTCTCCAATCTCTTTTCTTGCAGCGAATTGGCTGCCATATAACCCAAGATGGTGTACGAATGGGAAGGCAAGCGAGAGCTATGCTATCAAATGTACATTGTCGACAAGAAGGGCCTGGACGAGATTATGGAGTACATGAAGAATACGTATCAATTCGCGCCGAGGTGCGAACAATCCGAAATCGTTAAATTGTATCTCATTTGAATATTCAGGCTAATCCATGCATCCAAACAGTAAACGCGCCTTCCAGACACAATTCAAAAGATGGGGATTTCCTTCGAAACAGAACCCCGCTCATAAAAACACGCAACTCGTCGCTCGGGTCAAGGAACTGTGGGAGCGGAATGTTTGTCAACGGGATATGTTGAAGATCTTGAACGATGAGGGTTACGACATCAAAGAAAGAGAGCTCATGCGTGTTCGCGCCAAAAATCGATGGCTTCTCCGAGTTCCCAATGGTATGAAATCCCAGACCACGATCCAGTCGCCAATTGAGACGTCCGTGGAGGAAGGCGTGCTTTCATTACAGCATGAAATGTACAACGGTCATGACGACTTTCCTGGCGACGACAATCAACCACTAACTGAGCAACCATCCGTTTTGTCATCCTTCTCACCAAGTTTGTCACCAGAAGTACTTGCTAAGAGAAAAGAACGCCTCGAAAGATTGCAGGCAGAGAGTGCTGAGCGATGGGCAACGAAAAAGCGACGTCGTCGAACTCGCGGCTGGGCAGGCTTACCAGCCGATCCTCCAGGACCACCGCGTTTTCCCTCAGAAACCACTCTTGACGAGAGCAAACAGTACCTCAGCCTGGACGCTGCAATGTACCGTCAGATCCGCGACGAGTTTCAGAGAATATGTCAGGAGGCCGGCTTTCTGAAGAAAACAATTGCCGGTCCTGAACGATGGCAGGAAGCTAAAAACAGGTTAATACGCGAATCGCCGCACTTGAGAAGTGTATTTTATGTAGACCCAAGCATGCCGGACGATACTCAGCTAGAGGCAAAGAATCTTGCGTTAGACGTTGTTTGCACCGATGTCACTAAACGCATGAGGACTTTGGAGAGTCGAATGACCATTGCAGAGGCCAAAAACGCACTAGGAATAAACCCGGAAGAGAGTCGACAGATTCGACATGCATTTTATAGTACTCTGAAAGCCGATCATTTTACTAGCAAGTTGGAAGCAGGAGATGAACATTGGAATGAACTCAAGCAGCAATGGATTCAAGGGTCGGAACTATTGCAACGAATCTTAGCACCAGGTCTCTCTGATCCTAACCACACCACCAAGGTCAAGGCCATTGAAGTGCTGTGCCGCGATGTCATGAAACGCCTTCGAGATGATCAAGCCAAACGAGATCCATTAAAGAAACGAACTTCTAGCTCCAAGCAACCCAAAGCACGAAATCACAACAATACAGAAAACGCTACCTCCAATGCATATACCCATGGAATCAGCAATCTGGCCTCCGAAGCGCTTGCGAGTGCATCCATGGCATCAAACGACCTTGGCGAAATGCAAATAGACCCATCCTTACTCCAAGCAGCAAACGACACATCACTTGCTCGAGCACTTCAACAAAACAGCGACCCAGCCTTCAACTATGTTGACACCTTACTCCAGAACCCGTCGATACCCGTTTATTTCCGAATCAGTCCGCAAAGCCAAAATCACACCGCATCTAGGACGTGGATCGGAAAAATAAGTTCAACGTCCCTGGTGGAGTTGCAAAATCTAGTCCAAGCAAAGTATCCCGATTCCATTGTGACGAGGGTCGAGGGTGTTGAAAAGGATGAAAGAGGCGGCGAAGTGTTGCTTTTGATCGAGGAGGATGACGAGTTGGATGCGTATCTGAGCCACATGCATGGCAAAAAGGCATCTTTCTTGATTTGTTTGAGTCCAAAAGTATGATGAAAATATAGTAGACCAAATGATCAATCCATTCTAAAGAACCATTGCATATTATTACATTCGAGTTCGTTAATTCGTAACAGCGCGCGCCTCTTAGGCCTGGGTCTTCGCTTTCTCTCGTTCCGATGAATTGTATCTGTTGATCGGAATTAGCGCGTGGTTCTTGCTTTGTAGTTGTGAACTGTACATACCGCAGAAGTTTCTCAATCAAGTCAACGTGTGTCATGACCATTCTTCGGCAACAGTAGCGTTTGCAGCCAAGTTGATCCATAGCATCACTATGAGCAGTCAGTAAACAGAACCGACACGCGCATATTTCGAGCGCATCGATCTTACCCATCAGGAACACCGTCGTCGAGGAGTTGCAAGTATCGCTCCCATAGATCGCCGACAACCTAGAACTTGTCAGGTTTTCACTAGCTTTGGAAAGGATGGGAAAGCCGTACCTTGCCGCAAGAGAAACAACGGACGGGAATAATCATTTTTGTATCGAGTTTCGTCTGGTCAGGCGACAACTATAGTACGTGAGGATATGACTCGGTCTTGAAGCGTGCAACGAGGAAGAAAATGAAGCAGGCGGTATCTTTGGGTTTGGGTTGATAGAATTTCACGACGCTAAAAGTAGCTGGGCGGCATTCTCATTGGTTTATTCTCCGCCAAGACGCTAGTCCAGGACTGCTTGAGATCCCCACTTTTATTTTTTATCGAAAAAAGATTCAAAAGGTCAGACTCACTCTATTGAATACTAGCTGTCTGCTCGTTGGCAATTCTTTGCGCTCAGTCGATCGCCGCAAAGATGTCCCCAACAGAAAAGCCAGTCAAGCGACAACGGCCTGCTGATGCCGGTCAAGATGCAAAGGCTGGTCGAAGCAAACGTCTCAAGACCGATGTGGTCTCGCACAAAGGCGATGCTGTTGTTTTGTCAGAAAAGAAGAATAATAAGAAAGCAACAGAATGGTCTCTTGATTTGATGTTTAGAGGAAACATTCTCAATATTGATCCGGTTTTTTCGATAGATGAGAAGTACGTCTTGTCTCGGGTTTCTGTGGTAGTGGTCAATTACTAACTATATGGCTGTCTAGATATCTCTTCTTGAGTCGCGGAGATGCCGTTCAGGTATACTCGATGGCGACGCAGCGACCCGTCAAGACTCTCACGATGAAAGACTCGTCCCACCTCACAGGACTTCAACTCGTTCCATCGGACCCTCAACACCTATATATTTCGACCCTTTCCGGCAAACTCATACAATGGGATTGGGATGCAGGGCGCGAAATTACCACCCGGGGAAACTTTGTTAAAGTATCGCTTTTCGAGATTGTGCCGCTCAAAGTTCAAGAGGAGGAAAAACAGCGCATGGCATATTTTGCAGTTAAGTCGAAAGGAGCTCGCTACCATATTGCTGTGAATACGGATTGGGCGCAACGAAAAGATTCTGGCGAGACTGTGGTGTTTGACACTGCGAATGCTATTACCCATTTCAAGGTGGTTCAAGGTGGTCAATTCATCGTTGCTTGTGCTCGCCAGCAACTCATGATTGGAACATTGAGCCCGAAGTCGAAGGAAAAGGGTGTGTATGACGAATATGAATGGAGAGAGTACAGGCTTCCCGTTAAGCAAATTACTTGCTTGGATGTTCGAGAATCGCAGAGTGCTGTTCTCGGGGAGAATACGACTACGTCAATTGACATCGCTGTTGGCGATGCCTCTGGTGTGATTCTGGTTTACAATGACGTTTTGAGTTCTATTGGCCGCGAGGGTACATCTGGTCTACCTCTACTTCAACGATTGCATTGGCACCGTGAAGCTGTCGCATCTCTTCGGTGGTCACGAGATGGTATGTACTCGCCTTCCTTCATTTGATTCAAATTATGGTTAAAGATGACTAACGTAGAGCAGGAAATTACATAATTTCAGGAGGAAAAGAGTCTGTTCTAGTTTTTTGGCAGCTTGATTCCGGACGTCGGAATTTCTTGCCTCATTTACCGTCGCCTATTCGCAGTATCACACTCTCCTCGGTTGGAGCTTTATATGCAGTCCAACTAGCAGACAGGTCTATCACAGTGATTTCTGCAACTGAGTTGAATTCGGTGGCTACGATCGACGGGCTACAGCTTCCATCGTCACTTGAGGCACTTGCCGATACCGACGAGAGAATCGTTGAGCGCAGTCTTGGTGCAGGGTTGCCTGCTATACTCCATCCTCTTCAACCCGAGCAATTACTTTTAGCAAGCCCTAGCGGCGATTCTTCAAGTCTTACATTCCTTCAAACTTTCAACATTCAAACCGGATTGCAGGTTTCCCGACAAGCTCTTGCAAGAACGAATGTGACGATATTGAACAAAGGACCTGAAGGGACACCAATTCTGCCGCCCAATGTGGAATTCATGGAACTCAGTGGAAACGGTCAGTGGCTTGCTACTATAGATTCTTGGAGTCCGCCCAAGCAGGATGTCGAGGCGTCTTTAGGTCCTCTGCTCGACGACGCGCAGTTGCAGAAGCGTAACGAGGTGTTCTTGAAGTTCTGGCATTGGAGTGAAGCGCAAGGAATCTGGGAACTCACAACACGTGTCGAGACTCCTCACTTGGCAGCATCCGGAGAAGCAGTCCAGATTCTCTCCCTCAAAGCTCGATCGGATCGATCTGAACTCGTCACACTCGGCTCCGACCTTACCATCAAGGTTTGGCAGCCCACTGGTCGTTACACAACTTCTGCCAAGTCGCAGCCTCGTTCGAATACAATGGAACATACATGGAAGCATGTCACCTCGGTAGATCTGTCATATGCCGGTCATGATGCTACCACTGGCACGATGACCTTTTCCGAAGATGGGTCTATCCTTGCCGTGGGATTGAAAAATACAGTTTCTCTCATTGACACTCGACAATGGTCCGTGTATTCCAGTCGTCAAGTTTTCTCTGTCGATAGCATTCGAAGCGTCGGATTCCAGGGTCGGTATTTAATCATTCTTTCTGAACAGTCTCTTGCCGTCTGGAACGTGGTCGATGATGTGATACAGACACCTACAGAGTCAGCCTCGTCAAGCTCGGCCTCATTCAAAAATATCGCATTGGCTGTCGATTCGTCTACAGACACGTTTGCCGTTGTAACCAAGACCTTGGAAGCCAGCCGCGGAACAACGCACAGCATAGCCGTTTACAGCACCTTGACCATGACTCTGTTATCCGAGTCTGGATTGGAGAAGGCCCCAATTAAGTTTCTTGCCGATCCGAACAACGGAGGCTATATTGCCATTGATGTCGCGGCAAATCTCTGGCGATTCAGTCATCCCAAACAAAATATCCAGGCGCTGGCTGTGCCGACAGAGGGTTCGGAACAGCAATCCTCAGCCGCGGGCGCTGGCATCGATAATATCTTTGGTCGTGCCGGTCAGAAAACCTTGGAGCAGACACGTAGCAGTCAACAACCAACAACGTCGGCCCTCAAACTGGAAAATCTTGGGGGCATATTCGACCGTGCACCGCCTTTTGCATTGCCGCCTGCAACGGCGCTATTTAAGGATGTTATTAATGCTCTAGTATCCAGTTCTTGAAGAGCCTCGAGTCATGAAGAAAAGGTTGTTGTTGGTTTGACGCATTAGCATGAAGCAGGCGTTGGTCTAGTCCTTTCTTTCTTTCTTTGTCCGCAAGGTATAGTTACTAGTACTTACTACGTATGTACATAGAATATCCAGATTTCAAAGACAACCATTACCGTTTATTGGGTTCGATGGTACCAGACTATTGGGATGGGGATGATCTCTATTTCTCTCTAATAGTCCCTAATAGCGTGTTTCTCACGAGAACTTTGTTTCGTAGTTAAGTACTATGTGAGTACTAAGTCGAGTGACATGTCGCCAATAGGAAAAGGCGCGAGTTTAGTGGCGCTTAAGGTGCAGGAGCGTTGCAGCGATGCCAATCAGCGCAGAGGGTTAGCCACCAACTCACTCTAGCAGCAGTCTAGTGACTGGACTAGGGCATACTAACCACCGCTAAAGACGGGCTAACCAGCGCCTTGGGAACGCGCGGCCAATGTGCGAGTGCGCTGCTGCAATAGTGGTGAGCCGTCACGCAGCAGGCGCTGAGTTCTTTCCTCCTACCTTACCCCGACCCGTCCTGCCTTGTCCCTCTTCTTCCTACTGACTTGTACCACCTCCAACAATTATTATTCTACCCTCCCTACCTCCGTTCAGCACATTCCAGATCCGTCTGTCTGTCTATCTGTCTCTGTTTATGCAGTCGGCTTCAGCTCGTCCAGAGGGATTGGTCCAGAATGTCTGTTTCTGTCTAACACACCTCGAGTGCTGCTCGTGACCTTCGGAGTCCAGCCAGATAAGGCAGACAGCTCTTCCCCACTCGTCTATACCTACGTTTCCTGCCTTTCATCCATACTCTTTATTTCATTCTATCGTTCTATGTCCTGCGCATATTCGGACAATGCTATATACGCCCCGAGCAAGCTTAATAGCAGAGGAAAATCATGAGCTGGCTGGCCGTTGATTGAGATAAATATCCTGACCCCATTCCGGCGACTGGTGTAGCGCACCACGCTCACCTCACCTCACCAAAAGCAACTTTGTGCAACCATTGGCCAATTGTTTGGATTCTGCGTAACGAAACATTTTCGATTACCTTGCGTCGCAGCTTATTTCCGGTTATACTACTATTTATTATTTAATCGCAAGTGTGAAGGTGTTATGGTAAGTGACAACAATCCACATTGACAGGAATCTCCAAAGATTGATGGTTCGTTCCGCTAGCCATCACTCGTGCAATGATTTCTCTGAAGTCCCCATTGATCCCTGTGTCGTTGAGTAAGCTGGGGCCCTCGCGGACGAATCGCCGAAACTCCAGTCAATCAGCCTCCACGGTATCGGAACGGTCAATGTAAAGTCACTTACAAGAAGATTATATGGCTGTCCGCTAACTATTGCGACTAGATTTAGCGTTGCGTCCGATAACCCAGCACCGTCCTCGATCATTACAATGGAACAATATAATTCAGTCGATAATGGAGTCTCGTCCGACGACGATCACGGATCCAACATTATAGAAGTGGAGGGGTCTGCGGCGGAAGAACCAACGCCAACAACACCTCCAAGTGTTACGCATGGGAAGCGAATATTGACCTCCATGCAACCCGAACTTACGGTATGGGACAGCTATACTCCGATCAATTTACCTACAAAAATAACTGTGCTGATCATACTTCTGTTCTGTGCAGATAAAAACACCGAATGCCCAATTCTTTGGCTCGACGCCCCGATCCGATGAGGATGCTCCGCAATCTGTTATCCACGCTCCGCCAGGGTTTGGCGAGTTTATTGGGGTGAGTAATGAGTACCCGATGCATGACATATAGAAAGGTCCTAACTCGGTACAGAAAACCGGCCCAAACCAAATCCATCGCCAGAATGACGGACAATCCACCTCGGTCACCAGCGAGGCGAATCTAAAAGAGACGATAATCAGCAATGATAGAGTAGCGGACAAGGTCAGCGAATCCATGTTCATATGGTATAATAACTGTGACTTATACGCATGTTCTACTTAGAAGTCCGCCAGTAGCCCTGCATCTCCACCTCCACTTACTACAACCATCCCTCCAGCAAAAGACTGGTCAGATAGAGCAACACCGCGCGCGCAGACACGGCAGGAAATCGAAGACCTTGATCGGCGCCATTCTACCAGTCTCGAGGGTGAGTTTGATCATATCAACACTCGAAGATGGCTCGACTAACTCTAATAGATATACCTGAGGGCAATGATGCCGATCCATCAGTAACATCAGCGACATCCAACTCGCCAATAGCAATGGTAACAGTCAATGCAGATCCAACGCCTAGAAAGAGGTTCTCATTTCCAAATCCAGGCATTCAGTCTCGAAGAGACGAGACTGCTGCTTTGTGGACAGCGCTCGATGAGTGCTGGACTTTTTGTAATACTTTAGCTAACTTGAGCTCTAACCATCGCGAACGCCTGTTCAATTCGACGAGCAAAGGTGACATGCAAGAATTAGCATGGAAATCATGCTGGAAATTATGTCGAAAATTATACGAAGGTCGAGAGGATGACTATGCGTCGCAAGTCGACCCTACATTGGACTTGTGCCGGGACTTTTGTCAGGCGTTGTTCGAAGTCCGCGCCAGAGAGAATGAAGACGCAGACTCTGTATTGCGAGTCAGCTTCGAACTCAACAATCACCTTTATAATGCCAGCGATCACAATTTACCGCCAGTGTTCCGGGAGCGTACCCTTGACTTCTATATAACGTTGTGTCATCGGCTCATGAAACAGCGGATGCATCTAGAGGAAGAAACGGATTCGCTACTGCATGCTTGTTGGTCATTGGCTGAGATGCTCTTTAGTATCCGGCAAAGCAAGCGGGAGGGCAAGAGCCCTGATGAGGAACTTTTGGGGTCTGCTATCCAAGCTTGCTGGGAGCTCTGCGATCTCTTCCGTGAAGGATGGACGCAGATTCGGCCAGACAGGGGAACCCCCCGACCCAGTCAAATTAGCTTTTCCGAAGCCATGCAGAAGGCCAGAGAAACGCCGGTGATGATGGTGGATGAAGACTCGGCCTCTCAATTGAACCCCGAGACACCGACTACGATCTTTGAGGACACTGCAACGATCTCACCTGACGATGCACCAATACCTAATATTCTCGTGCTTGGACATGCGCAAGCGGTGCAAGCCAGTCAAAATAAATGGTCGTCCAGCTCATCGACATTGTCGGGCCGGTCACGTACATCGGAGCATACTTCATCAACCAACACAGTAGTAACGTCGGCCGAAGATCCGAATATCATCCGGTTGAAGCTTCTCATTACCAAAGCAGCCATGGACACGGGATATCAACGAGGCAGTAATCAGACCCTATCTTCATTCAGCAAATCCCTCTCGTCGGATTCCTTCGGCACACTTCCATGGCAAGTGTCACTGCTCGAACAATATAAAAAATTAGTCACCACCGACCCTGCCTTTAAGGTGATTGGTGCACCAGGCCTCGCGGGAGCCGTGGACGTCGCACGAGCGGTGCAGTCAATGGTACAAAATGGGCAATATACATGGTTACGAGATTTGTACAGACTTGTATTTGGATTCCACGTCGAGGAAGCTGTTGGACGACGAAATGTGACTATACAGACATGATGATATACGTGTCGATATTTCCTTGTTTAGATTCGTGGGGAGGACAAGTATTTCTTGTTCATTTTTTTCCTTCTTGTTACGATACCTTTCCTTGTATATAGGTGTGATTTGAATTTACTCAATTACGACTGAACAAAACGCTTACCGGCCATGTCAAATCCGAATCAACTTTAATGTATTACTACTCTTGATGAAATATGGAGCTTCAACTTCTGTGTATTGTCTCAGTCAACAGATTCTGAGACTAGCAAAAAGACGGGACTAATCCTTTGGAAATTTCATTTTGCCACGGGTACTTTTTACTTCCACAGATATTGTTCTTAGATACTTGCTTGTAACCAATTTGAATACATAGTTTCTAAGCTTATAGAGCCTGCTCACTAGCCAATATATATATATGCATCTTGTATATTTCGATCATCAATTGGCTAATTTACTGCTATATATAGGGGCATACATACAGTGGGATGAAAATATGTGAGCTGTATGCGAAACGTCTCGGACTCCAGCGTACCTGTTGCTTAACTGATACGCGTTGAGGAAGGTCAGCAATTCAGGCAGGATGCGCTCCTGAGAGTTATCCCGGCTTTCTGTCAGAAATTACCAAATATCCATACCGTCATCTTTGGATTATTTTCCTTTCGATACACATGCATTCCATAATTAACCCTGACTGGTACGTATTAGTTCTTGGCTGCCGAAAGCTAGTGATTAGCGCAGCAGTACCGTAGTTCGCAGTCTTTATTACGGCTTTTTTAGACCTGGGATACCGAAAAAAAGCCACTTGCACGGTAATGTCGTCTCGTACACGGCGGGCAAACGGCCAGCTAAAGGCAAGTCGACCTGCTATCAATTCATGATGGTTGCCGCCGAGAGCATTACGCACCAGATGCACATCAACGTTGTCGTCTTGGATCGTTGTTCTCTTCTCCACGAATCTCCAATGCACGAGTGCCTTTCCAAAAGTGACCAAAGTCAAACGAATCATATGCCGGCTCTGATTTGTTATTAGTTCTCTCAGCTGCTTGAGATTCTAACCATTTCCCCACCAAGTTGACCCCTTGTTGTCTGGAGAGCGTATTCCACAAGCCGTCCGTCTCCATGATCAAGAATGAAGGTTTCGTAGCATCAATCTGGGTACTTGTCACGACTGGTTCTGCAGTCAAATATGGGGGTGTTCGCACGTCGTACTTTGGTGTCAAGGGAGCAGGACCAAAGAATCTGCGCTGAACATCCTGCTGGAAGTCCAAAGGCCGCTTCCATTGACCATCGCCAAAGGCTCTTGAAACCTCTATCCCTAACACATGCCCGTTTTTTATTATGTCTTCCTCGCCGGGATGCTCCTTGCAGATTCTAGCATTCCCGCACTCGATTTTATAGGGACATGACTTCCTCGTTTACCAGTCCCACCATTAATCTATCGTCTTCGATGTAGCTGGTTCAGTCGACTATCGCGAATACATAGTAAGTCTACTCTGCTCCGTAGATACGTACTTGATAGTCATTACCTCCAAGCTAAACGCGGCTCTACTATTGGAAAGCGAATGAATTCCAGCACAAATTAGTAGTCTCACTGTAGATGGACTACAGAATGGTTACCAACCAACACGATTTGATTATCAGGGTAATGTTGATTTTATTGGTTGGATGCAGTCAGAGTGGAATTGAAATTTCGCTATCAAATCAAAGTGAATACGTATTAGCCAAGAGTACCTCCTCTAGAAGAAGATGGCTGGGTTTGATTGTCTGACTAATGAGTGTCTTAGATTTCTTGCCATGAGCGGTTAGGCATGAGGTTTAAATAGTTATATGCCACAGCAATATGACTATCACTTTATGTGGAGTAAGAAACGTGCCGTGCGTATTGAGCCCTAACCATACCAATACTGCATGAATGTACATTATCCGAGTCAGAACACGGCTCAAGGGAGATATTATCGAATATCATCCGCTGGCGTGAGCTTCCGACGGATTGATCATCAATTCGTCAATGCTCATGACACCGCACGGACAATTAAAGCTGAACCTCTTGACACGATCTAACAGACTAACAGCCTTAGGCTGACAACCATACCAAGTGAGTGGCAGGCTTGTTGAAAGTTGTGGCTAGTAAGCTAGTAGGCAGAGGCCCGCCTTCAACGGTTCTGTGACTGGTTGTGATGTCTCCGTGATCACGACTCACTGGTCAGTGTTAGTGGATTTGATGTGGACCGTGGATGGATACTGCTAACAGGTACTTAGTGAGATTAACGCTCAATCTTGCAGACAGCTGCATGGTGAGATGCTCGTAAAGTAGACCGGGAAGAAAAGTAGAAGTTTACATGGCGATCTCATCTCGGTCATGTTATCGGAAGGTTTGGCGAGTGGTTTTTGTTGATACGAATCTACTGTATGAGACACCCGTCTTCGGGTGGAAGCACATGGGAAAGATTTGACAGTTGCCGGGGGTAGGAATTGGGGAGCGGGGAAGAGGGGCTGAATCAGATGAGATAAAGCATCAATGGCACGGATTGATTTACGTACTAACAAGCAATCGGACCAGCCCGACAATGTCCGAGTAAGTGGTTAGCCGAGTGATTACCGATGTTTCGGCAAGGGTGGTGAGGGTACTTGTTCGGAGTACGAGAGGTACTTCGAAAGTACCTCGCGCACCAGGAAGAGTTGAGATGCAGGTGGGGCCAGTGGATAAGACACAGATGCTTCCCCACATCTCATTTCCTAGCATAAACTTCCCGCCCAATCACATCCACCGGAATCACTTGGCGGATCAAAGAATCAAGAATGACGTACTTTTTGCACTTCGAGCAAAGTTAAATACGCTGTCGAAAGACGGAAGCCGTTCAGTTTAGGATTTTTTTGACTTTTCGTTTCTTTGGTTACTTTCTGTGTCCGGCAAGCCGAGCGAGGATGAGGCCAACAGGTATGTAAGTAGTGTCGGGTCCCTGTCTGTACCTGACATTCGCATGTGGACTTCACATGTCCATTCACGTGATGTGGGGTTTCTTACAGGCTACCGTGTACGTACTCCGTAGAGTCCAGAGTACGAGAGAGTATTTATTCTCTGTGATTCAGAATCGGTGTTGCTCCGTTTGTTTAGAGGGACGCGACGATGAATCGGGCAAGAGAGCCCGGAAAGAAGCCTTAGTCCGGCCCGCTTATGGGGCAGACTTCACGACTCCCAGCCAATTGGAAATGATCATAACTCCAGCTTATCCCAAAACAGAAGGCCCTCCCATTATGGTACCCACTCAATCAAGGTTAGGGCGTGTTCATCCGCAGATCAGCGGGCGCCTATTGGTTGCGGGCTACCTCCTCCGTCGTGCGTCCCTCCAGTCAGCGGCCTCGGTTTGCCAGGTGAACCAGGGTCTGTCCACAGGCACATGTTACATTGTACTACTACGTACGTAGTATGTAAGCTTTCCAACAGACTCGAGGAAAGCGCGATTTCCCGTAGGCAACTCGCCCTCCATGTGTCTCTTGGCGTGCCTGACATGGATGCTTGTTCCGGAGAGGGAAAGAGCTGGGGATACGGATGAAAATGGGGGGAAGGTGCAGAGGGACATGCGTGCCTACTTAAAAGATCGTCTCCTCCCTCCGCATTTCTTTTCGTCCCCTTGCATTTGTCTTCTCGTGTTTTCTTTCGTCCTTTCCACTCCCAGGGCTGGTTCTCGGAGGACACAACAAAAGAAAGAAAAGTATACTTGAGCAAGTGTATATACGGCTAGAGCATATACGCGAGGACGAGACAAGCTGGCGCCTCCCTCCTCGTAATGGCCGTTCCTCAGTTCGCCGGCATGTCCGGCAAAAAGTTGTCATGGTCCATCTCGACCATCGCAACTTTGGGCTTTCTTCTCTTCGGTTATGACCGTAAGTTGCCTGCCTTGCATATTGACATGTGAAGACTAGATCATCAACTAACTTCTTTCTGCAGAGGGTGTCATGAGCGGTATCATCAGCGCGAAGCCTTTCAACACCGTCTTCACTGCGACGGATGGCAACTCTACCATGCAAGGTACCGTGACTGCCTTGTATGAAATTGGTATGTTAATTCTCCTTATCCCGTCTCAGGAAAACACACTGACGTCAACGAAGGCTGCCTCTTCGGTGCCATGTTCATCCTCTGGTTTGGCGATTGGCTGGGCCGTCGCAAATCCGTCATGTTGGGCGCAGCCATCATGATTCTCGGTGTCGTTATCCAGGTCACCTCATACCCCGGCCATGTCCCCCTAGCTCAGTTCATCGTCGGGCGTATTGTCACGGGTGTCGGCAATGGAATCAACACCTCGACTATTCCCACGTACCAGGCTGAGTGCTCCCGCACCACCAACCGTGGTCTTTTGATCTGTATCGAGGGTGGTGTGATCGCCTTCGGTACATTGATCGCTTATTGGATTGACTTCGGTGCCTCTTACGGTCCAGATGACTTGACATGGCGTTTCCCCATTGCGTTCCAGATCGTATTCGGTCTTGGAATTATTGCTGGAATGGCCTTCCTCCCCGAATCTCCTCGTTGGCTCTTCATGCGAGAGCGCTACCAGGAGGGAGAGGCAGTCATTGCAGCTTTGATGAATGAAGAGGCCAACTCTCATGGCGTGCAGTTGCAAAAGACCTTGGTCTTGGACTCTATTCGCGCATCCGGTCAAATGGGCAAATCGACCCCCCTGTCTGCTGTCTTTACTGGAGGCAAGACCCAGCACTTCCGTCGTATGATGCTTGGTGCCTCCTCGCAGCTCATGCAGCAGATTGGTGGTTGCAATGCTGTCATCTACTACTTCCCTATTCTCTTCGAGAAATCAATCGGTCAAACACATACCCTTTCTTTGCTCTTGGGTGGTGTGAACATGATTGTTTATTCCATCTTTGCCACCGCGTCCTGGTTCCTGATTGAGCGTGTCGGACGACGTAAGCTTTTCCTCTACGGAACTGTTGGTCAGTGTTTGTCTATGGTCCTTACTTTTGCTTGCTTGATTCCTGGTACTCCCAGCGCTGCCAAAGGTGCTGCCGTCGGTCTGTTCACGTACATTGCCAGCTTCGGTGCGACGTGGCTCCCCTTGCCCTGGTTATACCCAGCTGAGATCTCACCTATCAAGACCCGTGCCAAGGCCAACGCACTCTCAACTTGCACCAACTGGTTGTTCAACTTCTTGATTGTCATGATAACCCCTATCATGATCTCAAACATTGGCTGGGGAACTTACCTCTTCTTCGCTGTCGTCAATGCCTGCTTCTTGCCAATCATTTACGTGTGGTACCCCGAAACTGCACGACGATCTCTTGAAGAGATTGATCTTATTTTTGCCAAAGGTTACACCGAGAAGATCAGCTATGTCCGTGCCGCTCGCGAACTACCATACCTTACTGACGAGGAGATTGAGCGTATGGCTATCCAATACGGCTTCGGTCCTGCTGAAATCACAGATTCGCAGGAGAAGGCTTCGGCGCACAGTGATGAGTTTGTTGTGGCTGCCGGTACCCCGCCAGCAGGTGAAGAGCATGTTGCAAAGATTGCTTAAAAGTGATATTATGTCATGTGCGATGTGAGATGACTCCTTATATATCATCATTCATTAGTACATATGCATGTGAAATAATCGATTTGTTTGGATAGATGCACATGGGGATAGATAAGACTTTATTCTCCTTTTCTTTCTAGAGCTTATGATAAGCTCCCAAACCTCCTTGGTTTGTCCATTTGATTTTCTGTCTTGTTTACGGAGATTGGAGGACGAACACACTGTTGCCTCCACCATGTCTTGAATGATTTTTCTTAGATACCACTAGAAGATGTCGGAATTCATCTTATGATCTGTTTGCAAGCATTTTCAAGTAGTCACTTGGAGGACCGTGCTAGTAGACTCTCAAGCAGCCGAATCTATGCGTACATACTCGCTGTACTATAAGAGCCATAGACCGGGACGGCTGATAACGTGTATACAACAGTGTTTTCAATGTTCATGTCCCTAAATTCATCAAGGGCCACTTGGATTTCACTCGAGCTAGATAACACAGTTGATAGAGCAAATACCTGCTATACGTCCGTCAACCAAGAGTCAACCAAGAGCATAGCAATATCATCTGTTAGCATAGTGCAATTCTGATGCTAATCATCGTAGGCATATTATGTCGGTCAATGAATGCCGAAGTGCATCTCCCTCGCACATGAGATTATTCACACCTCTAGAAACGGGCTGGAGCAATGACTATGGTAATTCATAGGCAGTCTCCCCTCCATCGCTCTTTTCTTGCCCAAGGCAATACCTCCCGGTAACACAGCGCGACAGTATGCGGCAAAGCCAACTTTTGCAACGCATCTGAGACGATCAAGTCTAACTTTTCGATTGTCTGGCCGAAAAGTCTTCGGCTTTGATTCTCTTCGTCTATCTTTTCAGGATTAAAGCCAGTACTTTGTTCGGAAACGATAAACAAAGACTCGGAAGCCATGATATTGTCTATCAAGTCCAACTCGTCGGCAAAATCGGAGGCGTAGAACCCCGGACCTATCGTTTTCAACCTCAGCTCTTTTAGGAGATGTCTCACAGCGAGTTGAAGGAGATACCAGTCGTTAAAAAGGTAGCAGACTTCTAAGGACTTGGTTTGTGAATGATGACCGGGCAAATTAAGAAACCATTCGCTCGGAAGAGTGTGTTGCCAACATCTCAGACGCTCGAGAAGTGATGACAGGTCTGTTTGCAGTTCTGCATACGTACTGGCATCCTGGCACATCATCTTATCCTTCAAATATAGCATTAAAAGACAGCACGCATCAATCTCAGTGGCAAAAGTATAAGAGTCGCACAATTGACGGGTCTTGTCATCACTGTCGACAGTCCACATCGCCCAATTCCCACCTACTGGTCTAATCCCAGCAAATGCCATGCCAACAGCGTTGTGTCTAACGGCATCAAAAAGTGCAATGGACGTACTATCACGAAAGTTCAACGAATCTCTCTTTTTAATCAAAGCCTCCGCGCCGTCCTGATGGACTAGTAGCCTCATTTTCCGGTCACTCTGACTTATTGATCGCGGCTTGTTGTTGTACAGTAGATGTTCTCCATGTGCAAGAATGATAACAGCCGTCAATGTTTCATTTGTAATGTTGTCCCTTGGATCTTGAAGTGCATCTGAAATGCTTCGGATTGCACGACTTATCAACCGATCCATTTCTCTGTGGTAAAGGCGCCCACTCTTGTTGCTTAAGCCTAGAACTAAAACAGCAAACCATGTCGTTGCGAGTGCCAGAGCTGAATCTGATGTAACTCTGTCATAGAGGGCTTGTAGAAAGTCAAGGTGTCCATGACTCGATCTTCTATCTTTGTTAGACACGACAGTACTTGACGTAAATAAAAAAGCTAATGCACGAATTTCCACACTTTGTGTGAGTCCCGTGAGGAGTACAGCACTGCGCATTTGCCGATCAGACGATGACTGAGACCGGAGCCTTTGTGCATCTTTCCGTCGATTGCGAGATACAACGGATGCCGTCTGGTTCCTGAGAATCACATCGAGCTCATGGCCATAGCCCGGACAGCTGAATTTCAGTTTTGTGCATTGTCTGCATACGGGACGTTTAAGGTCGCACTGCTATATTAATTAATTTAAGAACACTGATTGGCAGTTGCATGGTATCTCTTGCCTTGACATGGCGGTCCTTGCACCTTTGACAGCCCCTCGCAGGGCCGCGGTAAACCATCGATGAGCCTCGTCACCCCTCTTCCACTCAAGACAGGTTTGTCGTGGACACCAGAGAAAGTTTTCTGATGAAACCATCATGAACGAAGTGATGTGTAAGAAGGGAAGTTGATATCAGTTCAAACCGGATTATTAATGCCGAATCAAACTCTGTCGCAAGAATTACCGTTTGTGGTTTAGCATCATTTGCATCACGTCAACCCTGTGAGGGAAGGAATTCAAGAAGTAGTTGATTCAGTGGTATGCAGTGTATGTATCTATTCGAACGTTTGATATCTAGCCTTGAGCTCACATGAACGGTCGCGCTCGTTATCGAGGATTACAAATCGCAAATTGCTCCAACCGTGCTTATCTCAAGGATTACTGGAATAGGAAATAAGTCCTCCATGTCCAAATTGATGATCAAACGAGCGTGGTCACTGTTAACACGGAAATGGTTTTCTATAAGAGTGTCCTTCAATTCCCTCTTTTCTTTGTTCTTCATTTCAATTGTCACAACGTGTCGAACAGCAAAATGCAAGCCCTCAAGTATCTCAACAAATTGCAAGACAAGCGCGTCCTCGTCTTCGGAGGAACCTCCGGGATGGGCTATGCTGTCACGGAAGCATTACTAGAACATGGAGCACAAGTGATCATATCCGGATCAAAGCCCGAAAAGCTGGACAATACGCTTAAGCGTCTCCATTCATCTTATCCAAACTTGAAGGAGGGTCAAATCAACACCTGGGCTTGTGACTTGACAGGATTTGACGGCTTAGAGGCCAGAATCCGAGAGACTCTTCATGCTGCTTCAGAAGCCGGGAAGCAGAAGATTGATCACATCGTCTTCACGGCAGGGGACGGAATCAACGTTGCCGGTGGAATCACAGGCACTGGTATCCACCTCATCAACTCTTTGATGGGCGTGCGAGTCTTTGCACCAGCCTTGATAGCCAAGGTCATCGCCACGAGTGACTACGTGAAAAAATCAGCAACGACTTCATTCACGTTCACCTCGGGGACTGCCCATATTCGTCCTCGCCCTACCTGGCCAATGGTTGCCATGCTTTCCGGTGCACTACAAGGTCTCGCTAGTGGACTAGCTCTTGAACTGGCCCCTATCCGCGTGAACGTGGTGAATCCCGGACTCGTTGAGACGGAACTTACAAATGGCCGTCCAGCTGAGTTTCTGCGGAAGGTCAAGGAATCAACTTTGACGGGAAAGCTGGGGAAACCGGAAGATATTGCGGAGGCTTATTTGTACTTCATGAAGAATACCTCCGCTGATGGCACTGCGATTATCTCTGATGATGGTAAAACTTTGTCGAGTTGATATTGTTGTAATGAGTCTACCATTTGAGGTTCTTGTCTCCTGTAATCATGCGATTTATCTTAGGAACAGATACCTAATGGTCACAATGTTGAGACCATTTGATCTTCTGCAACGGGGGCCTCCTCGAGTCGTACATAAACGGATAAACATAATTTTATGAAGAGGAATCTTGACCTAGTATCTAGATGGCGCATACTGTAGAAACGTCAATGAGTGCTACTATAGCAACCGACTAGAATGTTACGAGCTGATCTTGAGGGTCTCCCTGGTTCTACGTCTAACGTATATAGGGACTCACAGCACTCATATGGCCAAACCAACGGAGCTTCTTAACTCAAAGGCCTTCGTAAGCTATCTGTCCAACAGTCTAGTGGTTTGACTGCAGATGTCATGCGAGAGAATTGGAGTCTACGTCCGGCCCTGTTATATGTACCGGTAGATGATATATGAAACCTGATTACAGGTAAGGGTAAAATCTAGGGAAAGTGTACATAGGAGCCCCCTAAACAGGTGTCTACCCACTGGCACCAGTTTATGTATATAACTTCCTATTAGGGGAGCTGATGGAGCATAAGTAGAAATAATGCCTACACATTATAGGCCAATAATATCCGACGAATCGCAACGCGGGCTTGTGGTTTAGTGGTATAATACTCCCTTAGCATGGGAGTGGTCCGGGGTTCGATTCCCCGCGAGTCCACTCTTTTTTTGCTGATTTCCGGTCTAAGCAGTGTATCATTCTCTTTTTGGTTGGGTGTGGTTGTATGTAGACATTGTAGAGAGACGCTAACCGATGAGGCTCAACAGTTTATCGGCCATGGTTCTAGTTACATAGGTGATCGCTTCAATGATTGCCTCATTAAAGATCAGTTCTGTAGGGCTTGATATTAACATATCAACACTAACAAATGATATTCAAAGATATCATCATCTCGACTCTTGCGCTTCCGTCCTGAATCTCTGCATGGCGTGTCGAATCCCAATTAATCTTGCTCTTTCTCCCAAAATCAGTCTGAAGCCACCAGTCCACTCAGCCGTTATGCGCCATTCTATCGTAAAGAAGAAAGGCCTTCCTTCGGTAAGGTCCAAAGCAAGAGGGGATTGCTTGAGGAATATTCGGTCGTAGACAGTCTTGGTCCGAGATATCAAGTGCGTATTGACTAGTAGATGGAGTAGTGAGGTGGTTTGATGATGTTAGACAGCTAAAATTCTCTATCTCACTATCATAAAAGGAGGATGTGAAGTCATAGTGCTGACTTTGCGACATGATTAATTAACCTAGTAGATAAGAAAGAAGGTAAGGAAGAGGATAGATACCTGTAAAGTAGTAATCTTTAGGACTATAGAAAGTAAATCGACGATTCAACCTTTAAAGTAGAGGGTAAAAAAGCAAATATAATATAAAAAGACATTGTATAGATCTAACAAAATGATTCTTTTATAAGATCGTTCTTACTGCAATAAATCCGTTCCATCCGTAGGCTTGGAAGCATGATAGGGAATACAGAAACACCTATACTGATCCATTCGTGGCCGACTCGTGCTCATGCTTGACATGGGACAGGTCCACATTCTGGTCGTCTGCCCGAGCCGGGACACCAAGCATTGGAATAATCTAGACAGAATATGAGCAACACGAAAACGAACGGTGGGAAATCTGGTGACTTACTGGTCCAACAAACGTTTTCCTCTTACCGCCATACCATAACGCAGTGACAAAGACGCCAATGGCCACAACTACAACACTGACGTAGTTCATATTGCCTGGTTTCGGTGGAACAAAGTAAGGGAAACACATAATCACTGCGAAGAGGCACATCCAAAGGCAGGCGAATCCATTGACAAAAGCCCCCAAACGGCCCAATTTGAAGTAACGCTCCGGCAGCACCTTGTTCCGTCCACGAAAGAGTAAGATGCCTTGGGGTATTACGTATGTGACGTTCAATGCCAGGATCGACAGTGAGATAAAGCTGTTGAAGGCGGTTGTCGAACCAATATAAATTAAGCCGTAGAGTGCGAGGAAGATGGTGGCACCCCACGTTGCATTCAGCGGCATTTCCTGCTTTGCGTGCACCTTTGCAAACCAAGACGAGGCAGGGAGCCCATTGTCACGGGCAAAAGCCCACGTCAGTCGACCGGTGGTAGCGATACAGGAGACAGTTGCCCCAAAATAGTTCCATAGAAGCCAGAAGGTGAAGAAGGCGGTGGCACTACGGTTGCCTGTTGCCTGATGATAAAATTCGAGAATGGGTAAAAACGAATTGGCAACCGCGTCCAGTTCATGACTCGAGAACAATAAAGCCAGAGTGAAAGGGAAGACGGTTATCATACCGATGATCATAGTCATGATCATTACCTGGGGTATGTGCTTTCCCGGGTTTGAGACTTCCTGGTGGAAACGGTAAGTAATAGAAAAAAAAAGCATGGAGCATCGTCTTGCCTCGGCAATATGAGTCGTGGCGTCGGTGGCCACAAATGCATACATGCAGGTAGCAAGGCCGACGAGGAATGACGTCCCGTCGTTCCATCCACTTAGATTGTTGTAGTTAACAAAGACGATGTCAGGAGACTGGTTGCCCCGGCTGCACGCTAGGACGGTGATCATGGCAGCGAGAAATCCTGTGACGGAACTCCAAAAGAACGTTTTCTCGAACATCGGAAGAATCTTTGGAGCATAGCAGATGATGGCCACGGATATGAGATTGATGAACAAGTAAACGAGGTAGATCTGCCACTGCGTAGGTACGTAAGAAGGGTGAAAGAGGACGGCAAGGGCCACGACAACTTGGGCTGAATCGGTCAGATAACTTCAAAATCCAGAAATTTACAAGACCCACCACAGTATATTGAAGCTCCTGCAGCAGTCAGAGCCCACGCCAGAACACTAAACCAACCGGCGATGAATGCTGCTGCTGCCTTGGTTTTCGGCGATGCTACCATAAAGGTAAAATGATACTGGCCGCCGCTGGATGGGTAGGCTGATGCCAATTCTGCCATGCCCGCAGCTAATGATTTACCCAATTAGCTATGTATCTTCATGGGCCGACAAAGCGTATTGGATGCACGAAATGAACGTACTGATGATCATGCATGCAACAAATGCAGCGAGAAGTCCATACACCACCATAGGGCCCCCACCCATCCACAAAGGGGTGACCATTGTCGCAGCATATCCAATCCAAGAATTAGTGATCACGAATCCAAGTGAGAGTACCGCAAAGGCTGAAAAGGAACGCGGTAGTTCCTGCTCGTGACCTTGTGCCAGCAATCCCAACTCGTCAGCAGTCAGTTTCGGCTTGTCTGTGCTCACCGCGGCAATGGCTGGTTGAACGGCGTCGTCTGAGGCCATCGTGAAAGGAGCAAACAACTGGGTTGTCACCAAGGAAATAAGTTCTTGGCCTCAAACCGATTGCGAACGGGGTCTTCAGTACAAATTGAACTGCAATAGCTAGACTAGAAGGGAGGTCGATATGTATATCAAGATATCATATAATTCCGGGAGTTGGGCAAGGAAGCGGAGACGGAACACTCTGCAAGGAAATATGCATTGCATTGACACGACGTAGAGCAGCCGTGGGTGGTGGTTCCCCCTGTGTAGAAGCGATGCAGATAAGAAGGGGTGGCGGCTAACATACACATATTGGGAATGCGGAGCCGTATTCCCAATAATTTCCAAATAATCGTATCTTTCGCCGACTAGTCTGGCGAAAGTTTCTGCCTGTTAGGAAATAATAGCCCGACTCTCTGTGGCAACCCCTTCGTCGCTACATTGCGAATCTAACGTCTGGGTAATTACGAGATAAACTTCATAACTCCTTTACTCCTCATAATCCTATTTGCGCCGTATTTTTGCGGGATAATCGAAGAGATTGGAGTTGATACGAGGCCCGTGGAGTCGCCACCACGACCGACTCAATAATGGCTGCTCTCCATCGTCCTTTGCGACGTATTCGCTGCACTGTGGTCACTGAACCACGGTCACAGAAGGATCATTGTCCCGATCCACGCTTGCATAACGCTTTTGTTGGACGTAGCTGATTTGATTTATCCCAAATAATTCATGTTCAAGGCTTATCATTCATCTCGCCAGCTCATCACTACTGCATGCAGCTCATTTCAATAACGTTCAACTCAGCATCTATGTCGCAAGCTACTACGTACACACACCGTCCTGGATGCCTTTAGGCTTGGCTAGCGTAATCATAGGTGACGCCTTGGAAGAATCATGTATACATTAGACCACCATTGGCAGGAACAACAGCGCCAGGAGCCCAGCGACTACCTTCCTCGCAGAAAAACGCAACAATTTGGGCAACATCATCAACTGTTGCAACTCGAGGAGCTGCGGGTGTGGCCTTGATCTTTGGCACCCATTCCTTTTTAATTCTGTCCCAGCTCACTTGCCATACACCGTGTGGCGCTTTCCAATGCACCTTTCGAGGCAGGGTACACCGCCATGTAGGCGGGACCCTCCATGGATGTGACGCTCGATATGTTGACTATTCTGGACGGTTACTTGTGATGAAACTTCATCGAAGATAGGCCTGCTCGAGCCTTTTAAGGACCTGACCCCGGCAGTGGATATCAATCACGGTGGGCGTCATGTCATCCTTCTAGATCGGCCGAAGCTACCCCACAAATAGCCGTCCGGGGAGTCAAAAATTTCCTCTTTGAGGCAGCTTAAGCGTGCTATTTATGGGGGATCCACTACCAAGCCATGACACCACAAGCGAGTGGCTTAATGATAATAGTGGTAATAGACCAGCCCCTGATTGCGCCTTCCACATCTGCCTTTTATATACAGCGGTGGCCATGTCCCAAAGAAGTCGTCAATCAGACACCCTCCGAACCACTGTCATCTTGTTCTCACCCTGGCGTACAACCTCAAAATGGCGTTTCAGGGCAAAGTGGTCGGTTGCATTGGACTGTCGGCAGATCGATATTGAGCTAATTGACCTTCAGATAGCCATCACTGGCGCTGCTTCAGGAATGGGCCTAGCCACGGCGAAGCTTCTTGCAGATCGCGGAGCTTGTATATCTTTGGCTGATTTAAACGAGCAAGGTCTGAAGACCGCGATCGAGAGTTTGCCGACCGAGCACGGTAATAAGCACATTTACACTGTGGTTGACGTTCGAAACTCTAGTGCAGTCAACAAATGGATTGAAGATACCGTGGAGCTTTTAGGACAGCTAGATGGAGCCGTGAACATGGCAGGCGTCATTCTGCCCGTGCGTCCTGTCACGGAGGAGACTGAGGAGCGCTTCTCTTTGGTTTTGGACGTCAACGTCAAAGGCATTTTCCACTGCACAAGAGCGCAAATAAAACATATGAAAGCTGGTGGTAGCATTGTGCGTTTCTCACAACGCCGTGATTTCGGCCACAGAATCTGGCACTGGGCTACATTTCTGCTGACACTCTCCACAGGTATCTGCCGCAAGTATTTACGGCCAAATTGGCGCTCCAGGTGTTGCATCATACTGCGCTAGCAAATCAGCTGTCATCGGATATACCAGGGCAGTTGCAAAAGAGAATCCTCGGATCAGGATAAACTGTGTCTCTCCTGGTGAGTAAAACCAGGCGTGGGAGTGACAGAAACGAGATCACAGCTGATACCCAGATAGGTGTGGTAGACACCCCAATGCTGGCGGGAGAGCCAGAAGAAGATGTGGCTCGAGACCTTGCAAACTCGGTATTGAACCGGAGAGCAGATCCCAGGGAAATTAGTTGTGTCATTGCATTCTTGTTGAGTTCAGAAGCTAGCTTTATTACGGGAGCCGTTTATAATGTTGACGGTGGTTATGTATGCTAGGATTGTTCTGACTTGAGCGTAGTTCAAACCTAAAACCTAGGAATCGCTGCAACACCCCAATCCCAAACACTACTTTCGAAGTTTTCTTATCTCATAACCGATGTTTTAAGTTGCCATCTACATTTGCCATTCGTTGGGTCCCGGACGAACATTACAATCTTAGATCAACTATCTGCGTTCTCTGAAAGGGGCGACATGAGAGTGTTCCTAGTCAATCCCACGATTTCCAATCGTAAACTTTGTGGTGTAAAATAGCCACTGTGAATTCTATCTCTGTAGTGACTACAGATTGGTTGGCACATTAATCTGCCAGATCACTTTCAAGTTCGAAACTGTTATGATTCACTCTACCTGGTGAGGTGCTCACCGTTCAGACCCGAGACTCGCTTAAGATGGTCCAAAGCAGTGAGTCTCTCTCTGTCTTCTCTGGCATTTCTAAATCTTCTCTAGGCGTGCAACTTCCACCATCTGTAAATACAAGCGGGTCCCGATGAATGGTGTAGGCCACTAGTGCCGCTGAATATTTCTCGGAATCGCGCATCCTGTCAAAAAGAAAAAAAATCCTACGGTTGTGCAATCTAGGTTCTATGTCGGAGGACGGCAGGTGTCTTCGCAATGTCTCCATTGCAACAATTCTAAATATTCAAATAGGGAGATGGCTGAGCTGAAATGTGGATTAAATTATGTCGACCATGGTGCCGAACTCCTCGGATCTGGCATGTTGCACTATGGCTGCAGTAGTCTTATTCGCATACTCATGGCGGTGGAAGTCACACTGCGCTGACAGGGTCCTACTGTAGTCGTTCCCGGGAATGGAATGCTCCTTCCAGATAGTAACATTCCAAAGTCCTTTTCGACATATGATGGATAGTTGGCTCGGCGGCGAGGAGCTGCGGTGTCAACCACATTTGAGAGTGCAATTAGACTGCACCCAGGTCCATGCAATTGGACGAGATCAACCTGGTGCCTTTAGACTCGGTCTATTTCTGGCATAATGTCTCAATTTCCAGGACCTGGCCGGACGCTGCTCCCTCTGACTCGCCATGTGTCTGGCTCGAGGGATAATTCCGCTGCAGCCACTGGTAGATTCTAGTCCGGCAAGACCTATCCAGCTATGCATAGTGCCTAGACAAACTCTCAACTTTGTCCCATATCGTTACCAACTCCTAGACGAAGTGTGTGTTTTCTAAGGAGACTAGATACACTTCAAGTAGTGCCGGCCGAACGTATCTGCAGAGCAACCCTTGTTATGATCTCGTTGTATAGTGAGCATTCAGTTCCTTTAAAGTGAACTCAAGAACTATCTCCCCATACCCTCCTCAACTTGAACCCCTTTTCTGCTCTTTCGTCGCCAACAATATACTACACCCTGACCTTGCAAGAGCAGCCAGTCGCTATAGACAATGAAGCACTACCACTGAGCAATAACCTCCAAAGTGTCAATATTCAAGAAATATCTGCAGACGCGTTGGCCCTTCTAGTACAAGGCCACGTGGAGACCATACTGAGTACTTTCAACCTGTGATCAACCTTGGCATTGGCCTTTAGCGTCGCCATTTCCTAGACCAATTACTCGAGTACTTTTAGTGTTGGTCTCGCGGCTGGTGCCGGACCCTCTATATTTTTCAGTCTCCTCGTGGCCACAATCTTTTACGCTATTATCACTGTGGGCATGGCTGAGTTAGCATTTTAATATATTATATACTAGCTATATCATTAGTAATAGATCTATTTAATTATTTATATAATATTATAAATATTATTCTAATATCTAGTTAGTTCTTTCTATTTATTTATTTATAGATAATACAATATAGATAATCTCTATTCTCCTCCTATTAAATCTATTATTAATCTCTATAGTTTTAATATAAATATCTTCCTCCTCTTTAATATTATAATCTTAGATATATTAAAGTACTTAAAAGCTTTATTTATTAATTTCTATACTAATCTTTCTATATCTATTTATTCTATAATTATAATAAAGTATATATATTTTATTATTCTATCTATTATTATAAAGATTAAATTAAATTCTTTTAATTTTAATAATTTAATAATATAGTTTATAATAATCTATTAAAATAAATATTCTAATATTTTAATTTCTTATATAAATCTATAAAATTTATATCTTTTTATTTTATTTTTTTAATATATATTATATTCTCTAATATATTTTTCTATATCCTTTATTATTTATAGCTAGTAATAGTTTCTAGTAATATATTCTATTATATTTATTTATTCTAGATAATTATTAATTAAAATATTATAATATAATTAAATTATTTTTATTTTTATTATATTTAGAATATAGATTAAACTATATTAAAATACTAATTCTATTTCTATTTTT